>CM069864.1:61525183-61755183 GCA_036172795.1 Pelodytes ibericus | reverse complement strand
AAAAATATTCTTTCTTGTACCATAAAAAAGCAAGTACAAGCTATGGGGGATAGTTTATACCCGGTACATATAATCTCATATGTTGCTTCTGGATTTAAACTCTCAACACATCTGTGATTTGTGACATGGGTTGATTAGCATTACTCATTGGTCCTCATTTAGTCAATTTGAAAAAGGTTTCCTTAATTTGCATTAGTTCTCTAAGGGTTGTGATTTGAAATATGGTACAGTGATTGATATTGATATGCAACATCTAATTATTTTGCCATACTGTATCTCAGCTTGAAGTCAGTGTTAATTCTGTGGAGGCAATAGCATGGCTGGTATTTGTTTAACCTCTTAACCCATTTGGATGTATATACATATCCCGCAAAGCATTGAGGACTGTTTGGACACATATATACCGTATTTATCGGCGTATAACACGCGCCGGCGTATAACACGCACCTCATTTTAAGAAGGAAATTTCAGGAAAAAAAAACTTACATTTCAAATAAAGAACTTTGAAGCCCAATATGCCATTTTAATATGCCAGGATATTGCCCCCAATATGCCATTTAATATGCCAGGATATTGCCCCCAATATGCCATTTTAATATGCCAGGATATTGCCCCCAATATGCCATTTAATATTCCAGGATATTGCCCCCAATATGCCATTTAATATGCCAGGATATTGCCCCCAATATGCCATTTAATATGCCAGGATATTGCCCCCAATATGCCATTTTAATATGCCAGGATATTGCCCCCAATATGCCATTTTAATATGCCAGGATATTGCCCCCAATATTCCATTTTAATATGCCAGGATATTGCCCCCAATATTCCATTTTAATATGCCAGGATATTGCCCCCAATATGCCATTTAATATGCCAGGATATTGCCCCCAATATGCCATTTTAACATGCCAGGATATTGCCCCCAATATGCCATTTAATATGCCATGATATTGCCCCCAATATGCCAGGATATTGCCCCTTAGTATGCTCGTTATGCCACCCTCCTCCCCCCCTTCCCCAGACCCCAGCACTTACCTCGTTCCTGCTCTGTCCCCCGGTGCTCTGAAGCTGCGTGGCTGTGAGGGAAGCGTTGTGAGCTCCCCTCCAGCCGCGCGGAACAATAAAGTTTGTTTAATAAAAACATACTTTGTTGACCGCGTGGCTGGAGGGGAGCGCACAACGCTTCCCTCACAGCCACGCAGCTTCAGAGCACCGGGGGACAGAGCAGGAACGAGGTAAGCTTTAGATTTTTTTTTTTCTTCATTATATCGGCGTATAACACGCACACATCATTTCCCCCCTATTTTCAGGGAGAAAAGGTGCGTGTTATACGCCGATAAATACGGTATGTCCTGAGTCTTGATGTAGCATCCTGAGTGCAATGCTACTTCGCAGCACCAGATCTGTGAGCATGCGTTTGGCCGCCCCCTTAACCCCACCTGCATGCGATCACTGCAAATGTGATTGTGTATGTTAAAACTCGCATATGCAGTGATCAATCTTCAATGCCTATGCTTTGACGGTGTAGACATCGAGGCATCATGCAACACTCGTATTTGCCCACCCAGGGCACTGCGATGACACCACGTAGTGAACGTGGGCACCATATCGTAAAGGAGCATGCTTCTCTAATATGACACTGCCCTGTGCCCAGTAAGAGCGATGGAACTTATAAGAAATCACTTCAATAACTCTTCCCCTAGAGGCAGTCAGCAACATTACATTGGAAAAAAGAATGAAAAAGCGAACACTAGATCTACTAACCGTAGATCTAGGGTTAGGGTTACAATTCGGGTTTGTGTTGCAGATGAGTTAGGGTTAGAATTAGGGTTAGTACAAGGGTTACAGTTGGGGTCAAAAGGTCACTGTAGGAAAACAGGTAGATAACAAAAACACTACTATGAGTTATTGCCCTACAACTTGCAACAAACAAAAGAAAAACATGGAAACATTGGTGTTTCTAAACTCGGAACAAAATATTAGAAACTATAGAGACAGGGTCTTTTTTACCGTTTGTAATTGTACAAAAGATTTTCAGGTCAAAGTTAGAAAAAGGTTTACATTTTTTCATCATATTTTATGATTTTATCTGTTAAAGTATAAAATATGATAAAAATAATGGTATCAAAAGAAAGCCCCATGTGTCTTTTAAAAAATTATATATAATTTGTATAGGTACACTCAACATGAAGAAAGAAAATCAGTTAAGCAAACATATAACACAAATTTTACATTAAAGGAGTTCTGGTCTTCAAGGCACATCACATGCAGAATAAAATTCTGTCACTAAGGGGTTAAATAAAATGGGGGGGGCGGAGCCAACTACGATGGTGTCAAGTCGCATTTCTTCAGAGCTCCTCGGTTTACTGGGCAATTTTCTGTCTTTCAAGTTGCTATACTAGCTGCATCGGCGACCACCCTCTATACTTCTAAGTAGATGGGATATCATATATTGTGTGGGGTAATTTTATATTCTCTACATTTTATACCATTGTTATGGGTTATGTTATGTGTGTTAGGCCTACTGGACACTGATTTCCTTTTTTGGGTTTTTTTTTCTATGGTTAGTTTTGATGTTGCCTTGACTGGCCCTGATTTGGTCCGTGCAGTTTCCACACGGGCATTAGTTATCACTATTACTTCCGCAGTTCTGTATATATTTCCTATTTGTGCCCTTTAGTGTTAAAGGTGTACCCACACGTTTCAATTGGGTACCTAACTTTCTTATTTCCATTTTGACCCATCCCATATAGTGCTGAATATTTTTTGAGGGGGTTATTAGCCTATTAATTTATATTGTTATTCTGCTATGTCTACGAGGCCGTGAGTGCCTTCTATTGGATTTTAAAACACAAAATGAGTCTTCCTTGGAAAAGATTTGATATTTCATATATGTGTTGATGCATACCTATGTTTTTTATTGTACCTTCAGTCATTCATACTGTATACTTCAATGTGAAGATTAAATACAATTATAATTTTAAAAAAATGTGGAAAAATTAGCTACAGGTCCAGAGGCTTTGAGTATATGACATTTTTAAAAAGGAAGGATATTCAGAGTGATGCAAAAACATGTTCTTGTGTTTTGGTTTATTTGTAAGTGGGGGAAGCTCCCCAATTCAGCTACAGTGAGGGGGAAAAGTATTTGATCCCCTGCTGATTTTGAACGTTTGCCCACTGACAAATAAATGATCAGTCTATAATTTTAATGGTAGGTGTATTTTAAAAGTGAGAGACAGAATAACAAAAAAATCCAGAAAAACATGTCAAAAAAGTTATAAATTGATTTGCATGTCAATGAGTGAAATAAGTATTTAACCCCTTCCATTTAGTACTTGGTGGCAAAATCCTTGTTGCCAACCACAGAGGTCAGACGTTTCTTGTAGTTGGCCACCAGGTTTGCACACATCAGGAGGGTTTTTTTTCCCCACTCCTCTTTGCAGATCCTCTCCAGGTCATTAAGGTTTTGAGATTGATGTTTGGCAACTTGAACCTTTAGTTCCATCCCCAGATATACTATAGTATTAAGCTCTGGAGACCGGCTAGGCCATTGCAGGACCCTAATGTGCTCTTCTTGAGATACTCGTTTGTTGCCTAGGCTGTGTGTTTTGGGTTACTGTCATGCTGGAATACCCATCCACAACCCATTTTTAATGTCCTGGCTGAGGGAAGGAGGTTCTCACCAAAGATTTGACGGTACATAGCCCCGTCCATCATCCCTTTGATGTGGTGCAGTTGTCCTGTCCCTTTAGCAGAAAAACACCCCCAAAGCCTAATGTTTCCACCTCCATGTTTGACGATGGGGAAGTTGTTTTTTGGGTCATAGGCAGCATTCCTCCTCCTCCAAACACAGCGAGTTGTGTTGATGCCAAAGAGCTCAATTTTGGTCTCATATGACCACAACACTTTCACCCAGTTCTCCTCTGAATCAATCAGAGATGTTCATTGGAAAACCTCATACAGGCCTGTACATGTGCTTTCTTGAGCAGGGGGACCTTGCGGGCGCTGCAGGATTTCAGTCCTTCATGGCATAGGGTGTAAGCAATTGTTTTCTTGGTGACTATGGCCCCAGGTGCCTTGAGATCATAAACAAGATCCTCCCGTGTTAATCTGGGCTGATTCCTCACCATTCTCATGATCATTGAAACTCCACGAGGTGAGATCTTGCATGGAGCACCAGACCGAGGTAGACTGACAGTTATTTTGTTTTTTTTCCATTTGCGAATAATCACACCAACTGCTGTCAAGTTGTATGGTGATGTTCTTGTAGCCCATTCCAGCCTTGTGTAGGTCTACAATCTTGTACCTGACATCCTTGGACAGCTCTTTGGTCTTGGCCATGGTGGAGAGTTTGGAATCTGATTGATTGCTTCTGTGGACAGGTGTCTTTTATATAGGTAACGAGCTGAGATTAGGACCACTCCCTTTAAGAGAGTGCACCTAATCTCAGCTTGTTACCTGTATAAAAAAAAACACCTGGGAGCAAGAAATCTTGCTGATTTATAGGGGATAAAATACTTATTTCACTCATTGAAATGCTAATCAATTTATAATTTTTTTTCTTATTCTCTCTCTCACTGTTAAAATACACCTACCATTAAAATTATAGACTGATCTTTTCTTTGTCAGCGGGCAAACATTAAAAATCAGCAGGGTAGAAAATATTTTTTTCTCTCACTGTATAAATCATCATTTGTAGTAAGTGTTCAGAAAGAGCTAGAATTATGTTTTGTTTATTTTGTTTTACTTCTGCGGTTTGGTTCAGCAAATAAACACATGAACCTGAGCTGACTTTGTCCTGTGGCCAATTTTCCCCAGAGACTGGTTATTAACAAATCCTGACAAAATATAACTTTCAATTAACCCCTTAAGGATGTTTTTGGAATGTTGTACCCGTAGAACAGAGGCTTTTATACTTAAGTGTTTGTGTTTAGCTGTAATTTTCTTCTCATTTACTGTACCTACACAAATGATATATTGTTTGTTCTTTTCAGGATAAGAAGGACTTTCCTTAGATGCCATTATTTGTATTATCTCATGTAATTTACTGTAAAATATGTTTATAAAATATGGTGACAATTTTAAAAACAAAAAGTGCTAAAAATATATTCAAATATTGATCCAGAATTTAGAAAGAGTACATTTTTACAATTTCTTCCAGTTGTTTTTTGCAAGTCATAGAGCAATTAATTAAACTAGCTTATTGCTGTTTTCTAACCATTTTTTCCTACAGTGACCTTTTGACTCTAACGCGAAGTGTAATGTTGCGGACTGCCTCTAGAGGCAGTCTTGCAACAGCAGCAGGGCAATGTAAGTGATCACTTTTCACTTCCGAAGCACTTGCCTACAACAGGGCAGCACCATAATTGAATGGCATATCACTACGTCACACCGCCACAGCTCCATTTAAATGGCAAAAAATGGTATGACGCCATGGAACGTCCTAGCATCACAAAAAAGCTAATGAGTGAAGGAGTAGGCCAAATATTCCAAAACATGCTCCCCAACTCAGAGTTCATGTTACATTGTTTTTTTGTTCACAGTTGTGAAATTATACGACATGGTCCATAGGAATTATTCGCACATGGGATACCTTCATTTATGTCAGTATTTGGTTTTGTTTCCAATGGTGTTATTGTGTGCATAAATTGATTTTATTATGGTTAACCATAGAAACTGTCCGAGTATAGCTGTGATAATTTTCTTATTCTACACCATTTACTATCACGTGTCTAATATGATTCACCTTTTTTAGGATTTTTAACATGCTAGAATGGCAACCTTGTCTTCCAAATAGTAACATATTTGCCTGCAAGGGTTACTGCTTGCAGTAAGGTTAGTTCTCACTTCTCACACAATTTGCAAAAAATACTTCCACTCCAAGCAGCTGCTATTATCAGCTATTGGTTCTGAAAGTGAAAAACTAGGAGGCTAAAACAGTATAGAGCTCTAACATTACATAAGTAGTTAAAATCAAATGGTAAAATTCAAAACAAGTTCTTTGTGTATATGAGAACTGAAAAAAACATCTACATTCTCTGGTTAAAAATGCAAAAATGACAAAAAAAATCAGTTATAGGTAACAGTATTTGCTGGCAAAAAATTGTAGCAAACTTTGTTTTAGCTTTATTCAAAACTCTATGTATCTTGCAAACAAAAAATGAGAGATAAGCACATAAAATAACATAAAAGATTTATTTGCCCGCCCCTAAATAGTGGCACATCATAATGCTTAGCATTCTGCCCACACGGTATTATGAGACAGTGATGTCAACATCTGGTAGGTGAACACTTGCTCACGTATTTACTGCAGTGGCAATCTTGGTAGTTTTAGCAGCATCTTGTAGGAAGCGGGTGTAAGGGTTCGGCTTGTACACTACTGTTCAAAGGTTTGGGGTCACTTAGAAATATCCTTGTTTTCAATGAAAAAATACATCAATTCAGTTGCAAAAAAGTATAGAAATAAATGTGTCCTTCAAACTTTGCTTTCGTTGAACAATGCTCCATTTGCAGCAATTACAGCTTTGCAGATCTTTGACATTCTAGTTGTCAGTGTTGAGATAATCTAAAGAGTTCTTATCCCCAAGAACCTCCCACAAATTGGATTGGCTTGAGGGGCCATTCTACCATCCGATCAAGCTGCTTTCACAACAGCTCTATAGGGTTGAGATCAGGTGACGGTGCTGGCCACTCCATTATAAACAGAATACCAATCGACTGCTACTTCCTAAATAGTTCTTACATAGATTGGAAATGTGCTTAGGGTTTTTGTCCTACTGTAGGAAGAAATTGGATCCAATGAAGCGCTGTCCACTGAGAATGCCATGGCTTTGCAAAATGGAGTGATAACATTTACAAATCTCCAACTTTACCACCACCAAATCACCCACATTGCCCCCACCATGCTTCACAGGTGGAGTGAAGCAATCGCATAGCATCTTTTCATATGGTCTGTGTCTCATGAATCTTCATCTTTGTAATCTGAAATCCTCAAACGTACATTCAGTTGTCCACAACTTTTTTCCAGCATCCTGGCGTCATCTCGTGTTTTGCGAGTATTATCTAATGAAGTTGCCAGTTGAGGACCTGTGAGCCACTGGAGCTTCCCATCTTCATTTCACAGAATAAAAATTGATATACCAGTTTACGATAAAAAAGGGCTTTGTTTCTCAAAATTCAGTACCTGTAATGGAACCTACAAATGTTGATGCTCCAGATACTCAATTACTCCAAAGAAGGTCAGTTTGATTTGTTCTTTAATCAGCACATTACCGCTGATTAAAGAAAAAAGGGTGGCCAAAAGGTTTTTCAAATCCTCAGTTAACCTTTTAAAATGATAAACATGGAATACCATTGGATCACAGGAGTGATGGTTACTGATAATATTTCCTGCTACAATAGTCATTTACAACTTTAACATTATCTACGCTGTGTTTCTGCTTCAGTTGATGTTATTTTAACACCTTCGCGACAAAGGACGTGCCAGGCACGTCCTGGGAGAAACTCCCTTAACGACAAAGGACGTGCCTGGCACGTCCTGCGGTGAATCAAGCGGTTTTCGTGATCAACGATCGCGAAAACCACTTTAACGGTGCTGGTCTATTGCCTCGATGTCGAGGCAATAGCCAGCACCAAAATTTCTGTTTTGGGGCACCCACAATCGCCCCACGGAGCGATCGTGGGGAGCCATATTGACGGAGCATGCTGCTCCGTCAATATGGCTAAGCCCTCTGCCGGTCTGAGCTTCGGAAGTGAAAGTAACTTCACTTCCGTCGCTATGAATATGCTACTTGACTGCCCCTAGTGGCTGTTAAGTAGCATTGCAATGGAAAATATTTAAAATACATATTTAATTTATTAAAAACAGGTTATATAGATAGATTAGCCTATAGGGTTAAAATTTAATAATTTTAAGCATAAGGGATAGGGTTCAAATTACCGTATTTATCGGCGTATAACACGCGCCGGCGTATAACACGCACCTCATTTTAAGAAGGAAATTCCAGGAAAAAAAACTTACATTTCAAATAAAGAACTTTGAAGCCCAATATGCCATTTAATATGCCAGGATATTGCCCCCAACATGCCATTTTAATATGCCATTATATTGCCCCCAATATGCCATTTTAATATGCCAGGATATTGCCCCCAATATGCCATTTAATATACAATGATATTGCCCCCAATATGCCAGGATATTGCCCCCAATATGCCATTTTAATATGCCAGGATATTGCCCCCAATATGCCATTTTAATATACCAGGATATTGCCCCCAATTTGCCATTTTAATATGCCAGGATATTGCCCCCAATATGCCAGGATATTGCCCCCAATATGCCATTTAATATGCCATGATATTGCCCCCAATATGCCAGGATATTGCCCCCAATATGCCAGGATATTGCCCCCAATATGCCAGGATATTGCCCCCAATATGCCAGGATATTGCCCCCAATATGCCAAGATTTTGCCCCCAACATGCCATGTAATATGCCAGGATATTGCCCCTTAGTATGCCACCCTCCTCCCCCCCTTCCCCAGACCCCAGTACTTACCTTGTTCCTGCTCCGTCTCCCGGTGCTTTGAAGGTGCGTGGCTGTGAGGGAAGTGTTATGAGCTTCCCTCCAGCCGCACGGAACAATAAAGTTTGTTTAAAAAAAACACACTTTATTGACCGCGCGGCTGGAGGGGAGCTCACAATGCTTCCCTCGCAGCCACGCACCTTCAGAGCACCGGGGGACAGCAGGAACGAGGTAAGTTTTAGATTTTTTTGTTTTCCCCAGCCACCGATCGGCGTATAACACGCACCCATCATTTGCTCCCTATTTTCAGGGAGAAAAAGAGCGTGTTATCCGCCGATAAATACAGTAAATTAAAATTAAAAAATATTAAGGGATATAATAAGGATTAGAGTTGGGGTTAAATTTAGTGTTAGGGTTAAATTTTGGGTTCGGGTCAAAAGGTCAATGTAGGAAAAAACACTATTTTTGGTTTTTGCCCCATAACTCGCAAAATAATACCAAAAAATATGGAAACATGCATATTTTTGAACTCGGGACAACATTTAGAAACTATTTAGACGGGGTCTTATTTAATGATTTTATTTGTGTCAGTTATATTTTAGGTCAAAGTTAGAAAAAGTGGGTTTTTTAAATCTTTTCATCATATTTTATGATTATTTTTGTAGTAAATTATAAGATATGATGAACATAATGGTATCTAATGAAAGCCCTTCTTATGACGATAAAAACAACATATAATTTGTGTGGGTACTGTATGTGAGAAATAAAAAAATTACAGCTAAACACAAACACCCTAGAAATGTAAAAACAGCCATTGTCACCAAGGGAAAGTCAAGGTGAAAATGTCTTGTCACTAAGGGGTTAATGGACAAAATATTTGTTTGTTTTTTTTAAAAAACAAGAAAATTTCGAAGTGACCCCAAAATTCTGAAAGGCGCTGTATATCTTTTAATCTTTAGATTTCACAATTTCCCTAGCATAATGCAAATGTTTACAGGGTGTGGGAATTTTTTTTTTTTAAACTACATGTCCAGGGACTTAACTACTTGTCCTGATAAAAACGTTTCTTCATTGATAGCAACTTCGGATACAGACCTAATAAGACTTACATGCACTCAACAAATGCAGGGCGGTAGTGAGCTTAAACAGAACAGATTTCCAAATGAGACTTGTAGCTTACTTTACCAAATACACGAGCGCAGTCATTTACCCATTCACGCACGCAATCATTTACCCATCCACGCACAAAGTCATTTACCCATACACGCACGCAGTCATTTACCCATACACGCACGCAGTCATTTACCCATACACGCGCACAGTCATTTTCTTACACATGCACGCAGTCATTTACCCATACACGTGCACAGTCATTTACCGACACATGCAGGCAGTCATTTACCCATACACGTGCACAGTCATTTACCCACACACGCACGCAGTCATTTACCCACACACGCACGCAGTCATTTACCCACACATGCACGCAGTCATTTACCCACACACGCACGCAGTCATTTACCCACACACGCACGCAGTCCTTTACCCACACACGCACGCAGTCCTTTACCCACACACGCACGCAGTCCTTTACCCATACACGCGCGCAGTCATTTACCCATACACGCGCGCAGTCATTTACCCATACACGTGCACAGTCATTTACCCATACACGCACGCAGTCATTTACCCATACACGTGCACAGTCATTTACCCATACACGCATGCAGTTAACTTTCAGGAAATTATGCATTATTATAAAGGGACATGATATTTCTCTTATACAATTTATTTGTATTTCTTTTATTTATTTATTTATTTATTTATTTATTTATTATCATTTAACCTTAACTTTAGATGGGCTTTAGGGCTCAGGTTAAGGTTTAAGGGCTATGGAAACAAATAGGTTTTTACATTTATTTTATATAATTTATTGCCATTTTTTTTTATTTATTTTATTACATTTTTTTATTTTAAAATGTTTCAAAATTGTTTTTATTGAACCCTTGGTTTAGGGTTTAATAAATAAGGGGGTTAGGGTAAGAATGTTAACATTTATTTTTATTGAGGCACTTAGCCATGTTAGTTATACCGCGATCGCACATGCACACTGGTATACCACTATCAGCGGACAAGAAGGGGAAAATCCTGAAGCTGCAGGGCAAAAAGGTAAAAAGAAATTTCATTGGGTGATCGGAATCACATATATATATTTTATAAATGCTTACCGCAGAAAGTGACATATGGTTCTCGGCTCAATTGATAGAAGGGATGATAACTATGCTCATGTCTACAGCTTTAACCCAAAACCAATGTCACTCCATGACAGCATGTTGACAAACCCCACATGTGCCCATAGCTGATCAGCAATGGCAATTGCTAGGGGAGATACACTGTATACAGGGCCGGCGCCACCAATAAGGCGACCTAGGCAGCTGCCTAGGGCACAACTTAGCAGGGGGAACCCTGCGTTAAAAAAAAATCCTCCCCCTTACTTAGCTCCTCGCTGCTGCTCTGTCTCCCGGTGCAGGTCCGTGGCTGTGAGGGAAGCGTTGTGCGCTCCCCTCCAGCCAATGCGCATTCAATAAAGTTTGTTTAAAAAAAAAGAAGTTTAAACAAACTATATTGAATGCGCATTGGCTGGAGGGGAGTGCACAACGCTTCCCTCACAGCCACGGACCTGCAGCACCAGAGACAGAGCAGCAGCGAGGAGGTAAGTAAGGGGGAAGGTGGGAGGATCCTGGCTGGCATATTGTGTGGCATAATAATCCTGGCATATTTGGTGGCTAAGTCCTGGCATATTGTGGGGGGAAATCCTGGCATATTAAGTGGCAAATCTTGGCATATTGTGGGGCATAATCCTGGGATTTTGAGGGGCAAAATCCTGACATATTGTGGGGGAAAATCCTGGCATATTGAGTGGCATAATAATCCTGGAATATTGGATAGCTAAATCCTGGCATATTGAGGGGCATAATCCTGGCATATTGAGGGGCAAAATACTGGGATATTGAGGGGCAAAATACTGGGATATTGAGGGGCATAATCCTGGCATATTGTGGGGGAAAATCCTGGAATATTGAGGGGCAAAATCCTGGGATACTGAGGGGCATAATCCTGGCATATTGTGGGGGAAAATCCTGGAATATTGTGGGGCGTAATAATCCTGGCATACTGGGTGGCTAAGTCCTGGCATATTGAGGGGCATAATCCTGGCATATTGAGGGCCAAAATCCTGGGATATTGAGGGCCAAAATCCTGGCATATTGAGGGGCATAATAATCCTGGCATATTGAGGGGCATAATAAACCCTGGCATATTGGGGGGCAAAATCCATTGGTGTTTGTCTCCAGTCCCCAGAGCCAGACTGCAGCCAGAGACCATATCATCTTATTGTCCTGGTGGTAAGTAGACAATTCAATATGTTTAAAGTTGTTTAGTTATTAATACTACATTGGAAACTAATTGACCTCACATTTAAAGGACACTATAGTCCCAGAACCACTACAGTTTAATGTAGTGGTACTGGTGTCTATAGTCTGTCGCTGCAGAGAAAAGACACTGTGCAGTACTGGTGTTGAAGGAGCACTATAGTGCCAGGAAAACAAACTCATTTTCCTGGCACTATATAGTCCTTAGGAGTGGGGCATCCTCGTTTTCTTTTCTCTTCTTTCTCCAGCGCCGGAAACTTTCCTCCCCAATCCTCCTCTCAGCTGCCAATGCTTTTTCTATGGATGTTCCGCGTCTTCCCACTGTAATTTTCACAGTTAGAATCACGGAAGCACCTCTAGCGGTTGATAATGTGTGTGTGCCTAGGGCGGCAAAAATCCTTGCACCGGCCCTGACTGTATACCTCCAAAAGTTTAGTGGCTCAAAAGGGAGATTCAAACTATTTGCAGGGAAAAAAACATTACACTGCAATACCATTTCAAGGATAGTTTACCCATTCTTGGATACAATGCATGGAAATAAAAATGGTTTGATTATCATGGGGACCTTGAATATTTAAGGCAATTTTTCTATGTTGGCACACAATATTAAAAAAAAAAAAATTGCGCCTTGTAAAACAATAACTACAACATATTTAAAAGTAATAATTATAATCTATCCAAGCTTTATAAAATGTAGTGTTACTTGAGTAAGATGTGACCTTGTTTAAGGTGATCATCTTGGAATTACATCCCATTTCTAAAATATTTTCCTGACCACCTTCAAATCTCTCTTCCTTATCGCTATTCACAGTATTATGGATGGGATGGGCTCTTAGGGGAGTTTCATTTGAGTTCACATTTAAACCAAGTACCTATTAAAGTTAATGGGAAGCCACCTCGGAACAGATTCTATCCCTCTCTTGAGATGATCCTGTCTGAGCTCTCACTGTCTTTTAAAAAATAAATATGCATTTATTTCTGCCAGTTTTCATTTTTAGCCACACTTCACTTAAAGAGGGAATAATACCAAATTTCAAAACTATTAATACATTTTGCCAACTACATCACAGTTTATATTTTCTTTCTATCTTGATTAAACGATATCACTGATATGGTGGATTGAAAACCAAACTCTTCACACTGACGTTTCTCTGGGTTGTGGTGTTAGAGTGGTATGTTAGACAAACACTGCCAGATGAACAGGGGTCATTACAAAAGATGTCAGACTGTCAGCATTATAGACCAAAAGCAGGGCATATGACCGATTGAAATATCAGCAGAAGAGGGCCACTTTTTTAGCAGTTTTAAGATTTTGACATTACTGCCTCTTTAAAAACCTAGCTTCTGCATGCTCTCTCCTGTGATCGCATGAGCTTGTCGCAGACTTTTGTTTGTGTTTGTAAATATTAACATATGGAATCAGACAGAAGCAGGATTTCTACATTGTACAGCAGTGCCTCTAGGCCTGGTTCCCTATCTATGTCATCATAATCCTTTTATTCCATTTAGCGCTTGAACAACTGTTTGAAGTCAGATCAGGACAAATATATTCTACACTACAAATTAACTGGGATTTCTGTATTTATTTAAATTTTAGTAAACCATTAATCCCACTGAATAAGTCGAATTATTTGAGGTTATTTTACCACTTGCTGAGCAGTCAATTAATGCAGTTATGTTATTTCCTCATCTATTTTTAAACCATCTTGTCTACAGGTGTATACAAATAAATAGGCTTAATGACCAAAAAGATACAGCTTACATGATTTTAGTATGTAGAAGAATGTGTATGAAACAGGACAGAACAGATTATGAAAACATATTTTGAAATGAGTGCAGTATATGCAATATTAGACAAGGCCACAATCGAAAAAAAAAACCACACATGCAAGCAACAATGTGATTAGAACTTACTGTTCGGCAGAAACATTCACAGTTGCTTCTGCCAAACAAATGTAAAAATATATTTTTATAATAAGTGCAGTGTATGCAATATTAGACAAGGTCACAAACAAACAAAAAACAAATAAAAACATGCGCAAGCAACAATGTGATTAGAACTTACTTTTCAGCAGAAGCATTCGCAGGTCTTACTCCTTTCTTGACAGATTGTGGCTCATAGACGTCATAATCATCTACGTCTTCATCATCAATGCTTTTCACATCTAGCTTTTGAAAGCCAATATCTCCATTAACACACAGTGAATTGTTTCTCCATAAAGAGCTATTGCTTTCCTTGTCATGCAAGTTCAATTCAAATTGAGCTTCAAAGTGAGGTAAGGCAGACGAGGATCTGTCAGAGATTTCTTCTGAACTCTCCATGCTACTCATAGGCTTCTTTGAAACATCCACCAAATTTGGATTTTCCTCTTCCCCATCATCATCAAACGAGATTATATTTGACACTTTCTTCTTCTTCTTTCGATCTTTTTTAGTTTTGCCATCTACCACGAACAGAATAGATTGTGATTTGTATGAAACACAACATTTTTTTTCAGCAAACAAAGTAAGTTTCTTATGATCTGTTTTGAACAGATCTTCATATCAAATTACATCTGCAGGTACTAAATAAATGCATAAATATGAATGAAGCCTTTTGCATAAGATCTGAAATTACCTTCTTTCTTTCAAAAGGAAAAACAGAAGGCAAAATACAAATGAACCACTCATAGGATAAAAGTGTGCCTTATTTGGTTTATTAAGGTGAAAAGCATATCTATTTGATTTGATTTATGGTACCTCCTGTTCACTTGTGGAGCTGGAACCATTAGTCGTTTACGTCCACCAACATGTGATATTAATCTTCAAGCATCACCTTTTTCCAGCCGTTTCCTCAAAAGAACCACTTAAAAGGTACATTAAACATTGTTTAACCTTTGCTTCCTTGAAGGAAGCAAGGGTTAAACAATACATGTTCCGGTAGAATTAAGTAAACCCGACATGTATCTTAATAATAGATACACACAGGTTTACTAACTGCTGTGTCTCACATGCGAGACACAGAAGTTTCTGGTTGTCGCGTGCTGACAGCCAGTCAGAGAAAGGGCTTGCCCCGCTCTGACAGCTGAATGCGAGGGTCTCTCGCCACTAGCACAGCGAGAGACCCTCATTTTTGCATGGGATCAGCAGGGGGGACGCTAGAAGAGAGAGCAAGTTGCCGACCAGATGGCTGCCTGCTTCCTGTGGAAGCATGGCAGCTGTCGGTCAGAGGATAAACTGGCGTGTACTATCAAAAGTACACGCCAGTTCATCCTCATACTAGGGACAACTAACTTTTCACTTGTGCTTCTATATTAGAAGAATTAGAAGAATTTAGTGTCAATTTAACAGCTAGTTTCAAATTAAAAGTTTCAACTACAATGTCCCCCCAAAAAATAGTACTGTATCATGTGAAATAAAGAAAAAGAAATCTGTTGCATCAGTTGTTTCCTTAACTGTTCCAATCTCCTAGAAATTGCAAATAAAGTGTAATTGAATTATAGTGGTTGCTATAGCAACAACCATGCCCACCACACAATGCCCTCCATTTTGGATGAAAATGTAGAGGCCCCTGTGGAATTATTCTCAATGTAAAACTACAAGAGAACTGTTAATAGTTTTAAAGCAAAACTAAGATAATTTCACATATTTTAAAAACATGTACATTATACAAAAAGTAAGCTCGTTGGAACTGCCCCATTAAGGTTTGGGAGACTCCGAGCACAGCCATCCACACCTATTAAAACACTGTTGTGCCAAGTGTAAAGTATGGCTCTAGACATTTGGGGATTGTAAAAACTACCCACAGGGTTTTAGCCAGCTAATAAGACACATTTTCTCCATCAAAACTGTAGACAAAATAAAAATAGTGCTAAAGTTAAGGAGTGATCTTAAACATATAAATATAATAAATCTTAATTATAGATTTGCTTTTATGAAGATACTTGCTTTTGTTAGTTACTGTCCCTGGCCTGCTTGCACCTAGAGGATCATCAGCCATACCACACTGACGAGGCCAATGTAGGCCGAAACGTACGTCTGTGGTTTGCTGTGTTCCTCGTGTAGAGGGTACTAGCCATGCATTTCGGATCTGGACTGCCCTTATGGGTGGGATCAGTCTGATATGCTAATGAAGTGGTTCCTTTACAATGGTGTAAGCAGGAAAAAAATGGAGTCGCTCTCCCGAGTAGGTATTATCCTACAGGACAGACTATTGCAGTACTGTTTGTTCTCGGGCATTGTAGCACCCACCCCCCTCTTTGTTAGATACTGTATTTGAAACATTCTGCTTATGTGCACTGTGATTTATTAATAACAGTCTCACATCTAGGACTTTAAGGTTTAAACTAATGTTTATGAATATTAATTCTAAATATTTCGTCTACAAATGTTGTACATGTCTGTCTTCCTGAAAACCGTGTAGAAATGTTTCAATGTATGTGAATACAGAGACAATTGTCAAAAAAAATAAAAAATGTAAAATATTTACACAAACAAATAGATTCTACCTAATATCAAATATCATACACATTTTAGTACAACCCTGTTGGATGTTAACATGTTTGTAAGTCAGAATTGCATATAGAATATGACAATATCACTAGTAAAAAAAAATAAAGGGGGGGGGGGGAATAAGAGGTGTCCAAAAAGAAGGAACAAGATTAAATAGTAGTGCACAAACCAAAAGTACTGATAATATAGACAGAAAATGAAGGATGGACCCTGAGCAAAATGCGTTATTCATAATTTATATTTCTCATTTATATGATACATATTACACTATTATTTTCTATTTTTAGTTTTGTTTTCTTTTTTTTTCATTCAGAATGTGTCGGCAGATAAGAACCATTCTATCTAGTCTGCCCAATTTTCTGAATACTTTTGTTAGTCCTCAGTACCCTATCTCAGGGCTTGACAAATTTAATTTAGTTTTAGGAGCCAGCTAAAAAATTTAGGAGCCAGACAACGGCACATCACAAACGCACGGAGACAGTCACATACACCAACCTCGCATACACAGAAAGTTACATTCACACATACGCCACAAACACAGCCAGTTACATTCACACATGCCACATACACAGCCAGTTACATTCACACATACATACACACAGACCACATAGACAGCCAGTTACATTCACACATACATACACACAGACCACATAGACAGCCAGTTACATTCACACATACATACACACAGACCACATAGACAGCCAGTTACATTCACACATACATACACACAGACCACATAGACAGCCAGTTACATTCACACATACATACACACAGACCACATAGACAGCCAGTTACATTCACTCATACATACACACAGACCACATAGACAGCCAGTTACATTCACTCATACATACACACAGACCACATAGACAGCCAGTTACATTCACTCATACATACACACAGACCACATAGACAGCCAGTTACATTCACACATTTTTGTTCTTTAAAAAAAACACAAACATGGTATCTCTTACGGTGTCCTCCCTCCCTGCTGCTTACCTCATTGCAGGGGAGGGGGACATTTATGCTGGAGCCCGATCCTCTTTCGGTTTCTGCTAAGTGCCGAGTTGTCACGTGATACTCGGCACTAAAACGTGTTGCGCGAGGGGGCGGAGCTTACAGTCTGTGTGATCCGAACAGACTTTCTCCCCTCGCGCTGCATGTAACAGATGGCAGCCGGCAAGGGCTCCCTGTGACAAACAGCACCCGGGCGCCAGGTCTGATTTCCTGGTCGCCATGGCGACCTGGCGCCCGGGGTTTGTCGAGCCCTGCCCTATCTTATATGTAGGATAGCTTTGTGCCTATCATCTTTGTAAGTATATTTTTATTTATACACTTATTGGGTGTTTTTTAGGTGCATTTTGTGCAGGGTTCATCCTTCATTTGCTGTCCTTATCACTAGTAGATGGATACAGGAGCACTACATAAACTATTAGCTACCACACCTCACCTGATGTAAGATTCTTGGAAAGCACTGGAAGAGGGTCAGAGTCCTGCTCTGGTTTGATTAGAATAGACACAGCAGAGGAAGCAGTTATTTCTCGAAGGAGACTGCTGACACCTTGGGTAGATTCTTTGAGCAAGGACGTAACATTTTGCGTAGATTCCTTTAGAAGATCTGATACAGTTGGGGCACTTTTAGCCTGACCATTCAGATCCTTGTTATCAATGTTTATAGCAAAAAGGATTGAATTCAAACCTTTGAAAACACAAAACATTACATGATGAAAGTATCAATTCACACCAGCCTTTCAAAGAGATGATCCTAAAATATAGTTGTAACGTGTTATTTATTTAAGTTAATAACAAGCTACCTCAAGGTAATCAGTCAGGCACTAGCTACACACAAAATGGTCTATTCAATAAAGCGAGAACTTCAAACATAAGAAAAAATCTCCCATTCAGCTACATTTGATAATTTTTCCAACTGGGCTACATTGGCTTAAAGTGTGAACTTCCCCCCTTAATTGTCTCTTTATTGAGTAGACCCTAAGGAAAATTGATAGATTAATTTTGCCTAGCTTATGTGTACAATATGTTTTATATTTCACAAGATCCATGTGTAATAACAAATATGAGACAAAGCTGCTATGTGCAATGGTTTCTTTTCAATAGGTGTATATTTTTCCCATCGAAAACTGGATTGTTTTTGAAAATCAATCTTTTCTTCACATACCATTTTAGTAAATTTAATAAAGGGCATTAAATGCTTTTATGTAAATCTCTTAATGAATTTCCAAAAAGGCTTACCAGCTGCCATGTTAGGGAGCATACTGGAGCGTTCCTCATCCAATATAAATGACCAGTCTTCATAGAAGAAACTGCACAAATGCAAAGGAAAGAAAACAGTGAGCTGTGAAATCTATTTGCGTTTATTGGCAATACTTTGAATAAACCTTTTGCCCTACACATTATTACTTGGTTGTCACTTTTGCATCCAAAAAATACTGTTTTTTGCCTCCAACCAATTTTCTTTACTAATCTATCGACAAAACACCGGCTGGGTGCCAACAGTAACTTTTACAGATCATTGTGGGGGGGGGGGGGGGGGGATGTATAAATATTATTTAATACAATTTGTGTATAACAAGAAATTACACAAAATGACATGTCAATCTTTGGCAACAATCATAGATATCCAACATCATTTACCACTTAAGATCTAGCAATTGATATGTTTAATTATGTATAACATGTATGAACTCTATATTATCTAATAGTGGTTATATATAACAAGAGATAGTATATATCAGATGACATTGCTCGCATCTTTTAATTTTTATAGGGATAGCATTCCAAATTTATTAGCAAAATGAATCTAATGCTAGTAAGTGAGATTGGTAAAAATGCTAAAGCAAATCATTTACAGGTCTGCATTAATAGTCCCAGGAGCAACTATACCGTATTTGCTCGATTATAAGACGAGGTTTTTTTCAGAATTTTTTTTCTGAAAATTGCCCCTCGTCTTATAATCGAGGTCTTCTTATAATTTAACTTCAAATTGAGGTCAGATTATAAGACATGGACCCAGGTCCCCAGCAGAGCTGCAGGGGACCTGGATCCCCCTCTCTAGCAGCAGGGGATGTCTGCGCGATGAGCGCAGACTCCCCTGCTTCGGCCCGGCACGACCGCCGGGGCTTCTATGAAGAAGCCGGGTACTTCCGCTTCGTCACAGAAGTCCCGGCGAGTGTGCCGGGCGGCAGCAGGGGAGTCTGCGCTCATCGCGCAGACATCCCCTGCTGCCCCACTAGGCACCAGGGAGAATCGGGCAGCTGGGGGATATCTGCACTATACGTGCAGATATCCTCCATGCTGCCCGACACCTCAGTCTATTATGACGGACCAGCTGTCCGTCATAATAGACGGAGTTGTCGGGCAGCATGGAGGATGTATGCACGTATTGTGCAGACATCCCCCAGCTGCCTCCACTAGCCACCAGGGATCTAGGTATAGTTAAGGGAGGGGGCAGGGAGACAGGGGGAGGGAGGGGGCAGGGAGACAGGGAGAGCAGAGCAACAAGGGGAGGGAGGGGAGCAGAGCAACAAGGGGAGGGAGGGGGGAAGAGACAGAGCAACAAGGGGGGAGAGACAGAGGGAGGGGGGACAGAGCAACAAGGGGAGGGGGGCAGAGAGAAACAAGGGGGGGAAGAGACAGAGGCGAGGGGGAGAGAGACAAAGCTGGGGGCAACGGAAAGAGAGGCAGCATTGGCACATAAAAAGGAAATAAAAACAAGAAATGCACTTTTTGATATAATTTTTTTTATTAAAAAAGCAATTTACATGTGAATATATACAAGTTTAACTTTTTTCCTATAGGGTAGTCCTATTCAGGCTTTTAGTTTTTTTCCTAAAGCAATATCCAAAGTTTGGGGGGTCGTCTTATAATCAGGGTCGTCTTATAATCGAGCAAATACGGTATTAAGGATGAATGAATCAGCTGATTTGAATTTTCTGCATTAATATATCAGGGTTAGATTTTCAAACATGAAAATTAGAAGGATAGGCAAACTTATATTTAGACACACGCACACACACCTTTTCCAAAAAATACAGAATACTTGAAGGTCAATCTACAGCATTAATAAGCATTTTAAACAAAAGGTCACTTTTACAAGACTTAACACTTGCGATAATGACAAACCATGCTTTTCAGGATTGTTGATAAAATGAAAAAATTTACAAAATGGTAAACAATTTTAATAAATATTCTACTTTTAAAAGGACAGTTCCACCAATTATTATTTTGTGTAGGTTTTACATGTTTTTAATATATGTAACATGCACTTTTACTCTATTACATTGTATGTGTTGTTTTTAAGAGACAGAAAAGTCGAGAAACAAAATCAAACAGAACAGTTTCTTTGTCTTTACTTGATATGATGCAGCACTTATCTAAAAACAGTTTTTGGACACTGAAGGCAAAACTGCCCCTTTAAGAACTGTAGATAGTACAGTAAAAGTATGACTGCATTGTTAGATCCGTATAGTACAGAACAATGAATGTGTTTCTTAGAACTATGTTGATTAACGTTACCTAAGCCTGCTTGGATCTGCCAACAGCATGTGTATGTAACGCTCTAAGGAATGTTCATTCAAAGCACAGCGCAGCCAGGCACGACCTCTCCCAATATCTGTAGTGATGTTCTTTAATGCGTAGAACCTCTGAAGTTCATGTTTATTGAGGATTTCCTTCACATACACCCAGAATGCCGGATCTGAAAAATAAAATCAATACTTTTATTAGTTCCAAATTTCCAGTACTTTTATATTTTCTTACATTACAGAACTCTAGCTTAGGTGCACACTAACTAAATTAGTGGATGGAAATATGTGCCAACATTGTCCCAGCTGGTACTAAACTAGTGTATTTGGTAAGAAGAAAGAAGAGAAATACCTGAGGCTTCTACGGTTGCTGAATGAGGTTTGGTCCTTCGCCTCCAGTATTAGGAAAGTGATAATTGTCTGTTGGACTCCATTCAAACACTGGACAATCCAAAGCCCAAATAAACAACATATTCAGAAGCAAGGAGGGTATGTGCGGACAAAGTCTCTCCATGTAGGTATATTATGCCTATGATTAAGTGCCATTACGGCACGAAACGTGCAAGGCATTAAACACTGTGTGTTCACTTATTTGTACCTGCCTGATTTACTCCATATAAATAGGAATATTCATTATGGCATAATTTGACTACATGGAGTGACTTAGTTCACACATACCCTCCTTGTTCCTGAATATGTTGTTTACTTGGGCTTTGGATTGCCCAGCATTTGAATGGAGTTCAACAGTCAATTGCCACTTGCCTAATACCGGTGGGGAAGGACTAAAGCTCATTCAGCAAACCGTAGAAGCCCCATTTTTTTCTGAATCTATTTTTGATAAGGAGATGCTGGGCACGAACAAACTCATATCTCTGACATTATTTCAAATAAAACAAATTAGTAATCAAAAAAAGGAAAGTGAACAACAGGGACTAGCCCAATGGACACACAAATACACTCCCAAGCTAACAAAAGTTAATAAAGAGCGGCAAATAAATAGGGATAAGTGAATAAATGAATAGATATAAATAGATATATATTGAAACAATAAATGAATAAATAAATGTGCAGAACTAATATGTGCCAAAGAAAAATGAATAAAAATATCTAATGTGAATAAAAAATAAAAATTGGCAAATAGCACACAAATCACATATCAATAAATTAAATACAAAAAACAAATAAATGTCGTAAGTGAAAAAGATGATAAATAGTTCACTATATATCATCTTTTTCACTTACGACATTTATTTGTTTTTTTGTATTTAATTTATTGATATGTGATTTGTGTGCTATTTGCCAATTGTTATTTTTTATTCACATTAGATATTTTTATTCATTTTATATAAAATTAATGCATGTAGGGGGATAACATTATTTATTTTTTTGTTAAAAACCATAAATGCCGTTATTCCCCTTTCACTGAAGAAGTGCTTTAACGCACGTTACTTCGGGCAGTGTATATGAGTTGAATCGCATTTTATTATTTTCAGAATAACGTGCAATAAAAAAAAACGTTGGCTTTTTTTCTATTTAAAGCCAGCATTGAATAGACCCCTCCATTCTGATTGCGGATTACCCAAAGGGATATTTGTGATATTGAAAAGTTACCAAGAAAAGTTTGATAATACCTGAAAAAAACATTTATTTTAGGGACTTACAAACACCAAGTTTTCTAAATGTATTCTCTACCCACAGTTTCTGATCACATATTATATGTGTATTTCAAAGGTTAAGAAAATGGCTTTTAGACGTCGCCATGTTAATGTGACTGTCTCTGTCAATAATTACACAATAAGAGAGGCTCGTAACAGGAAAAAAAGAAAACGAATTGTGCTATAATCTGAAAGAATTGGGTGTTTATAGCAGTTGTAGTTGATTTTTACATTTCCTTTAGCCAGCATTTCTTCCACATCCATAAAGCAAAATAAATAAATTCTTCTGATCACCCAAGACCTTTCATCTTCTGGAATGTGTGTGGGTGTTGAGAGGGTCTTTAAATTAAAGTATATACTTCAAGCAATAAATTGGAAAATAGTGGGGGAACAGATCATAAGAAAACTAGGTCAGACAGTGAATTCTAAATAAGGAACCAGCTTTGCCACAGCATTAGAATACATTCTGAAGCACTCACAGACAGTGTTTTAACACTGTTAGGAAGATCCCCTGCAGAGCCAGAATTGTTGGAGGTAGGGTTTAATCTGATGTTTTCAATATTCAGAATTCTGCTTTCAAATATTGTGTGAACAGCCAGTGTACTATCTATAGTACACTGGCTGTTTTTACTATAGTAAAAAAAAAGAAGTAAGCTCCTTCTTTTATATTTTTGCCTTCTCTCACATCACGTCCTGATCAGATTCTGCATTGAATAGTGTGAAGAAGATTAATGATGAAGCTGTGTTTCCCTTAGCTTTTAGTGGTCCCTAATATACTGGGCCTCTTCCATATTGTTCCTGGCTACAGATCACCTTGTGATTGGTGGCCAGGAACAAATCGTGACACTTTGGTGCTTGCGTCGTCTGGGACGCAAGCAACATGCGTCAGGTAGGGGTTAAAGGACAACTAAACTAATGTTGTTAAATGTATTTCTTTTTGGGGGTACTTACTTTACACTTTATTTGATTGATAGAGTCCCCAGCCACTACTACTTTCATTCATTAGCTTAGTGTTTTCCTTTTTAAATGTAACTATTTGTGTAGTATGTACAAGAATAAAACAAAAGAAAAAAGTGGGGATGGAAAAGCAACTGGGCAATACATACATACAATCCTACGAAAGACAGCATATATATTTTTAACAAGAAAACTTTTGCAGCAACACAGCATGTACCATGAGGAATTACATGGGGAATCACATTCTATCACAGGATGCTAGAAATAGGGATGTGTTTAGTGGTTACGTTTTCAGCTTGTATGGAGGGGGTTGTCTGCTGCCTTCAGCCCACCATAACTGATGTTGCATGTGCTTTCTGTACAGTGCCATACCTCACAAGTGGTCTTGCCATAAACCAAGCTCATGATGATGATTATCCATAAAGAACAAGTTGGTTTTCGGACACTGCCTCACTATCCAGTGTACACTTGAAAGGCTGTCTATAACATTAGGCTTATGCTCTAAGCAGTCAAAGTATAAAGTGGTTGTTGAGGTAAAAAAAAAAAAAAAAAAAAAAAAAAGCCACCATTGTCAATATTATTTACATATCCTTATCCAGAATCCCTTTCAGTTCATTACACTGGAATTTCTGTGGTAAAAACAGGACTGCTGACCTTCCGGGATATTCGGCCATGTTTAATAATGCTCTGCTGACTGTACTTATAGTTTTATGCAAAAGAGATCTAAGCAGAATAAACATGTTTCAGAAATTCTTCCAAATTCAGCAAAATTCCTCTAAATAAGGGCATCACAAACTAACAGAGTTTTAGGAGCCAGATAATGGCACATACACACAATCACACGCAGTCACATACACACATACACACACACACACACAGTCAGTCACTGTTTAAAAGTTTTTTTTTTAATTATTCCAGTGAGTCGACATGGTGACCAGGGTTTGTCGAGCCCTGCTCTAAATTCTTCACAGACACCCAGGTATCAGCACTTCTCTGAACAAGCCTCAATGTCTTACTCATTGACCAAGTAAAACATGATGCTAAGTGTGACTAATATCTCATGGTAAACACAAATGTCAGCAGAGAAAGAAGGGGTCATTCCCCTCCAATGCTGAAACAGAGTTCACAGACAGTAAATTGATCATGTAACAAAGGGGGTGAAATATGGTTGGTATAAAATCTGTTAATGAAAGGATTATTGAAATTAGAATGTGATGAAATGGGGATAATCATATTAGGGGTTCATGATGTGAGTGGGTTATGAAGTGGAAACGACATAAGGGGTTAATAAAATAAATGAAAGTAACGGCTAAATTGCCAGATGTGTGTACGTAGAACAGTCTTATTAGAAGTATATGTAACAGTGAATGAGGTTGTGTTGGACTGATGCTGAAGGTGTGAATTTAGCAGAGGAACTGGTGTAAGAGGAAGCATTGAGTTTGGTAGATTTATTTAAAAGATGGCTTATTGATTAGGGAGGGTCTATAGGGTGACCCTAAAGATCTCCAGTTCCCCATAAATCACCTTTTTTTTTTTAGGTTGGGGGGGTCGTTTTATGGTAGGCACATAGTAAATCATTGGGCATTTCTAGGGACAAATAATAGCATCTGTTTAGCAATATTTTTCATTAGCTTTTGTAGATGAGTAAAAGATATTTGAAATAAAAGTCAGGAAAAGTGTATTTTTCACCATATATACTTTTTTTTATAGTACATTATATGATATGACCAAAATATTGGTTTCTAAAGAAAGTCCTTCGTTTGCTGAAAAATACAAGATACTATTTGTGTGGGAACAGTAAATGAGAAAGAAGAAAAATTACAACTAAACACAAACACCGCAGAATTGTTAAAACAGCCATTGTCAAGAAGGGTACAACATTAGTAAAACAGTCCAGTCGCGGAGGGGTTGAATATATTTAACTTCTCCATGGAACATTAGTCTAAATAAAATGCTGCTTGCAACAAACCATGCAAACTCCAGACAGAGGAACTGTCAAAACATAATTAGGCAAACTGGTGATAATAGTTGGTTACCTGTCTCTGTTTTACTTGAGAATCCTGCTGCCTGTTTGATTGCTGCTGCTGTTAATGCTAATCCTTTGCTCCTTTTCAAGCCATGCTGCAACACAGCTTCAAACTGAGCACACAGACAAATAACTCTGCAATGAAACAAACACTTAATTAGAGATCAGCACAGCGAGAATAATAAACATGTCTTCTTCGGAGATGAAAAGGTGAGGAGGGGGCAGGAATGTTTCCTGCAGCATGCCAGCACACACTTGGCTTTTGGATTGGATTCATTAGAACTGGCATTGGGTGCCGACTGTACAATAAACTGCTTGTGAAGCATCACAACAAGAACTGGGTTAACAATTTTACTGCCAGAAAATGATGGAGGGGTTTCATTTGAAATCTTGTTTCAGCCCCCTCTGATGTAGAAGTAACCAGGTACCTGCTTACCAAAAAAAAATGCACTTTATATGGGTGCTGTTGTAAACAAAAAAAAAAATCACCCACCCATGTGTAATGCCTCAGAAATTTACCTTAAGGAAAACAAAAACCTGAAGATAAGATGGAAGAAATAAAAAAATATATGGTGGATAATCGGATATTATTTGACAATGTCAATGTTTTACAAAATACTGAACCGTCTTTAACCCCTTCGTGACGCTAGGATGTTCTATGCCGTCGTCATTTTACTGTACCTAACAGATGCTAGGACAGCATAAAACAGGGAAAATGTAGCCGGTGCTCAAAGTGAGCACCAGCTACATTTCATTAAATCACGCCATGCCCGAACTTCTGGGTTTTGCGATCAGGGACTTGCAGGGTCTATTAAGACCCTGATCAGGTCTCTGCCATAGTGTTCCTGGCTACCGATCACATTGTGAACGGTGGACAGGAACAAATCTTGACGCTTTGGTGCTTGCGTCATCTGGGACGGAAGCACCATGCATCACAAAGCTGTTAAAGGACAACTAAACTAATGTTGTTAAACATATTTATTTCTTGGGGGACTTACTTTACACTTTATTTGATTGATAGAGTCCCCAGCCACTCCTAAATTTATTCCTGACCCCTTGGCTCAGTTGTGTTGCCGACACATCTGAATTGCATTTCTGACACAGCCTGTGTCGGGAATGCAATTCGGTACGATACGCGCACATGCACGGTTGCAAATTTGAAACGAAAGCAGAATCAATGAGAACTACATTTCCCATGATGCTGCAGTTGAAGAAGCCAAAATCACGCTAACAAAATCACTATAACAAAGGATGAGCATATGAGATGGCCCTCTCTCTTATGTATCTGTTGATCTCTGCCTATCTCAAAAATCAAAAGTAATTGTATATGTAAATTGCTGGTGCTGTTTAAATATTTAACAATAATCTTTATTTTACCAGGAATAATGCTAGGAACTGAATGTTCTCAGTTCAGTATCAGAACACCCAAGATTCAACAGTTTGCAAGAAGAGACATTTTGTTCATTATCACACACTCTGTAAAAATCCATTTCACCTGCTGTCAGAATCTGAAGCAATTTCTTTGCGTCCTCCAAATCGAATCTGGCACTACAAATCAAAAAAGGGCATTTTAATAAGTAACAAAAAGGGAACGATACTATCCACAACGCTAAATTTTATTTAATACCAGAATAACATTCTAACGCTAAGACAATCAAACAGATAATTAGACTACATTGAAATTTTACACAACATGATTCTATTTCTACCAGCCAAGGTAAGGAGGATTTGTAGAAATATGAACCTATAGACCACCCCTAATTGAAATGGTTAAATTAGTGGTGTGGCCTATATTCAGGGCAATACAGTATATACATACACAGGGCTGGCCTTATGTGTTCAGGAGCCGGGTGCGGGACACGCCTCCTCCCACCTGTCAGTTCTTTCTCCCCCCCCCCCTCCTCCCACCTGTCAGTTCTTTCTCCCCCCCCCCTCCTCCCACCTATCAGTTCTTTCTCCCCCCCCCTCCTCCCACCTATCAGTTCTTTCTCCCCCCCCCTCCTCCCACCAATCAGTTCTTTCTCCCCCCCCCTCCTCCCACCTATCAGTTCTTTCTCCCCCCCCTCCTCCCACCTATCAGTTCTTTCTCCCCCCCCCCTCCTCCCACCTATCAGTTCTTTCTCCCCCCCCCTCCTCCCACCTATCAGTTCTTTCTCCCCCCCCCTCCTCCCACCTATCAGTTCTTTCTCCCCCCCCCCTCCTCCCACCTATCAGTTCTTTCTCCCCCCCCCCCTCCTCCCACCTATCAGTTCTTTCTCCCCCCCCCCTCCTCCCACCTATCAGTTCTTTCTCCCCCCCCCTCCTCCCACCTATCAGTTCTTTCTCCCCCCCCCTCCTCCCACCTATCAGTTCTTTCTCCCCCCCCCCTCCTCCCACCTATCAGTTCTTTCTCCCCCCCCCTCCTCCCACCTATCAGTTCTTTCTCCCCCCCCCCCATCCTCCCACCTATCAGTTCTTTCTCCCCCCCCCCCTCCTCCCACCTATCAGTTCTTTCTCCCCCCCCCCCTCCTCCCACCTATCAGTTCTTTCTCCCCCCCCCCCATCCTCCCACCTATCAGTTCTTTCTCCCCCCCCCCCTCCTCCCACCTATCAGTTCTTTCTCCCCCCCCCCATCCTCCCACCTATCAGTTCTTTCTCCCCCCCCTCTGTCAGTTCTTTCTCCCCCCCCTCTATCAGTTCTTTCTCCCCCCCCCCTCTATCAGTTCTTTCTCCCCCCCCTCTATCAGTTCTTTCTCCCCCCCCTCTATCAGTTCTTTCTCCCCCCCCTCTATCAGTTCTTTCTCCCCCCCCTCTATCAGTTCTTTCTCCCCCCCCTCTATCAGTTCTTTCTCCCCCCCCCTCTATCAGTTCTTTCTCCCCCCCCCTCTATCAGTTCTTTCTCCCCCCCCCTCTATCAGTTCTTTCTCCCCCCCCTCTATCAGTTCTTTCTCCCCCCCCTCTATCAGTTCTTTCTCCCCCCCCCTCTATCAGTTCTTTCTCCCCCCCCCTCTATCAGTTCTTTCTCCCCCCCTCTATCAGTTCTTTCTCCCCCCTCCTCCCACCTATCAGTTCTTTCTCCCCCCATCATATTGCCCTGCATTTTCATCATGCACAGGGAGCTGCGCGCGGCTTCTCGGGATCCTTCAGTTCGGCCGAGCAGAGGGCTGGTGAAGGGAGATCTTCTCATCTCCCCAGCCAGTGCCTCTAGCGGCAAACCTTTTTTTTTTTTTTTACGCTGCGCCCTGTGCCGTTTCACACCCCTAAGGCCGGCCATGTACATACATACCATCAATATTGATCAGATACATACATATTTATAAATATAATACATATTACAAATGTGTATATCAAGGCTGGAAAAAAGTTTGTAGCCTTAAGAAGCCAAAAAGACCAATGCAGGAGCCAGTCTAGTTATTTTTAGGTATCAGGAAAATGTTAGAGATTGTTAAGCCCTGGTATGTATGTTTTATATAAAGTATATACACACTATGTGGGAAAAAGTACTGAAACACCTGACGATTACACCATTCCCTTGAGAAAGTCCAAGTGGCGAAGCATTGGGATATCCAACACCCGTAAGTGTCCACTCTACTGTCTATTTAATACATTGCAACATGTTCATGTATGTGCTTAATTGTGTGATTTGTTTACACTGACAGGATTTTTTTTTAAAATATTTTCATATTGGTCTATGTGATATTTAACATAGTACCACTTTTTTATAACTAAAGAATTGTTGCAATTGATTTGTGCGTCAGTCCAGTGTATCTTTACTACTTCCTGTGTGTGCCTCCTACCAATTATCTTCCCCAAACTGTTGCCACAAAGTTGGAAGCATAGCATTGCCCAAAATGTCTTGGTATGCTGAAGCATTAAGATTTCCCTTCACTGGAAGTAAAAGGCCTAGCCCACTCCCTGAAACAGCCCCATATCATTATCCCTCCTCCGCACATCAGCACCGCTCTGTAACTTTGCGTGGTCATCTGCTTTGTGGATGCTGTTCCTAAATGCTTCCACTTTCCAGTAATACCACCCACTTTCACTAAACCCATTTTTTTCAGAAATGTTTGCAAAAGCAGATTGTGTGCTTGATTTTATACACCTGTGGCAATGGGTCCGATTGAAAGGGCTGAATTCAATACTTAAGAGGTGTGTCCCAATACTTTTGTCTATGTGTTTTGTTTATGTAGTGCATATATATTTATTTTTTTCCAAAATGAAGATGCACATGTCTATATAAACACTTGTGTGTTATTGAGCAGCTGGTCCTGCAATCAAGGACACTTATATAGGTTATAATAAACTCTGCAGGTGTTGAAGACACTCAATGGGCAGTGTGAGACAAGACACAAAATGAACACGGAGTGAAAAAAATGATTGTTTGAATTAAACAGCATGGACTAATAGGAGCGTAGTCAACTTTAGATGTTAAAAAATAAATCTTACCTGCTTCACTGCATCTAACAACCGCTCCATGAGACATTGCCTTTTCAAGCCATTGTTCTGTGACCCTGAAATCAAATAACAAGAAAGTCACTCTACCCCTGTAATCATATATAATTTACACAAGTAAGCAAATTCAAAGCGGAAAAAAGGAATTAGAAAAAAAAACAAGCATTAGATGAGTTTGAATTTGAAACATGATAGCATTGTTTGCAGTTTTGCAAGGATTATTATAGTCACACAAGTCTGAATAAAAGGCTTACTTTATGGGGAAAAAAGGAGGGGATTTTAGTAGCGTGACAGGTTTAGAAGCACACGAACTAGAAACAGTACATGTTTCACTGCCCTATTAATATTGTCTCCTGCATTGCGGTTCCGCAAGCCTTTTCCATACGGCTCAATATTGCGCATTATGTTGCAGCCGGGGTTGCTGCCCATAAAGTAATCCATGATTGGCGAGTGAAGGTGTAGATCGGGATTGCACGATTATATATTTATCTTGCTTTGAATTACGGGGAGATATCGCTGAACAATTTCTGCTTTATTTATAAACCACCTATGTGGGTAAGAATTGTAGTATTTGCACATATACTGGTGTGATTTTTTTTCCGTGCAACCCTTAGCTACTTTTTGAAAGTGAGAAACGGCGCTCACTGTTTCTAATGTAACGACAATTGCACCTTTTTATATATTCCGGCACTGTTGTGTGCGGCAGTTTATACCTTGGCGCACGCCGCGATACTGCCACTATTTAGTGCTATGTCTGTGTGGGTCACTTTTATATATAACTCCTATAATGTTTAATGCACAGAACATACGGCTTACTAAGCAGCATAAACAAACCAAGACAAGGTTTAATCAGCTTTATGGAAAAGTTGGTAATGCAAGGAAAAGCCTTCAAGCAGAAGGGGTATTTGTTAATACTGTGAAGGAGTCTAAGCAAGCATAGTATAAGCATAATGCTATCCTGAAAATAACATAAGGCCAAGGTAAGAACGGGTTTGCAACATATAGAACTATGAGCCAACTAAATGGGCTGAATAGTTCTTATCCAATGACACATTCTATATTTCGGTGTTTCAGTTACATTAATTAATGTTATGCCCAAACACATCCATATTAACTCTAAAAGACATGTACAGTGCTCCTGTAAGATATAACACATGCTCTGTTTAATGTTTTCTATGGAAAATAAATTCCCTGGGTACAATGGACACTGCAGGATCCAGAAAGATTTTCTGTTCCAACACTAGAGCGGAACAGTCTACACTTGTGACAAATTTCATGGTTTGTTCCTGATTGATCTACTCAAAAACCCTTGTCACTTTAAACCAAGTTACAAATATACTTGCCCACAGGACCGCTATCAGCACCTCCATTGCACCCACAGTTGTTCTCCAGCTCCCTGGTGCCTAGTGTTAGGCTGTATGTTTGTGCGTTGCCCAGCCACACAGACAACCTACCATGCTCCCTCCTCAGAACACATGTGGGAAAACAAGAGGCAAGGACCAGCTGGCCTGAAGAGGCTAGTGAGGTAAGATCATTTGATCTCCCCAGCCAGAGCCACCACCGGCACAATTTTTTTTTTTTTTTTTACATTTTAAGCTACATGCCAGTTCTGACTAGCATCCATCCTGTTATCTTAGCGAACCGTCTCTCTCTGATTCTATTAGTGAAGCAAGAAAGTAATGAGTGCCACTTTAACCTCAATGCAAGGCTAGGATATTCCATTTTTTCCATGAGGATGGAGTGACAGCATTGAACGTACTCCAATAAAATGACCGGTGAAAGCATTAAGCAACACTGAAATTTGGTGTCCAATTGACCTGTGATAACTCCACGGAGGAATAGCGGGCACCATTTTGGAATAGCAACATTTCATTAAAGTTTAGCGTTGCCAAGTTGTGGGCAAGAGCTTCAGATCAGTGATCACTTCCATTGCTCTGTTGCTAGACTGTGTCAAGAGGCACTCAACAACCTTAGTTAGCTATAGGGCAGATCGACAGTTCTCCTCCAGTATTGGTCAATACGTCATCATCTTCTGCAGTGGCAGGGATGGATTCCACCATTGTTGTTGTCAACTGTAGTTTCAACTATGGACTGAGTGGGACAAAAGTTGCAGTTCAAAGCATTTAAGAATGATACCCAGGCCTAACACCAAAAGTTGGGAACTGCAACTCAAAGTTTCTAACAGGGCCTTTTTTGTCAGGAGAGTCCATTTGTGTGGTTCTTTCCCCGGCTTGCCTGCTGCCTATTACCTACCCTTTTCATGCATATTAACCCCTCCCTTTCTAGTGCCTAAAAGCTTGAAGGAAGGCATTGAACATCCTGAGTTTACCAGCTCTTTGCAGCTCCCCACGCTGTGCTGTGTGCCAATACCACTGCAGTAACTTGCAGAAGCAACCCCGCTGTCAGGTCAGGCTACTCTGAGTGGCCTCAGTCTGACACAAAAAACATAGCTGATGCTCCAAAAAAACATGCAAGACAGCATAGACCATCCTGACAGTAACAGCTCATTATGGCTACCCGCAAAGTTGTGTGTGATGTGGATCCCACTTTGAGTGTCCTCGGACGTAAAATGTAGCCACGCTCAAGGTGAGCGTCAGCTACATTTCACTGGAGCCCTGCATGCAGTGATGACCAAGAATACAAATAAAGTGCCTTATTCAGCATACTATTTGACTGTATAGCTCTTAGGTCAGAGGAAGGAAGATCTGACCCAAAAGTCTAGAACGATTGGTTTTAAACATGTCTAACAACAGGACCCATATTTGTCAAAAATAAATTAATTTCTGAAATATTAGAACTTATTCCAAAATATATATATGCACTGATTAAAACATGAAAAACATGGCTTCTTTGCACAATGATTACTGCAGTAGTCGCAGTGAAAATAAAATAAAATAAAAATTCAGCTAAAAAACCCAATAAAATAAAAATCCATTTACACAAATGAGATAAATTAGTACTAATGGGAAAGCTGGGGAAGCTTTTTGCTCCTGATATTTATCTTAAAGCCAGGGGTGATGGTAGACAAAGAAACTCTGGAGGTTGTGTTCAGTGTCTATTCTGTTCTTATAACATGTCATCAGCTGGACAACAGTTGAGAAGCCAATATCACAAAGAAAGAATTATAAATAAACACTCACTGCTGTGTACCTGCGGCACCAAGCCCAAACTTCACTTGATCCATCTCAGGTGAATTTCGAAATTGTATCCCCAGTAAATGGTGAAAGCTTGACTGTTTACTAATCCTAAATTACTGGAAAAGTTATCAGCGTCACTATAGAAACAATGTCATCTGTTCTTAGCTTCAACGGTGGATGCAGCTTGTGTCGCTATGTCATGGATCCTCCCCCAATCAAAAATGTTGACTTTATGACGAAGCCAAAGTATACGTCCGCAACCCACTCCTCTCTAGCTCGCAACCCACTTTTGTGTCAGGACCTACCAGTTGAGAAACATTGGTCCAAACAACATGGGTCAATAAATTACCTTATTTATATTCATTCATTAAAGTGTTAATTTTTCAAATGTCTTTACCTGATAAACCTTCCAATTAAAAACATAACTTTATTTTTTACTCGCCATTGTCCTTTAAGCAATTCAGAAGCAATTGAGCTTTGGAAATGAAACCAATTAACCCCTTTGTGACGCAAGGTGCTTGCGTCCCAAACCTTCGGTGAAACGAGTCGTGTACAGAGAGGCGCACTTTACAGGACACTGTGCACTTTGCAATTTGGGACTACTTGCACTTTAAGCTGGATGCTGCCTGCTTCTATGTAAGTTTTTATTCATATTTTGCACAATTAGAGGGTTTTTACTGAATGTATACCTCCTTCCTCCCCTGTCCTTTTATTCTACATCCATCCGGAGCTTTTTTGGAATACTATCATATCCAAGACCCCACGAGGGGCTCCCAGATGCCCATTACACTGAGCAGGATACTGCTCAGGAGAATGTGAGTGTATCCACATTTGCACATATATATATATATATATATATATATATATATACACATACACATATATTATTTTAAACCATACTACACTATAAGAGTTTTTGTATTGTTTTTTCTCCCTTTATATACCACGGAGAGGATTACCTCTACGCATAAGGTAAAAACACTAGTGTGTAGTGTTTTTGGGAAGCACCTATTCACATTTTTGTATTGTGTTTGTATTTTTACCAGGAGTGGAACACTGGTTGTCTTTTGGTGCTGGTGCTGCTGCTCTCATCACAAAAGACGCAGTGTTTTCTTATTGTTTACGGTAGCCAGGAACACTCTCACAGAGACCCGATCAGGGTCTTAACAGACCATGTGGGTCCCTGCAAAAAAAACACGAGACCTCCGGACGCGGAAATTCGGGCACGGCGCGATTGTGCTCACTTTGAGCACCGGCTACATTTCCCCTGTCAGACTGAGGCCACTCAAAGTGGCCTCAGATGACAGGTGGGATTCCGCTGCAAGTGCCTGCAGCGGGATCCGAAAACAGCTCATAGCGGGGAGCCGCGATGAGCTATTTAATACAGGACGTACTATGCCGTCCTAACGACTTTAAGGCACTTAAAGTCAGGACGGCATAGTACGTCCTAACGTCGGGAAGTGGTTACAGGGACTGTATCACCCAATCTTTGTTTATATTGTGAATGTAGAGAATTTGAAAAATGACTGAAAGTGATCTATACCTTGTGTTAGCAACACTAAAAGCAAATGCCTTAATTAGGAGGAAAAAAAAGTTTTTTAAAAAAGTGTTTTAAATAATGTCTGTGGAGTCTCCTGTTTATGATATCACATATGGCATGGTATGCAAATGAACTGCTTTAAAATGGGAAATGTGTAATTTGCATACATTGCCATATGTGATGTCAAAAACAGGAGACTCCACATACAAATGTAAAACACTTTTTTCTCTCCTAATTTAGGTAATTCTGCATGCACATTAAAAACAATGTTCATGTGATACAATCCCTTTAAACTTTGTAATATGTGTTAGCAATTTCACTTTCAGTTTCCTTTGAACAACTCATAGGGAATCCCCGTGTAAACCTTGAACAAACGCAGTATATTCAGGATCAAACACTTAAAAACACACCTTGTTTGAGCCTGTGAATCGAAAGGGCCTTGAGTTGCCACACGGGGCTACAGTACAAGGGGCTGCTGGCATGAGAAGGGCTACAAGAGAGGACAAGGGTGACCATATTGTAATTTATTCAGGGGAACCTATAATAAAAAAAAATGTCTACTCCAGGGCTGTAATGTGTAAAATACAGACTGGTGTGCAGTCTTTATCCAACCTAGTGCTGCCCTGGACTTTGCATTTTTAATAGTTGTACCTTGTGTTCCTTCCTCTGAAATGTGTGTATTTGTACATACTAAATAATAACCATGTGACAGCACCACTGTCAATATCCACACGCTGCTTGTCCTGTATCCAGACCGAAGGAATGCCTTATAGGCTCAGCTGCTCTCTCTCCTCTCCCCGGGTACTCACCACTCATTGCTCCAACTCCCTTACAGGTAAACAAACAGCACTGGCAGGACACCGGAAGATTCAACTCCGCCCCGGATAGTAAATCCAAGCAGCACTCACACACACTTACAGGGATGCCGCAGAGTCGGTTTACAATGAGAGGTAGGAACTACTGAAAAACCTATTTTGTTACTAAATGAAAAAATCGTGTGAAAAAATAATAGTGTGGGTTGTAATAATGTATAAATAATTCCATGTAAAAGGTGCGTGGGTAGAAGAATTGCTGTCTGTTCGGGTTTACATTACCCGCTCCCCCCCTTCGTCTGACTATGGATCAGCCCGTATATTACTAACATGGAAGGGACGGTCACGTGATGCATCTCCTCTCACGTGACTACTGCAGGGAAGCCCTGGTTGTCCTGGCTACATTTCAACCAATTGCTCCGATAGCGATAGCTTTAGCCTGTGGAGCCAATAACACGTGTTTTGGATGCAACCAAACCGCAGCAATGCTGACATACTGCTGACATATAGATTTATTGAAACCAACACTGAAGAAAACAGGGCTGCCATCATAAATCTTTGGACCCCTTACCACAAGATCTGGTCCTTTATTGCCCCCATTCCATTTCTTCTGCACCCCTTTTATCATTACCCCCACAGCCATTGTAAAATGTATGGCACTTGAAACAGCACCCAGCTTGCACCCACAGGTCTTGCCAGAGCACATAGATTGCAGCCAAAGGTCCTGCCAGAACAGCTATACTGCAAACCCAATATATGCCCCAGCATCCAGGTTGCACAACCAGGATATGCCCAGGCAACACCCAGATTGCACACCCAGGACCTCCCCCAGCCAGTACCCAGATTGCACACCCAGGACCTCCCCCAGCCAGTACCCAGATTGCACACCCAGGACCTCCCCCAGCCAGTACCCAGATTGCACACCCAGGACCTCCCCCAGCCAGTACCCAGATTGCACACCCAGGACCTCCCCCAGCCAGTACCCAGATTGCACACCCAGGACCTCCCCCAGCCAGCACCCAGAAGGCACAGCCAGGACCTTCCCCCGCCAGGACCAAGATTGCACACCCAGGACCTCCCCCAGCCAGTACCCAGATTGCACACCCAAGACAAGCCTCAGCCAGCACCCAGATTGCACAGCCAGGACCTTCCCCCGCCAGGACCAAGATTGCACACCCAGGACCTCCCCCAGCCAGTACCCAGATTGCACACCCAAGACAAGCCTCAGCCAGCACCAAAATAGCTACCCAGGGAACATCCCAACCAGATCCCAGAGGGTCTACTCAATAAAGAGAGAATTGCAGGGAATCGAGACAGGAGTTTCAGATGTACGACCAAAAGTAGCTGAGTTGGAAAGATTATCCAGCTGCATAAGAGAATTCTTCTAACTCGGCTACACTGGCCTAAAGTTTGAAATTCCCATCTCAATTCCCTGCATTTACCTCTTTATTGAATAGATCCACAGATTGCACACCCAGGACATGCACCAGCCAGCACCCAGATTGCACATTTAGGGCATTCCCCACCAGCACCCAAACTGTACACCCAGTAAATACCCTAGATAGCAACTACATTGCATCCCAAAGACTAGCCCCAGCACTCACATTGCACACCCATGGCTTAACCCAGTCAGCACCCACATTGCATCTATAGGATATGGCCCAGTACCCACATTGCACACCCAGGACATGCCCTAGCATATCGTCGGCCCCAGTACCAGAATTTCTTTATTTTTTTTAGAGGGAGGCTTGCTTACGGGTTAGCTCTTACACCCCAGTACCCTAGCTTTAAATTAATGTTATTATGGAAAATAACGGCATCTGATTTAAAAACAGCGTTATTTTTCTAACACTGATCTAGTGCTTTAATACATATCAGTTCATAGCGTTCTGTTACCATTGAATAACGTAAGTTATTGATGGGATCAGATGTATACACATAACCATGTTCATCTAGTGAGACACATCTAAGGTTTGAAAGGCTGAAAACAGATAGACACACATAGGCAGTCAAAGCTGATCAATGCCTATGTGTGTAAAGTGTTGCAATGATGCCTCGATAGAGGCATCATGCAACACGTTCTGGGCACCGTGGTCATCGCGGGTGGGTGCAGCGTGCCCAGCACAGAGCGACGGAGGAGAGAAAAAAAATCTCTTCCGTCGCTCTGAAACCGCTACTTGACTGCCCCTAGAGGCAGTTAGACCGTATTACAGTTAGAAATGGAAAATTAAATAAATGGAAAAAGCTAACCCTTGATCTACTAAACCTAGATCTAGGGTTAGGGTCATAAATAGGGCTATAATTTAGGTTACAGGGGGGGTTCGGGTGAGTACACGGGTTCGATTAAGGGGTTCAGGTAGATTTAGGGTTAGGGTAAATTTAGGGTTGGGGTTAAAAGGTTACTGTAGAAGAAAATGGTTAGAAAACAAAAAAACACTAATATTGTTTATTAGTTGAAATAAAACATAGGCAAACATGGAAACATTTGTATTTCTAAACTCAGGACAAATAGTAGAAATATATAGACGGGGTCTCTTTTACCATTCGTAATTCTTTTTAAAAAAATCAGCTCAAAGTTAGAAGTGTTTTTTATCGCATATTTTCATCATATTTTATATTTTTTTTAATAGTAAATTATATCATATGATGAAAATAATAGTACCAAAGGAAAGCCCTATCCGTACTTTAAAAAATGATATATAACTTGTGTGGGTGGACTGAACAAAAAGAACAAAATTCACAGTTCAGTAAACATATGACAAAAATATTGGAATTCTGGTCTTCAAGGTACATCAAATGCAGCATAGCACTCGGTCACTAAGGGGTTAATATTAGACAGAAAGAGGCAAAGCAAGTTATAAAAGCTTCCAAAGCACATGCAGAAGAGAAAATAGCTCAGTCAACAAAAAAGGATACAACGTTTTTTTAGATACATAAATGAGAAACGGAAAGTAAAACAAGGATTAGTTAGATTCAAAACAAAAGAAGGAAGGTATGGAGAATACCATAGGATAAAGGTCTAGCTGCCTGTCCAAACAAATAATTTTGTTTTTACAGACAAAAATAAAGGAAAACAAAAACAATTTAAACTTTTTATTTGACTTTAAAGAGGAAGACGTTCTACTTCTGCTGCCTGAAGTAAAGACCAAAACGTTGATGGGATATACCCAAAGTTATTAAAAGAGCTTAGTGATGACCTATCAAAGCCGTTAATGGACTTATATAACCAATCATTGTTGACAGGAGTAGTTCCAGAAGATTAGAAATTAGCTAATGTTGTGTGCATTGACAAGAACGATAGTAGGGAGCAGTTGGTCAACTATTGGCTAGTAAGTCTTACTTTAGTACTGGGGAAACTATGTTAAAGTATAGGGTTGTTAAACATCTAAAATCATATGGCTTTCAAGATCAGAAACAACATGGATTTACTTCAGAAAAATCATGCCAAACTAATCTTACTGATTTTTTTGATTAGTTGACTAAAATAATCTCGGAATTGACATGGTCGCTATGGGACGCCCCACCATGGTATGTTACTATGGAAGTCTCCAGATAGACATTTGTGAGAGTTTAACTTATATGTGCACATTTCTATGTAAATGTGTATATTTTTTATTCTCATAAAATTCATTTGTAATGATTTGTATGTATTTTTTCTATATTTGTAACTGAAAGAAGAAAATTGGACTTACAAAAATTGGCAGACTACATGGGTCGAATGGTTGTTATCTGCTGACAAATTTTCTTCTCTCTTACATACAGTACCCACACAAATTATATGTTGTTTTTAACGTCATAAGAAGGGCTTTCATTAGATACCATTATCTTCATCATATCTTATAATTTACTACAAACAAATTCATAAAATATGAGGAAAAAAACACCTTTTCTAACTTTGACCTAAAATATATTTTACACAAATACAATTATTATAAAAGACCCCATCTAAATAGTTTCTAAATGTTGTCCCAGCTTCAGAAATGTGCTTGTTTACATGTTTTTCTGCAGTTTTTTGTGAGTTATGGGGAAAAAAACAAAAATAGTATTTTTTTTTCCTGTATTGACCTTATGACCCGGACCCTAAGTTTAAACCGTAACCCTAAATTTAACCCCATTTATAACCCTTAATTTTTTTTAATTTAATTTTAACCCACTCCCTTATGCTAACCCTAACAGCTAATCTAACCCTAATCCCTAGATTTCAGCGAATGTTTTTTTTTTCTTCATTGCAATGTTGCTGACTGCCTCTAGGGGCAGTCAAGCAACATATTCAGAACAACGGAAGCTCTGACCACAAGAGGGCACAGCCATATTTGCAAGAGCAAATTTTGGTGCTGGCTATTGCCTCGACATCGAGGCAATAGACCAGCACCGTCAGAACAGTTTTCCCTATCGTTGATCACGAAAAGTTGTCGGGAAAAGAGTTCCCGGGTGGACATGCCTGACACGTCCATTGTTGCCAAGGGGTTAAACCAGTTCATTGAAGCTGAAAAATCTTGTTGATTAAGTTGAATAAGCAAAGCCTAGTAAATCAAATGCTAATGACAAATCCTGTATCACCGAAAAATTATAAGATTGTGGTATTTCCTATGAAGTAGCAATCATTGCTAACAAGAATAGCAGTTACAACACAAGGTAGTCAGGGTTGGGCATGCTACAATTCTGAGCAAGGGTGAGTCATGAGTTTGCTGTAATTGGGATGAAAAAAGTAACATACCCTTCAACTAACCGAAGCAAGACGATATGCAAACTGTATTGTGCAGTTTGTGAAACCGAGCAGGCGCCCCATGTCATCCAATATGTCTTTTATCTCGTTGGATCTGTACAGTGGATATAAAAAGTCTACACACCCCTGTTAAAATGTCGTGTTTCTGTGCTGTAAAAAAATGAGACAAAGATAAATCATTTCAGAACTTTTTCCACCTTTAATGTGACCTATAAACTATACAACTCAATTGAAAAACAAACTGAAATCTTTTAGATAGAGGGAAGAAAAAATATAAAAATAAAATAATGTGGTTGCATAAGTGTGCACACCCAGGGCCGGCCTTAAGTGTCGCGGCACCCTGTGCGGGCTTCCCCCATGGCGCCCCCCCGTCTTTCACCCCCTATGTATGTGTCCCTTTCCTCTTCCTTGCCATGTCTGTCTCTTGCCCCCCCACCCTGTTCTGTCTCTCTCCCCCCCTCCAACTGTTCTGTCTCTCCCCCTCCTGTCTCTCTCTATCCCCCCTTTACCTGTTCTATCTCTCTCTCTCCCCCCCTCCCACTGTTCTGTCTCTCTCCCCCCTCCCCCTGTTCTGTCTCTCTCTCTCCCCTCCCCTGTTCTGTCTCTCTCTCTCCCCCTGTTCTGTCTCTCTCTCTCCCCCTCCCCCTGTTCTGTCTCTCTCTCTCCTCCTCCCCCTGTTCTGTCTCTCTCCCCCCCTCCCCCTTGTTCTGTCTCTCTCTCTACCTGTTCTGCCTCTCACCCCCTGTTCTGTCCATCTCTCACCCCCTGTTCTGCCTCTCTCTCCCCCATCCCCCTGTTCTGCCTCTCACGCCCCCTCCCCTTCCTTTGCCTGCAAATGTGGTTCAAGGGAGGGGGCGGAGCTAACCGGATGAGAGGTGTAGCTCCGCCCCCACCCTGTGAAGCACAGCAGCGTCTGCTTCACTGGCAGCAAGACAAAGTGCTGCTCGGCTCCCCATGCTTAGTGCAAGCATGGGGAGCCGAGCAGCACTATCTCTTGCTGCCAGCAGCTCCCCGTGAAGCAGCCGCTGCTCTGCTTCACAGGGTGGGGGGCAGAGCTACACCTCTCATCCGGTTAGCTGTGCCCCCTCCCCGGACCTAGCAGAGCTTGACGAGCAGAGTGCTGGTGAGGGGGGATCTTTTGATCTCCCCCATCCAGTGCCTCTACCGGCTTTTTTTTTTTTTGCTTTTTTTTGGGGGGGGGGGGGGGGGGCGGCCGGGCGGGTGCCCCCTGTGGTGTTGCGACCTGTGCGCTCGCACAGGTTCCACACCCCTAAGGCCGGCCCTGTGCACACCCTCTTATAACTGGGGATGTAGCTGTGTTCAGAATTAAGCGATCACATTCCAAATCATGTTAAATAGGAGTCAGCATACACCTGCCATCATTTAAAGTGCCTCTGATTAACCCCAAATAAAGTTCAGCTGCTCTAGTTGGTCTTTCCTGACATTTCCCTAGTCGCATCCCACAGCAAAAGCCATGATCCACAGAGAGCTTCCAAAGCATCCGAGGGATCTCATTGTTAAAAGGTATCAGTCAGGAGAAATGTACAAAAGAATTTCCAAGGCATTAGATATACCATGGAACACAGTGAAGACAGTCATCATCAAGTGGAGAAAATATGGCACAACAGTGACATTACCAAGAACTGGAGCTCCCTCCAAAATTGATGAAAAGACGAGAAGAAAACTGGTCTGGGAGGCTACCAAGAGGCCTACAGCAACATTAAAGGAGCTGCAGGAATATCTGGCAAGTACTGGCTGTGTGGTACATGTGACAACAATCTCCCGTATTCTTCATATGTCTGGGCTATGGGGTAGAGTGGCAAGACGAAAGCCTTTTCTTACGAAGAAAAACATCCAAGCCAGGCTTCATTTTGCAAAAACACATCTGAAGTCTCCCTAAAGCATGTGGGAAAAGGTGTTATGGTCTGATGAAACCAAGGTTGAACTTTTTGGCCATAATTCCAAAAGATATGTTTGGCGCAAAAACAACACTGCACATCACCAAAAGAACACCATCCACACAGTGAAGCATGGTGGTGGCAGCATCATGCTTTGGGGCTGTTTTTCTTAGTAAAGATAGAGGGAATTATGAACATTTCCAAATACCAGTCAATATTGGCACAAAACCTTCAGGCTTCTGCTAGAAAGCTGAACATGAAGAGGAACTTCATCTTTCAGCATGACAACGACCCAAAGCATACATCCAAATCAACAAAGGAATGGCTTCACCAGAAGAAGATTAAAGTTTTGGAATGGCCCAGCCAGAGCCCAGACCTGAATCCGATTGAAAATCTGTGGGGTGATCTGAAGAGGGCTGTGCACAGGAGATGCCCTTGCAATCTGACAGATTTGGAGTGTTTTTGCAAAGAAGAGTGGGCAAATCTTGCCAAGTCAAAATGTGCCATGCTGATAGACTCATACCCAAAAAGACTGAGTGCTGTAATAAAATCAAAAAGTGCTTCAACAAAGTATTAGTTGAAGGGTGTGAACACTTATGCAACCACATTATTTTATTTTTATATTTTTTCTTCCCTCTACCTAAAAGATTTCAGTTTGTTTTTCAATTGAATTGTACAGTTTATGGGTCACATTAAAGGTGGAAAAAGTTCTGAAATGATTTATCTTTGTCTCATTTTTTTACTGCACAGAAACCTGACATTTTAACAGGGGTGTGTAGACTTTTTATATCCACTGTATGTATATTGACTCCTATAATTATGTTACTTTGTATTTTATAAGGTCTAGAAGGAATTAATATACTGATTTTTATTTGTAACAATTTCTGTAATACCTTCTCATACCTCATTCTCTAAAGCCGAAATTGTTTTGTGAAATTAACTTAAAAAAACAAACATTACTGAAATCATAAGTGATATTTTTTTCTGCATTCTAAAACCATGAATTTATTACATTCTTAAAATGGCTTGCAACTTGCTATGCAAATCAACTACTTTCAACAGGAAATGAGGAATTTTGCATATTAATGCCACAAAATGATGTCACAAACAAGAGACACCACAGAAGTATTTAAAACACATTTTCTCTTAATCTTACTAATTGCTAATTTATGGATTATATTCACAGGGTATGTAATGTTTTTACTCTACATTCATAAAAAAAAAATGTTTGTGACATTGTCCCTTATCTCTGTTAACTGAACTATGTAATGGTCAGTTTGACAGAGATTGTTTGACTAACTGTTCTTGCTCATGTTCAATTGACTGTAACTTGAATTTTGTCTGTAACAAACCTCTAATTTCAGGGAGTTTGTCTGAAAAGAGTCTCCAATAAATCACATAAAAAGTAGGTTTATTTGTAGGTTCTCTTTGTCTATTCAGAAGGACGTTTGGATACCTTTATTAATATGGTGAAAAAAAGAAAGTGGGAGCCACATCTCAGACTGAGAAGAGACAGCACTGAAAGAGCCTGCCCTATAGGATGATACCCACTCTGGAAGGGCATCACCATTTTTTGCTCATCATCACAGCGGAGAGCTCTCCATTAGAATGTCAGATTGGTGCCACCCATCCGGGCAGTCTAGAGCCAAAATGCATCTTAAGTCTCCTCTGAGCTAGGGACACTGCAATCACAGGCTTACCTCATAGCCCTCATACTTAGTGTGGTACCGCTGATGTCCTCTATGTGCAATGAGCCAGGGAGCAGGAAAGGGCCCAAATATTTTGTATGTCAGTCAGATGGAGATTCCAAGGTTTGTTTTTTTTAAATATTTCATCACGTTTACTTGTACATTGAGTAAGATTTATTTTTTTTAAAAGAGTATGCATCCACTATTAGAACATCTGCCAGACCCCACTAGTGTCTTTAAGATGCCTGTGGGAAATCATTTCTAAGTGTGAAGTTTCATATGGAAATTGTTAAATTACTTTAAACTCAGTTTACACTTCGTTAGCGATAATAAATTGAATTCATGGCTCTTGGGAGAATAAGTAAAATATGAGACAATGAGAAATATTTACATAAAAAGAGCATGCGTATTTGGTTTTCCAATACAGCCTTATTTGCAAATGTCTACCCAGAATCCCTTACAGTGGTGGCGTACTCAGGGCCGGCCTTAGGGGTGTGCGACCTGTGCGAGCGCACAGGGCGCAACACCCCAGGGGGCGCCGCCCGCCAGTTTAAAAAAAAAAATAAGTTTTAAAAGAAAAAAAGCCGGTAAAGGCACTGGCTGGGGGAGATCAAAAGATCCCCCCTCACCAGCCCTCTGCTCGGCATGCTCTGCTGTGTCGGGGAGGGGGCGGAGCTAACCAGCTGAGCGGTGTAGCTCCGCCCCCACCCTGTGAAGCAGAGAAGCTCCTGCTTCACGGGGAGCTGCAGGCAGCAAAAGAAAGTGCTGCTCGGCTCCCCATGCCTGCATTAAGCATGGGGAGCCTGAGCAGCACTTTCTTTTGCTGCCCACGGGGGGAAGCCCGCACAGGGCGCTGGGACACTTAAGGCCGGCCCTGGGCGTACTAATGGCAAGGATTGACTTGGACACACATCAGATAACAGATGATTCAATAGACGATTCTTTATAAAATATCTTCATACCAAGTGTTCAAATAGAAGGTTAACCAGCAAAACAAAAACATACCTCCAACATGCCCTCAACTAGGTTAGATATTTTTTTTTTTTTAAGTAATTTAATTTTCATGGCCATGAGTGTGCTTTTAAAAGTCTAAACACTGAATCATACCTTACAAACTGGAGATTATTTGACACTTATTTGTGTATTAAAGAAAAATCGCATGTTAAATTATAAAATGCTTACCAAAAAGTAAAAAAAATATATATAAATTGTATTTGATTTTAAATAGGGATTATATCCTCCAGACCTTTTGTTGTTGTAGGTAACATAGACCCCAGCCCTAGTCATGTTATGGCTGACAAACACTATCGGTTCAGGTTGGTAAGGCATAGAGCAGGAGCCAAGTAATTTAGCAAAGATAGGGTAATCCAGTAGTAAGGAAGGATCAAAAAGAGGTAAATGACAGTAAGGGCCCAGAGGCAAATAGGACAGTCCAATTGCAAGTAGGGATTAGTGACTGGTAATCCAAAATAAGAGGCCAAAGGGAAAAAGGACAGTCCAATAGCAAGCAAGGGTCAGTAGCCAGTAATCTACAGTAGTTCACAGTAGTAACATACACAACAGTACAATCTGACAGTGCTTCAGACACACAGCTTGGGAACAAACGAGCACTGACCTGAGGGTTGGTATGATCTTCATAGGACTACAGGTGGGCTGCCCTCCCCTCTACACCTGAGGCTCAATAGATGCTATGTCTTTAAGACAGCAAGGTCCTGAGGCACTCTGTCCCCTTACTTCTCCCGTGCAAACTGTGTCATACTGGTGCAGCTGACAAGATCTCCCCCGCCCCCCCCCCCCTCCTTGGATCCCCTCCTGATGCTGGCCACTTGTCCCTAAGGACAAATGCACCACAAGCAGTTTTGGGGAGGTGGGGGGGGGGATTACAGGCATCTGAATGGCACAATATTACAGTTACCTGGCACAATATTACAGGCATCTGACTGGCATAATATTACTGGGCTCTGACTTGCACAATATTACAGGGCTCTGACTGGCACAATATTACTGGGCTCTGAATGGCACAATATTACAGGTATCTGGCACAATATTACAGGCATCTGACTGGCACAATATTACTGGGCTCTGACTGGCACAAAGTTACTGGGCTCTGACTGGCACAATATTCCTAGTATCTGACTGGCACAATATTACTTGGCTCTTCATGGCACAATATTCCTGGTATCTGACTGGCACAATATTACTGGGCTCTGCATGGCACAATATTACTGGTATTTGAATGGCACAATATTCCTGGTATCTGCCTGGCACAATATTACAGGTATCTGGCACAATATTCCTGGTATCTGACTGGCACAATATTACTGGGCTCTACATGGCACAATATTCCTGGTATCTGACTGGCACAATATTACTGGGCTCTGACTGGCACAATATTACTGGGCTCTGACTGGCACAATATTCCTGGTATCTGACTGGCACAATATTCCTGGTATCTGACTAGCACAATATTATTGCTATCTGACTGGCACAATATTACTGGGCTCTGACTGGCACAATATTCCTGGCATCTGAATGGCACAACAATTATGGCATCTTAATGGGCAAATTGGCTGGGGCATCTTAATTGTACAATATTACTGGTATCTGAATGGCACAATAATACTGCATATTAATGGCAAAATAATACTGGCATATTGATTGGCACATTGACTGTGGCATATTTAACCCCTTGGCGACACAGGACGGACTAGGTCCGTCCTGTGTGCCGAGGCGTTAGTGACACAGGACGGACCTAGTCCGTCCTGTGTCAAAACGAGCACTGAAAGCGGAGTTTTTCCGCTTTCAGTGCTCTAAGGGCATTGTAACGATGCTTCCGTGTGGAAGCATCGTACAATGCTAAAAAAAATGCCCGTCGGCATTTCGATCGCTCCGGAGAGCGATCGAAATGCCGGTTTTAAAGGCACAGTGCCTTTAAAACGCGGGCATTTCAAAAATGAGCATAGGAAGCGAATCTTTCGCTTCCTATGCTCAGAAAGTGTTTCTGATTGCCTCGCAAGTCGAGGCAATCAGGAACACAAAAAAAAATGCACGATCTTGGTCACTAAGTGACCAAGATGGCGCTGCCCTTCTAAGGGCAAGAGCACAGGAGGCAGGAAGTACCTGCTTCCTGTGCTCTCTGGCTGTCACACGATTGCCTCTTCACAGAGGCAATCAGTGACTGCCAGGCACACTGACAGGCAGTGGGGATGTTCTGCTGAACATCCCCACTGACTGGTCAGATCAATATTAACTCTATATTGATCTGACCAGTTATGATCTGTCTCCCTCTCCTCACATTTTTTTTAGTGAGGGAGAGAGACAGATCAAAGTTCTAAAAGTAAGTAAAAGTTAAAAAAAACAATAAATACACAACACACAAATAATAAAACAATAAAAAAATTTTTATTAAAGCAATTCCCTGCGTTTAACCCCTTCCCTGCCACTGATCTTGCATAAGCAGTGATCGTGCACATCAGCGCATTTATTTTTGCTGTTTGTGCATTTTTTAGGGGTTAATTTTTTTGTACTGTCATTTATTACAGTACTAAAAAGGCTATTCTAAGAGTTATTAACCCCTTATTTGCCGTCGATCACTGCTTACGCAATGATATTGACGCCAAAGCAATTTTTATCTGTCTGCATATTTTTTTTTATTTTTTTTTTTTACACATACCCGCTAGGGGATTACATGTAAAGTAAAAATATTTGAGTTTTTTTTTTTTAAGCTGCCTGAGCGCATAGCGATCAGTAACAGCGAATTAGTGGCAAAGGCGGTTTGGTGATTTCTCAATTAAGCTCACCATTCGCCCTGGTCAGATCAAAATTAATCGGATCAATATTCACAAATATTGATCTGCCTCCCTCTCCTCACTTACATTTTTGTGACGGAAAGAGACAGATCAGTATTAGTGATATAAAATAACATTTTATAAAATTGGCAGGTTTTATGAAAGTCTTTCACTGTGTATTAACCCCTTCCCTGCCAATCATCACTGTGTAAGCAGTAATCCTGCACAGCAACAGTATGTTTTGCTGTCTGCACTGTTTTATGGATTAATTTATTTGTACTGTAATGTATTACAGTACTAGATAGGCTCTTCTAAGAGCTATTAACCCCTTCTTTGCTCGAGATCACTGCTTACGCACTGATTCTGAGGCCGCGGACTCAGGGTTCGATTTTGACCCTATTCAGCTTTCTGATACATCATCTAGCGATGTATCGGTGGCTGCTGAGCCCTTGCCACAAGTAGTGATGGGGGTCTACCGATAAAAAAATATATGGTTTGGTGGGGGTAAATTACATTGGCTGGCTTCAAAGATATATCCCATAAAGGACACGGACGCAGGTTGACTACATGTCAAAATTCCAAGTTGGAATTTTGAGATGCGCATCTCACAAATGTTGCCTTCTAGCCAAAAACAAACCAACAAACCTATGCATGGGTGCTATCCCTGTACTCGGGAGATGTTGCTGAACACATATTGGGTTGTTGTTTGGCAGTGACAAATACCAGAATCTGTGAATTCATGCCTGAAGTACAATGCATGTGGGAAAAAAAACTCCCAAAAAAGTACTACCACAAACTTTTACAAAGGCTGGTGGTAGAATTAGTACCTATACAGTATTAAAATACCACCATTTGAAATACCTTAGGATGTCTATTTTCCAAAAATATATGGTTTGATGGGGTAAAATTCATTGGACGGCTTCAAAAATGTTCCAAATGGAACATGGGCGCAGGCTGACTACATGTCAAAATTCCAGGTTGGAATTGCGCACCCCCTAAATGTGGAATTTTAGACCCAATACAAACCAACAAACCTATGCATGGGGGATATCCCTGTACTCAGGAGATGTTGCTGAACACATATTGAGGTGTTGGTTGGCAGTGGCAAATACCAGAATCTGAAAATTCCTGCCTGAACTACAATGTGTGTGGGGAAAAAATGACATCCCATCCCTTTGACATAGGTTGGTGGTAGAATTAGCACTTGGAAAGTGTTAAAATACCACAATTTTAAATACCCTAGGATGTCTAGTTTTCCAAAATATATGGTTTTATGGGGTAAAATACTTTGACAGGCTTCAAAAGTGTCCCAAATGGAACATGGGCGCAGGCTGACTACATGTCAAAATTCCAAGTTGGAAATGCACCCCCCCTAAACGTGGCCTTTTAGCCCCCAAATAATCTAACTAACCTACACATGGGTGGTATCCCTGTACTCAGGAGATGTTGCTAAACACATATTAAGGTGTTGTTTGGCACTGACACATAATAGGATCTGTGAATTCATGCCCGATGTACAATGAATGTGAAAAACAAATTACTATCCATAACATTGACATAGGCTGGTGGTAGAATTAGTGCATGAAAAGTGTTAAAATACTACCATTTGAAATACCCTAGGGTGTCTAGTTTTCAAAAATATATGGTTTTGTGGGGTAGAATACACTTTTTGGCTTCAAAAATGTCCCAAATGGGACATGGGCGCAGGTTTTCTGCACGTCAGAATTCCAAGTTGGAAAACCAAAAAGCGCACCTCTCAAATGTGGCCTTTTAACCCCCAAATAACCTAACCAACCTATACATGTGTGGTATCCCTGTACTCAGGAGATGTTGCTGAACACATATTGAGGTGTTGGTTGGCAGTGGCAAATACCAGAATCTGAAAATTCCTGCCTGAACTACAATGTGTGTGGGGAAAAAATGACATCCCATCCCTTTGACATAGGTTGGTGGTAGAATTAGCACTTGGAAAGTGTTAAAATACCACAATTTTAAATACCCTAGGATGTCTAGTTTTCCAAAATATATGGTTTTATGGGGTAAAATACTTTGACAGGCTTCAAAAGTGTCCCAAATGGAACATGGGCGCAGGCTGACTACATGTCAAAATTCCAAGTTGGAAATGCACCCCCCCCTAAACGTGGCCTTTTAGCCCCCAAATAATCTAACTAACCTACACATGGGTGGTATCCCTGTACTCAGGAGATGTTGCTAAACACATATTAAGGTGTTGTTTGGCACTGACACATAATAGGATCTGTGAATTCATGCCCGATGTACAATGAATGTGAAAAACAAATTACTATCCATAACATTGACATAGGCTGGTGGTAGAATTAGTGCATGAAAAGTGTTAAAATACTACCATTTGAAATACCCTAGGGTGTCTAGTTTTCAAAAATATATGGTTTTGTGGGGTAGAATACACTTTTTGGCTTCAAAAATGTCCCAAATGGGACATGGGCGCAGGTTTTCTGCACGTCAGAATTCCAAGTTGGAAAACCAAAAAGCGCACCTCTCAAATGTGGCCTTTTAACCCCCAAATAACCTAACCAACCTATACATGTGTGGTATCCCTGTACTCAGGAGATGTTGCTGAACACATATTGAGGTGTTGTTTGGCACTGACATATAACAGGATCTGTGAATTCATGCCCAAAGTACTATGTATGTGAAAAAAAATTACTATCCATAACATTGACATAGGCTGGTAGTATAATTAGTGCATGGAAAGTGTTAAAATACTACCATTTGAAATACCCTAGGGTGTCTAGTTTTCAAAAATATATGGTTTTGTGGGATAGAATACACTTTTTGGCTTCAAAAATGTCCCAAATGGGACATGGGCGCAGGTTTTCTGCACGTCAGAATTCCAAGTTGGAAAACCAAAAAGCGCACCTCTCAAATGTGGCCTTTTAACCCCCAAATAACCTAACCAACCTATACATGTGTGGTATCCCTGTACTCAGGAGATGTTGCTGAACACATATTGAGGTGTTGTTTGGCACTGACATATAACAGGATCTGTGAATTCATGCCCAAAGTACTATGTATGTGAAAAAAAATTACTATCCATAACATTGACATAGGCTGGTAGTATAATTAGTGCATGGAAAGTGTTAAAATACTACCATTTGAAATACCCTAGGGTGTCTAGTTTTCAAAAATATATGGTTTTGTGGGATAGAATACACTTTTTGGCTTCAAAAATGTCCCAAATGGGACATGGGCGCAGGTTTTCTGCACGTCAGAATTCCAAGTTGGAAAACCAAAAAGCGCACCTCTCAAATGTGGCCTTTTAACCCCCAAATAACCTAACCAACCTATACATGGGTGGTATCCCTGTACTCAGGAGATGTTGCTGAACACATATTGAGGTGTTGTTTGGCACTGACATATAACAGGATCTGTGAATTCATGCCCAAAGTTCAATGTATGTGAAAAAAAATTACTACCCAAAACATTGACATAGGCTGGTAGTATAATTAGTGCATGGAAAGTGTTAAAATACTACCATTTGAAATACCCTAGGGTGTCTAGTTTAAAAAAATATATGGTTTTGTGGGGTAGAATACACTTTCTGGCTTCAAAAATGTCCCAAATGGGACATGGGCACAAGTTTTCTGCATGTCAGAATTCCAAGTTGGAAAACCAAAATGCGCACCCCCTAAATGTGGCCTTTTAGCCCCAAAACAAACCAACAAACCTATGCATGGGTGGTATCCCTGTACTCAGGAGATGTTGCTGAACACATATTGAGGTGTTATTTGGAAATACCCCTTCACATTTTAAGGTAATGTTTACCTAAATTGCAATATATGTGAAAAATTAAAAAAAAAGATTTTTTGCTGCAAACTTTGGCATAGATTGGTGGTAAAATGGCTACATGAAATGTGTCAAAATACCCCAAGTTAAATGCCCTGAGTTGTCTAGTTTTCAAAAATATGTACATGTTGGGGGTCATTCATGGATTTAGTACAGAAATCAGTGTTACAATGTCACTATCGCTAATTTTGAAAGAAGGGATTTTAAAATAGCTTTGCACCACTTATAGTTCTGGCCCTGTAACATGAATAAAAAAGCACAAAAACATAAAAACATGGGCTATTTCTGAACTCAGGACATATATTAGAAACTTTTTAGCAGTGTTTTTTTGTTGTCTCTTGTACATGAGTATACGATTTTTCAAATAAAAGTCATAAAAAAATTATTTTTTCATTTTTTTTGCCATATTTTATTATTTTTTTTACATCAAATTATATGCTATTATCAAAATAATGGTATCAAAAGAAAGCCCTTCTTATGACGATAAAAACGATATATAGTTTGTGCGGGTACACTAAATGAGACAGAAATAAATTACAGCAAAACACAAACTGCTCAGAAATGTTAAAACAGCCCATGTCACCAAGCGTCGGACAAGCCAAAAAAGTCATGTCACTAAGGGGTTAACGGACAAACGGTGTCATATTTTAACAGGCATAAACAGCATATGCAATGACAAAGTGACTGGCATGTTCTGTGGAGGAAAATAACATGTACTATGGGGGGAAGTGACAGTGTGGCTTTTTTCTGCATGGGCAGTTCGGTGGAACAAAGTGAAACTGTGGAATGTTTTGTGGGGCAAATTTACACTGTAGCATGCAAAACTGCGTGGGTTCAATATGAGTGCAAGCCATGTGCTGTGGGTGCAATATAGGTGCATGACAAATGCTGTGGCTTCTCTATGGGGCTGTGTTAAGTCCTTTAGGTGCAATGTCGGTGCAGAAAAAGGGAATAAAAACAAGAAATGCAACTCTTCAATAACATTTTTATTACATATGAAAATAGTTAAATATAATATTAAGTAGTTCATATAAGTATAAATGCAACTAATGAGAGAGAGTGAGATGTGTATAGATATATATAAATATATATGAACATATGTAAGTGCTCTCTAATATCTGTGTTTATTTTTTTCATTTAGGTAATGAGTAGTTGTAGTGCAGTGTTGCATAGTAAGATGGTATACATATTGCAGCCATATATACTCATTTTGTATCCAAATATCCAGTTTATACACTGCAATTATACACGTAATATATACACATTTTATACAATGCAATAAAAATACTCACTGCAAGAAAAGTCCAATTGTGTGTGTGCTTATTTTTATGTTTCTTTTGTGTGTGGGGGGAGGTAACATTGCGATGGATGGCGAAATTGCATGCAGGGGAGGAGGCAGGGTCCAGGGGCCCAAGCAAATGTTTGCCCAGGGTACAATCACTATTAAAGACGGCCCTGCATATTGCTCTTTCTTTGCTTTCCACAGCACCAGATGGATCCACATAATTTTGCTCATCTCCGCCCCATGTCACATTCCACCGCACCACATTGCCCAATATTGTTTTTTACAGCATCACATTGTGCCGCTTTGCTTTCCACAAGACCACATTGTCCCACATCACTTTCCACAGCACCACATTACTCAAATTGCTTTCCACAGCACCTCATTGCCCCCACAGTGGTTTCCACAGCACCACAATATCCCCATATCACTTTCCACAGCACCACAAAATCCCCACATAGGGTTGCCACCTGGCCGGTATTTTACCGGCACAGCCGGTAATCCTGCCTTTCCAGCCGGTACCGGCATAACTACAAAACCGGCAATGCATTGCCCGGTATTTTTTTGGCAGAGGGACGGACGGAGTAGTTTCATATCGGCAGGGATCCAATCTTGCCACTGCCCCGGAAAGCCTCACAAGCTGCCTTGCACAGTCGCACTTCCTGTGTATAGGGAAGACTCAGAGCGTCAGAACAAGACGCTCTGAGTCATCATCACTATGCGCAGGAAGAGAGAGACAGCTGACTAGGAGATCCTTTGTGTTGATGTACCATGATGTAATGCTGCCCCCTGAAAGGAAAACGGTAAAAAAAGAGACTTTTCCGACAGCTACATGTAAGTAACTGTATTCTAGCTCTTTGCACAGTAATGGTAGTCTTACCTCATGACATGTCTTGTTCCGTTTGGTGCCCATACATTATGTGGATAAGTATAAATATTGAGGTTACTGTTGTTTATTTTACACATGCATGATGCAACACTATCAGTGACACAGTATGCAGTTACAGATTCAGATCATTAAAGCAGAAACTGTCCTCACAAAGTGCCAGTCTTTTTCTGAAATGTAACTTTCACACTGTAACTGTGAAAGTCATCCAGAGAAACAGCGTGTCTGTGTGTGTATGTAAGTCAGCTAGCTTGTGTCTGTGTAAAAGTCTGTGTGTGAGCAAGAGAGACAGTCTGTGTATGAGAAACTGCTTGTCTGTGTGTGTGATAGACAGCGTGTGTGTGTGTGTGAGAAAGCTTGTTTAGGAGTGTGAGAGACAGCTTGTGTGTGTATATGATATACAAATATACATATATGTTTTATATATATATACACACACGCTTCTCACTGGCATGATATACAAATAATATATATCATTTCAGTGATAATCCGCCCCCTTTGTGGCTCCACCCCTCATGGCTCCTCCCTCTTGCAGCTCCACCCACACATGGCCGGTATTTTTTTGAGGAAAAGGTGGCAACCCTATCCCCACATCACTTTTCACAGCACCAGAGTGCACCCATAACACCACAGCATTAGATTATGTCCATAGCACCAGATCGCCCCCCACCACACATCCCACAGCCCCAGATCCTTCACAGCCCCAGATATCCGCCAAAGCAGCCTATTAGTCCATTGCAGGACTAATAAAAGGTTCTGTATATTTCTAGGATATATGTTTCTTGTTATTTGTTTGAGAGAATATGTGTATAGAACTTGAGAAAGACATACACAAATTGGAAACATACAACCTTGAAGAAGAAGAAGTGAAACACAGGGTATGAATAGGTGACAAAATGATGTGGCAGTTGTAATTGATTGTGTGAATTCAGTGGGACAGTCCCTGAGGAACAAAAAGTGTGCTGATATATGACCATTGTACCATATATTAAGATTATGCTACAACAGAAGAAAAAATTAAACACTTAAGGGTCTACTCAGGTATCTCTGATGTTCAGAGCTGAAATTGTGCAAGATCTGTGTTCGCACATTCACATAGTTATATAAATATACACACACACATATATACATACATGTAAATATAAATGGAGAGGTGTAGATGTATGTAGATAGATGTATATGTGTACATTGGATAACATGTACAGATGATGATTGATAGTGTACTATTGCTACTGTTATATCTCCTGTTATATTTCAGTTACTCTGATATCAAGAGGCAGGTGATGAGGAAGCTATCCTAGGCAACCACCACTGCCAGACGCACTGGCAGCATTCCTTCAGAGTCACCTGACCTGCTGGATTTCAAGGAGGAGCTACTGCAGGTCATGGGGATCAAAACTGTCTTTTGAGTAAGTCAAACATGCAAATTCATGTGCAAGTATTTACATAACGCCAATAGTAGAAAAATGTACAAAGTAGCTCAAAGTTGAAACATTCTTAATATTACAACTCATTAGACGTATAACAACTTGGCTACTATGGCCTTAACTTGGGAATTTCATCTCATGCAATTCCTTCTTAAATGAATAAACACCAATGCAAATGTTATAGTAAAGTGTTTTGCTCCCAACAGTTTGTATTCAGGGCAATCTTCACGCCCTCCCGGATAATGTTACTCCCAACTACTGCCTGCTCCAGATGTGCAGGCCCTGGAATCCACCACCCAAGATAGATACACCTGGACACCACATCATGCTTGTTAGATGTTGATGAAAATGTACCTACTCCTGTACATCTATGTAAACAGAAATTTGGACATAGCTGTACAGTTACATACAAAGTAGTTTAGGTTGAAAAAAGACTTGCGTCCATCAAGTTCAACCCTTTTCCTCTCCCATGTTTACCGCTTTTGATCCAAAAGAAAACAAACAAAAAAAACCCTTCAGATATTTCGAATTCTGCTTTCAGTGTGGAGAATTCCTTCTTAACTCCAAATGCAGTCAGATTTCTCCTTGGATCAGCAAGCAGTAAATACATTTAAATGCCTATACAAATGAATAGTGAAGAGAGAAACCCTTGTTTTTGCGTGGGATCAGCAGTGTTGGACCTTAACTAGTTAGTGCATGCCAGCCTTGAGCTTGCTGTGTCTCAGCTGTGAGACACAGCAAATAATAAACCTGTGTGTGTCTATTACGCTATATGTTGTGTTTACTTAAAAGACCACGGACATTAAAGGAAGCAAAGGTTAAAAAAGTGTAATTCTCCTTTAACTTGGGATATACTGTATTTGTTAAATTACATATATGTAAAAATAAATTTGATAAATGATGTTTTATATTTTTTCCTAATAAAGTTGTCATATTGATTCTTTAACTAAACACAGTCTTCTGAGTATGTTATTTAAACAAAGTCACAATGAGAAAAAAATATATATATATCCAAAATGTTCAAATAAGTCAGTAGAAATATACATATGCACGCACAGCTTGTTAATTCTAACCTGATTGGTTTAATAATAATAATGTCTTTATTGTTATCTCTGCTCCACAGAGCTTACAATCTAATCTTTGGTTCCTGAGATACCAAGAGATATTGCGTATATCATGTGGAAAATGCACATACATTGAATCTGGCCTCTTTGCCTCAGTATTATCAGTTTAGCTGCTCCTCCTCTTCAAATGTGCAAGGTAACATGATTTTCCACAATTTAGTAGTTGAATCCATCTACAACAGGAAATCATTATAGCTATATTTCCACAAAAGCATCACCCCTGACACCTGGGCCCGGGTTACAACAAGCAGATGTTTTTGTGGTGACAAGAATAGCCGCTCCTTCCTCTATGGCTGGTAAAGGAAACAGGTAGTCAGATAAAGCCATGTCACATACGTGGACTTCCACTTCTTCATTCTGCCATAATGATCTTTTAACGTCATTGAACGAGGCAGACTCTAATACCGCATCTTTTATTTTGTGTTCTGTCTCTACTTTATCCTTGCCGTTCACCTCACCAAAACAATCTGCAAAAAAAAACATTTTAAAATTAAAGGTAAATTTAAATCCTTTGATAAGGAAACCACTGGCGTTCCTGGCAAAATAATGTGGTATACAATTACAACAAAAGTACAGAAATAATGTAACCATCCTTGAAGGTAGCAAGGGTTAAATAAAACATGTCCCAGACTTCGAAAGTAAACCCGACATGTATCTTAATAGATACACGCAGGTTTACTATCTGCTGTGTCTCACACGCGAGACACAGCAGTTACTGGTTGTCGCACGTGGACAACGTCAGCATGCGGCCAGTCAATCAGAGCAGGGCAGCTAGCATAGAGAGAGACCCTCATTTTTGTATGGAATCAGCAGGGGGACCTAGTTAAGGTCCTCCTGCTGATCCCATGCAAAAACGAGGGTCTCTCTCTCTGCACTAGCAGAGAGAACCGGTCACCGACCAGACAGCTGCTTGCTTCCTATGGAAACATGGTAGCTATCGGTCAGAGGAGAAACTGGCGTGTACTATCAAAAGTACACACCAGTTTATCCTCACAATAGAAACAATTTCACTTGTGTTTCTATCTTAGACGCACAAGTGAAAAGTAATGTTTAGTGTCCCTTTAATATCTAAAAAAAAGTATTCCTTGCCAGGGCCGGTGCAATGATTTTTGCCGCCCTAGGAAAAATAAAAATTGCTGCCCCGCCCCCCACCCCGACCTTATCATATTATTATTCCCCTCAATATCCCAGGATTATGCCCCACAATATGCCAGGACTTAGCCACCCAATATGCCATGATTATTCCCCTCAATATCCCAGGATTATGCCCCTCAATGTCCCAGGATTATACCCCTCATTATCCCAGGATTATGCCCCTCAATATGCCAGGATTATGCCCCTCAATATCCCAGGATTTTGCTCCACAATATGCCAGGACTTAGCCACCCAATATGCCAGGATTTTCCCCCACAATATGCCAGGACTTAGCCACCCAATGACAGGACTTTCCCCCACAATATGCCAGGATTTAGCCACCCAATATGCCAGGATTATTCCCCTCAATATTCCAGGATTTAGCCACCCAATATCCCAGGATTATTCCCCTCAATATTCCAGGATTTAGCCACCCAATATGCCAGGATTATTCCCCTCAATATCCCAGGATTATGCTCCTCAATATCCCAGGATTATGCCCCTCATTATCCCAGGATTATGCCCCTCAATATGCCAGGATTATTCCCCTCAATATGCCAGAATTATGCCCCACAATATGCCAGGACTTAGCCACCCAATATGCCAGGATTATTCCCCTCAGTATCCCAGGATTTTGCCCCTCAATGTCCCAGGATTATGCCCCTCATTATCCCAGGATTATGCCCCTCAAAATGCCAGGATTATGCCCCTCAATATCCCAGGATTTTGCCCCACAATATGCCAGGATTTAGCCACCAATATGCCAGGATTTTCCCCCACAATATGCCAGGACTTAGCCACCCAATATGCCAGGATTTTCCCTCACAATATGCCAGGACTTAGCCACCCAATATGCCAGGACTTTCCCCCACAATATGCCAGGATTATTTAATAATCCTAAATCCTTGCATATTGTGTAGCATAATAATCATTATTATGCCACACAATATGCCAGGATCCTCACACCTTCCCCCTTACTTACCTCCTCTCTGCTGCTCTGTCTCCGGTGCAGGTCGTGGCTGTGAGGGAAGCGCTGTGTGCTCCCCTCCAGCCAATGCGAATTCAATTCACAGCCACGGACCTGCACCGGAGACAGAGCAGCAGCGAGGAGGTAAGTAAGGGGGAGTAATTTTTTTTAAAGCAGGGTTCCGGCGCCCCCAGCTAAGATGCGCCCTAGGCAACTGCCTAGGTCGCCTTACTGGTGGCGCCAGCCCTGTTCCTTGCAAGATTCCATGTGAAAGTTTAAATAGGCACCCTCCACAGCATTTTATATAAAGTAGTGTAAAAATAACACCCAATGTGCACAGGTGCATGAGGTTATTTTATAATCCTCTGTCACAGTTTGTGTTTACATTACATTAACATTTATTTATATAATACGACAAACAAATGCAGCACATAGGGGGTCATGTACTAAACAAGTGCAGTGGGGGAAAAAGTAGGCAAAACATGAGTAAGGAGCAATTTGCGAATATTTGTGACATTTGTAAAATGTTGCACTTTTTTTCCCGATTTGCTCCTCTTCCGTTTATCTCTATGGAGTGTGCATTTTTCCTGTAATATATTACGATTATAATTGCGCACGCTAAAGACTTATATATGAATATTTGTGAAAAATAAAAATTCTTTTGTGAAAAATGATACCAGCTTTTAGCAAGTGCTCATAAAAATGGTAGAAAAAATATTCGCAAACTTGCCTGTTTTTATTCGCAATGTGCTTGTATTTACTAAGTGAGTGTTAAATGCGTTTTTTTAGTACATGCCCCTCTTAGTTTGTAACACCCCTTCATGCGCAATACTAAGTTAGACTGACACATCAGGACAATACTTGAAACAAAGCACTGCTAGTATGTTTACCATATATTACATAATACATATTATTTGGTTCCATCCCACTGCTGTGTAATTTACACATGTGGGAATTTTGTACTTCAGTATAAAAATGGTCAATAAGCTGCTCTGTATCTACAGTCCATGGTTTATTATAAGAAATGAAACGCTTCATTTTGTAGTAGCAGATTTTTCTCAGTGGCTGGTAAATTTACATAATGTTAATATCACTGGTGGACCATGACTGTTATCTCTTGGGATATTTGTCAGAGTTTCCTAACCGGGACAATAGTTATGCAAATATTGACAAATTTATCATAGCAGAAAATCCCAAAAGATTTCAGTTGTGCACGTTTGGATTCTGAGTGCAGTTTTGTATTCAGAATTTGATGAACATGTCTTGGAGATGAAATAAGTATGTGTTTATTTAAGACAATCTACACATAAACTACTGAGCATGTTTACTTACTTTGTCATATTCCTGAATTGTAAGCTTACGAGCAGGGTTCTCTACCTCATGTACCAGTCTGTACTAGTTTGTCTAAATTAGTATGTAGTTCCTTTCTTTGCTCTGTACCAAGCGCTTCGAGATTTGGTGGCGCTGTACAAATAAATGTTAATGTAATGTAATGTTAATGTAACTCAACTGAGTGAAGCACATTTCCCTTTTAAACATATTACGTCCTGTATCATAAGTTTGATAATTATGCTAATTAAACATTCATATAATCTGTCCTGGATGTTGAGATTTTAGTTATGGTCAATGCCATTTTGATGCATTTAAAGATATATACTTTTTAAGTTGCTTATTATTGACTTGACATCGCTAATATGCTTAAATTGCTATTTTTACAATCGTAATACTAACATATCTACTCTTTCTCTAAAACACAGTCGGTTACTAAAATGCTTGTCTACCTTTGGGTCCAGTGGGGTGCAAAGAGTGGTGAGAGGGCGTGGTTTGCCCTGGATGCCAGCATGACGGGGGTGCAGTCCGCCAGTGGCACCACTGGAACAGCATCAGAAGATGACACTGAACAATCATAAAGCATAGGTACCCAGTTCTGAATGAAATCTGACAGTGTCAAAAACACAAGATAGGAATGGGGTAAGAGAGGCAGAAGAAGGCAGAGAGACAAACAAGGAAAGTATGGCAGATATATAAATGGGGAGAGAGACAGAAAATAAAGTTACAGGAGAGAGTCAAATTAGGAGGTCGAGGGGAAAGAGACAGACATTAGGGAAATGGGGGAGAAAGACACATTCATTGAGGGATGGGCTAGAGATAGACAGACTAGTAGAGAAATGAGAGGAGAGAGGCAGACAAGGAGGGATGGGTAGGGCAAGACACACAATGGGGAGATGGAGGGAGAGAGACAGACAAGGTGGAAACTATGCAGCACCAAGAATATGCATCTTGTACAGTGTATATTTAGAGAAAAAATGGGGTACCATGCCTCCAAACTGTTCCACTTTGCACAACAGTCCTGATTTTGAAACAGAGGTAGAGCTCAACGGGATTCAGGACCACAATCCTGTGGTTCCAATTTCATTCTCAGGAGTGTCTGAGCAGATGCATGCGAGTAGCGCTGATAGTTTTAGAAGCAGCACTACCGCACACATGCACTCAATCTCACAAGCTCTGCTCCTGGTATCCTGATTCGCAAGAAGCAGAAGTAGGGAGTTATAGTGTACCATGTGTATGTCTCTGGCAAAGTGAATACTTATGGAAATTATAACCATTTGTATGTCTCTTTGTAGCTAATCGTCATTTACAAAACAGAAGGCAGGCCGCAGGCTGAATAAACACAGCCGGATTCCATGTGAACTTTCAGGAATACACCTTTATTAGTTATTTACTCTGATTTTTTTAATGATCCCATTTCATTTTAAATACTGTCTATATTATTTTAACAATCTAGGTTTTTGATTGATGTTTTCATTATAATTTTATGTCATCTGATTTCAATTTTGTTTTAAAAGCTATAAACCAATCAATAGTTTAGACTGTACTTTAAGTTGAATAGAATAAAAGAACATTATAGTATCATCTTATAAACATGGGAATGCCTGTATTATTCTTGACAGCTTTTTTCCTCCAATTAACTTTCATTTTAATAGAAATGAGGATGGTTCTGCATTGAATTTCCCTCTAGCGATTAAAATTGCAGATGACTTAGAACCAGGGGTGTAACAAAAACTACTAGGCCACAGTGCAAAATGATTGTGGTGTCTCTCTACAAATCACCACAAGACACCAGCAGTGTCATATATCTCCCACTTTACACAGTACCATATTATCGTCACTTCCATCTCACTGTGCCATACAAGATCCCACTTTCCATTCCACAGGGGTCTATTCACTAAAAGGTGAGTTGCAGGTGAAGATGAACATTTTACCTCACAATTTTAAATATATTGTGCATGTACAAACATGGTGAGCTTCCCCCACTAATAAAACTCACCAGGAATGTCCTTGCACATTGTATAACTAAACTGGTGAGATTAAATGTTCTTCTCCCCTCATCTCACCTTTTAGTAAACAGCCTCCATAGTCTGTAAATGACCCCAGTTTACACTTTTTATGTGTAAAATACAAACACTTTTATTAATTTTTACCTCCATTCATTTTCTTTTTTCTTTTTTGTAGCTGTTTTCCGAGAATAATGGTCACCAAGAAAACTGTTGGTATTAAAACCAAAACAAAGGCCACAAGAAACCAAATAACCCAGGTAGTGCCCTTCTCTGGACTATCAGCACCTGTAAATACAAAATGTTACATTGTTTTAATATTAAATAAACGTTTTGGTCACATAAAAACTCTTAGTAAGCAATTGTTCATTTCCCTAGAAAGCGGTGATACCTGTGTATTTTATATTACATGACATATTCAATGGCGTGGTAATTGCATCATTTATGCCATAATGGCATATTTTAATAATGATTTACAATTATTAAATTTTTAGTAATAAATATGCTATAATAGCATATTAAAGCTATTACCATTAACATTCTATAGAATTACCATTCTATTGAATCCTTAGAGAACGATATAAGAAATAGTGAATATGATCACTGCCCACATGGCCGCGGTGCGTCCACGTGATGATGTGACACACCGGAAGAGGTGGGATGCTGAAACCCTGCTGAGCTGCTGAGCCAAAACGCTGAAATCTGGCTGAGTCAATTAGCCGAAACGTGATCTTAGTGAGACAGTTTCCAGCCTGACCCTAACCAGAGACACCCAAGAGCACTTGAATGTTAGTGGAGACCAGTTTGATATATTTCTTTTCCTCATCAGAAAAATAACATTTACCACCCTGCCTCACCATGCGTGCCTTGGAAGCCACTGTGCATACGAAATAGAACTGAAAACTGACTTGCGGTTCACTTGGAAGAGTGGCCAAGCTCAGAGGCGACCTGGCGGCATCCCGGCTTACTGACTAGAGACAGAGAGGTGTGTGAACCCCCTGATAAATAGCTACTAGAAACATCAACTCAAGCCAAACGAGCATCATTAACAAAGATAAGTAAATACCCTTGCTTTGCTTATATAAGTGTTATATGAGTGGTGTTAATATAAGAAGGAGAGAGGGAGACAAAGGTGAAAAGAGAGAGAAAACCACCTAGTAGCAATACAATTGAATAGAGCTAAACTCTGCCGAACTGCTCCTTCTTAAACAGTCTGAGATTGGATCCCTGTTGGCTAATACTGTAAACACTGAGTAGACCCTGCGGGGAGGTATGGACGCTCTCAAGTAGAAACTGTATTGAGATTGTTGCAGACAAAATCAAACTGTGTAAACGTCAAATTAGATAAACGTGACAGGAATGTTCAGTAGCGATTCTATTTATACAGTTGGATTTTGGAACAGTATTAAACTAAACTGGACTGTCTCTCTGTATGCATACGTTTTGGTGATAAGATGTCTGTCTGTTGGTAAAACTGTTTATAGGCTTCAATCATCGGTACCAGTGATAAAAGACTACTGGGAAAAAAATTGAATATTGCAAAAACTAAACCAAAATCCCTGAAAGGAAAGCTCAGATTCTGTTTGACTTGTAAAGCTGGAATATTGATTAGAACTACCTGCATTAAATTGCCGGGTGTGCACTTAACATTTGTAAATACTACAGGGGTTGCACTGGCACGTATTGGGGATAAAAGTGGAAATTGAGTTCAAACTATCTTGGGAAAACTAGATGGTGTAAAAATGAATGCACATATCCCTGAACGGTTCCAATATGACTTTCTCCTGAAGGTGAAGTTCAGAATAAAACAGGACTGAATACTGAACACTAGAAAAACCAAACCAGACTCCCCAAAAGGGAAGCTCAGATTCTATTTTGATTTGTAAAGCTGGAATATGGATCAAAACTCACCTGTGCTAAACTACCTGTGCTTTTAATACTTAGAGGTAGGATATGAGCTTGTAAATACTGTATTTGCTCAAATATAAGATGAGGTTATTTTAGAGCAAATGTTCTGAAAAAGACCCCTCGTCTTATATTCGAGGTCGTCTTATAGTCTGACCTCAAATCGAGGTCAGACTATAAGACTGGGATCCAGGTCCCCCACAGAGCTGGCTCAGCGGGGAGATAAAATCCCTACTTGGTGTTTTTGAAATGAAACACACAAGGGTTGGCTTTGTACGTAGAACAACCTTTGGAGAAGGGTTCCGAAGGGCTGCTAAGTTTAGAGGGATTGCTAGTGACCCACTGATTGAAGTGGGTACAAATTATATGTTTTTTGTTGTATGTGTTGTTAGAGATGCGGAGGCGATGGGGAGGGGATCGAGCGAGGGAGTGAGAGGCAAATATGGTTAGGTTTGCATTAGTGAATGCACAGGGACTTAATACAATCTATAAAAGATCTAAGGTTAATAGATTCTTAGTCCAAAAACATGTAGATAGTTGCTTAGTTCAAGAAATGCACTGAAGTAAGGATGATAAACAGACCCGGGGAGGTAAATGATTTGCAAACATTCTGCATGCATCATTGAGTAGTAAAAAAAAGAAGGAGTAGCCATAATATTTCAAGCAAAATTCAAGTAGAAATTGAGTATCAGTTAGTTGATCCAGAGGAAAGATTTGTAATTATTGTTTATAAAATCAACAAAACAAGATACACAATTGCCAATATTTATCTACCCAATGTTTCCCCGGTGACTACTCTAAATAAAATCTTAGATAAAATATTTCAATTAAAGACTGGTATAGGCATACTGGCTGGGGATTTCAATTGCGTGCTAGACCACACCCTAGATAAAAAATGAATGAAAGGTGGAGTAATAGATAAAAGAACCATTAAACGATCAAAAGCTTTATACAATTCTGTGAAGAGATTTGAGTATTATGACGCCTGGTTCACCCTCAATCCAGGGGAGAGGGACATGGTGTGGGGACATGATCAATATGCTTAAAAAATATTAAGATTAGAGACAATACATGGTCTCAGCACAGCATATTGCTCTTTGAGGTTAAGGATGGTTTTTTAAAAAAAACAGAACTACCTGGCGAATGAACGATATACTCCCACATAATGGAAATAATAAAGAATGACTAATACAATTGAGACAACTGAGCGCTACTTTGAAGAAAATAATCCGGTATACACTACTCCTCTTCACAACTGGTGCAGCTTCAAATCAGTGTTGAGGGGTGATATGATTCAATTAAATAGTATATATCAGAAAAAGATAGATATGAGCCTCCCATCATTATATGTCAGGTTGCAAAACATTTCCAATGAAAAATAAAGAGATCTCGGCCCTAGATAAATTTAGAAAACTAAAAGATGAAAATCGACCAGGGTGTCTCAGAACGTATAACAAAAAATTTGGCAAAATTCTACCTAAAAACAACATACTGATAAAATGATGGCTGGCAGGCTTAGGAAACAAAAGGCAGCAAGCTGAATTATAAAGTTAATAAATAAAGATATAATCTACTTGGCTCCTAAATAGATAGGGAAACATTTTAATAAGTACTATGAGCAGTTGTATAATTTACAACTGAACAACTTCCCCAAACAGATCAATGGCTACCTAGATAGAAATAAAATCCTAAAATCCCGCAGGAACATCCGATTACATTAAATTGAAGTAATAGAAGTGTAAAGAACCATTCAAGAATTGGAAAAGGATAAGACCCCTGGACCAGAGAGGTTTACTTATCTATTCTATAAAATGTATAATGATCAACTGAGTGCCCAATTAGGGATGACCTTCAATAGCTGCGTCCAGTCAGGTACCTTTCTGGAAGAGATGACAAGAGAGATGACAAGAGCAAACATTCTGACCATCTTAGAACAAGATAAACCTCCAACGGATGTCACCAGCTATAGACCTATATCTTTGATTAATTAATACAGATGTCAAGTTGTTTGTGGCCCGACTGAAAAAGGTCCTTAAGCTAATAAAACGTTTGGATCAAATAGGCTTTATACCTGGCTATAATATCATTCTATAATACAAGAAGAATAATAGATATTATGGACGTTGCTCAGAGAAAGAGTACACCTATTCTGACCATGGCTGTTGATGCTGAAAAGGCATTCGACACGGTAAGCTGGAACTTTCTACAACAAGTCCTTATATCTGATGGTATCCAGGGTTGTATGTATGAAGCCATTATGTATAAAAATCCATCAGCAAGAACTGTTGGGCAGAATGTTTTCTCTGAATGGTTCAAATTAGGAAACGGTACAAGGAAAGGATGCCCGCTCTCATCATTGTTATATATTTTATCAATTGAGCCAATACAGCAATATATCTAACTATACAATGAACATTAATATAACCACGCTGATGAGAATGAATATTGATCTGAAAGATATTCTAGAAATAAATTCCAAATATAATTTTATCTGGGGAAAAAAAAGCTATAACTATCTGGGTGTTACTATAACGATGGAACTAACGAAATTAATGGAAGTTAATTACCTGAAACTCCTAAGATATACTAATCTTCTTCTGAAGCAGTGGAAATATTTGGAAAGCTCATGCTGGGGGAGGATCCAGGTGCTTAATTCATATATAGTCCCTAAGTGGAACTATTTATTTCAAATGATTCCGCTAAAAATCCCCGATAGTTGGCTAACTATGCTTCAGACAAGTATGCACCAGTTTTATCCCAAAAAACAGACAGGGTTTGTTTTAGATACCCAATAATAAAGAGACAATATCAGGCTAGCATAATATTGCACATATATAGGGCCAAATTAACTTCAGCACAGGAAGAGGGTTGGCATAAAATAGAATGTGAAGCATTAGAGGTAGAAGATCTGAGGGCTAGTATTTGGAATGCCCAAGATGGAAAGGAGGGAAATGCCTGAGCACAAAATTCGATAATAGATCAACTTTTAAAAGAATGGAAGAGAATAAAATCAAAATTGGGCATTAACAATAAAATACTGACCTTTATGAGAATCTCGGAACTAGAGGAGGATTAGGACTCCCGAATTTTAGGGAGACATATGAAGCATGCAGGATGGTCCATCTTATAGCAGCAGAATCCCAAGCGTGATACCATACTGAAGCGGATATATTGAGTATGGACAGTTTAAACCGAATATTTTGGACAGTAAATAAAGATAAGAATCTGGCCTAGGTAAATCTGCTGTGATTGATAATATATGGCAAGCTTGGAGATTGGTACTAACGAAACTAGATATATATAAGGAAAACTGTTTGATGAACTCCAAATAGAAGTCCTAGCATATAACACTCAGGACCTTGATTTAAAACCACAGATCATGTCTGGCATGGAAGGAATAAAGGACCTCATACTAAATAATGATTTTAAAACATTCCAAGAAATTCAAGAGGAGTTCAACATCCCAGGAAGCTAAGCATTTACATACCTAAGGATAAGACATATTCTGAAAAACAGCAGAATTTTACAAAAATGTTAAGATATGGAATGCTTCTTACAGATATTATTGAACAAGAGCTATAAGAAACTAATTTCAAAGTGTACTTCAATGATTCGTTCAGGGAAGAGACCCCCTCCGATGCCAGCCTTGAAAGCATGGGAAAAAGATCTAGTGATAAGTATAACAAAACATGAATGGTGAAGAGCTATTATAGAAACTAGTAAAGAGGTCCACTGCCTAAATCTGGTGGATACCCACTACAAAGTGGTAAACAGATGGTACCTCACACCAGTGAAACTATCAAGGGTTTATAACTCCGCCTCCTCGACGTGCTGGAGATGTGACGTGTCAGCGGCAGGCTTGCTACATATTTGGTGGTCTTGTGAGAAAGTAAACCAGCTATGGCAGGATATTTTGAAATACATAGAGGTATTAACCACCCATAGATTGAACCCAGTGCCTAAGTCAGTCCTACTCAATATGAACTGGCCAAAAATGCCTAAAAAGGACTCTATGATAATAGTACATATTCTTGTGGCCGCTAAACTAGCAATTGCTAGACTATGGAAGTCAATACAAACTCATACACAGTCTATAATTTAAAAAAAAAAAACAGATTGTAGAGCAAGCTGGGATGGAAATGGGAATACTAAACAATAGAAATTTAATTAATAGAGAGTTGGAAAAACTGGATAGAAATAATAAACAATTTGTAGTTAATTGCGACTACTCTAATACCTGACCACCTTGAGGTTCACAGAAAAATTATACGAATACTTTAGGAATAAATAAAGTTAATTATGCAACCAATGTATTGTATTCTTAAAATACTCATTTATATTAATATGTTTTTATATATTTATTTTTATTTAATTAAACATTTTTACTCCATAATAATTAAAAATTAGTCCATCCGGACCAGACAGTCTTTATTGTGAGAGTTGGAAAAACTGGATAGAAATAATAAACAATTTGTAGTTAATTGCGACTACTCTAATACCTGACCACCTTGAGGTTCACAGAAAAATTATACGAATACTTTAGGAATAAATAAAGTTAATTATGCAACCAATGTATTGTATTCTTAAAATACTCATTTATATTAATATGTTTTTATATATTTATTTTTATTTAATTAAACATTTTTACTCCATAATAATTAAAAATTAGTCCATCCGGACCAGACAGTCTTTATTGTGGGCAGGAATGGAGAGGATAATACCCGAAGAATTCTGAACCTCATGCACGAGATACATTCCAGAGCCATACCATCTGTCTTCTTGGCATTAGATGCCGAGAAGGCATTTGATCGGGTCAGTTGGACATTTTTGGAAGAAACCCTGCTAGCTTTTGGCCTTTCTGGTCCTTTCCTAGACAATACAATGGCTTTATACAAGAACCTGCAAGCCAAAATATCAGGTCCAAACCTAAACTCAGACTGGTTTAGTATTAACAATGGTACTAGACAGGGGTGTCCTCTGCCCCCTCTGTTATATACACTAACAATAGAATAATTTGCTACTCTAATTCGCCAAAATACCAAAATAGAAGGAATAACTACAGGCCCGTTTATCTATAAGGTCATGTTATTTGCAGATGACATCCTGCTAACACTAAGTAAACCCGAGCCGCCTGTTTCAGAACTAATAAAACAGGTGAATAAATATAGTACATGTTCAAATTATAAATTGAATATAAAAAAAAAAAACCCGCAAACAATCCATTTTTATCTAAACCACCAATGTTTAAGTACTCTAAAGAAGAAGCTTCCCCTCCATTTGGACTCCAAATGTATTGAATATTTGGGTATCCAAATCCATCATACCTTTAAAGACACATTCAATGAAATCTATTATAACTTAAAAAATAATATAAAATCTCAATTTCAGATATGGAAGAATTAGGAAATATCATGGATGGGTAGACGTTAAGAGCTATATCCTTCCTAAATTAATCTACCTATTTAGAACCATCCCACTTCTGATACCCAGGAAAATGTTACAACAATTCGAACTGATGTTCTCATCCTATGTTTGAAATGGGAAAACCCCAAGAATAGCATGGGCCACACTGAGAAGAAAGATGTTCCAAGACGGACTAAATTACCACAATATTACTGAAATATATGAAGCATTCACGGCCTACCACTTTTTGGCCTGGAACACCAAACAGGGCTCCAATCTGGGCTGGCTTAACTGTGAGAAGTGCATATGTAATAACTGTGCCCCATTTGGTTTTTATTGGTTAAACCCTTCTTAAACCCTATTATTATACATTAGAGGCGTCCAACGTGCGGCCCGCCGGGCATCGAGGTGCGGCCCGCCTGAGCTCTGCTCCGGTAGCCGCACCTTGAACTGCACACCGCACGAGAAGCTGTGGCAGGGAAAGAAGTTCCCTACACGTTCTGTGTAGGGAACTTCGTTCCCCGATACAGCTTCCCGTGCGGTGTGTAGCAGCGGTGCTGCTCTCTTGCGCATATCCCCTCCTCTACCCTGTGCGTGAGGTCAAGTGCACCGGCAGCATGAAGAAAATAGGGAGCCCACAAACTCCGCAGCCCCATTTAAAAAAAAGAAAACTGATTGGTAAGTGTGTGTAAGTGTGTGGGGTAAGTGTATGTATGTGAGTGTGTGTGTATAAATGCAGATCTGGGGTAAGTGTATGTATGTGAGTGTGTGTGTGGGGTAAGTGTATGTATGTGAGTGCGTGTGTATAAATGTGTGTATGGGGTAAGTGTATGTATGTGAGTGTGTATGTATAAATGTGGATGTGTGTGGGGGTTAAGTGTATGTATGTTTGTGAGTGTCTGTATAAATGTGTATGTGTGTGGGGGTAAGTGTATGTATGTATGTATGTGAGCGTGTGTGTATCAATGTGTGTGTGGGGTAAGTGTATGTATGTATGTGAGTGTGTGTGTGTATAAATGTGTATGTGTGTGTGGGGTAAGTGTATGTGAGTGTGTGTGTGGGGTAAGTGTATGTATGTGAGTGTGTGTGTGTGGGGTAACTGTATGTATGTGTGTGTGGGGGGGGGGCGGTAAGTGTATGTGAGTGTGTGTGTGTGGGGTAAGTGTATGTATGTGAGTGTGTGTGTGGGGGGTAACTGTATGTATGTATGTGAGTGTGTGTGTATAAATGTGTATGTGTGTGTGTGGGGTAAGTGTATGTATGCGAGTGTGTGTATAAATGTGTATCTATGTGAGAGCATGTTAAGTGGGTGTGGGGTAAGTGTATGTATGTATGTATGTGAGTGTGTGTGTATAAATGTGTGTGGGGTAAGTGTATGTATGTGAGTATGTGTGTATAAATGTGTATGTGTGTGTGGGGTAAGTGTGACTGTGTGTGTGGGAGGGGGGGGGGTAAGTGTGACTGTGTATGCATGTTTGTGTTTGTAGTTAATGTGACCACTGCACATTAGTGTGAAATATATATTTATATATATATATATATATATATATATATATATATATATATATATACATACATACACACACATGTATATAATTATATATATTATTCTCTAAATGAATGAAAAATGAATGCGGCCCATTCACGCATACATTTCTAGCGAAGTGGCCCTTTGCAGAATAAACTTGGGCACCCCTGTTATACATGTAGTAGAAGGAATGTTTAAATACAACAAAAAATTTATTACAAACGATTCTCTAACCATTTCAGCTCCTTTGGAGATTTTACAGATACTGATAGAAGATTTAAACCTAAAACAGTGGTACTTAGGAGGGAGTATGAAAATCTCAGATATGCTTTCCTCTTCCTCCATTATAACATTTTCCGAACTACAGAGAAAATATGAAATCCCAGATACCGAATTATTTACATATATAAGGGTTAAAAGCTTTATAGATAACAAACCCATGAGAGAGCACTCAGAGCTAGATACCTTTCTGGAGGCTCAATATAAAAAGCATCTTATCTCAAAACTAATTGACCTTTCCAGACAGGAGGTAGATCTGGGGAAATCAAGAGGCATTATTAAATGGGAGGAAGAACTTGGGATGAATTACCCAGTAGAGGCATGGTTCCTAGCATGGATACAGAGGAAGGCAGTTCACTGTATAAACTTGCACGAACAATATTTTAAACTTCTACACCACTGGTATTACGTCCCCACCGTTATGCATAAAATGTTTCACACCGCCCCAGATAACTGTTGGAGATGTCAGACCATGCCTGGAACTATGTCTCACATTAGGTGGAACTGTGGAAAATTAGATTCGACTAAAACAGAACTGGGAAACCTTTTCAAAATTTTTGAAATAGATTGGTGTCCTACTCCCAATATTTTTTGTTTAATCTGGATGTTCCATTAAAAAATAAACTCTATGTAAATCTAGCGATCAACATATTTTCTGCAGTAAAGATATGTTTGGCTCGTAAATTGAAGGATCCAGATCACGACCTGGTCAAGTATAACAGACCAGATAAATTACCAATTTAAAATGGAGAGGTACTTTTTTAGAGTAACAAACAACCTTAAAATATATTACGAAATATGGGCCTCTTGGCAGAAGTTATCCGCAAGATATGATTATGAACCCCCAATTGACTAGGACTAATATCCTAGAATAATCCCCCACTGTAACACAATACAATATTTAGCTGTATAGGCTGCACCACGAGAATATGTATGAATGTATGATGAATGTTGTGAGAATGACCTTTTTTATGATTATGAATGATTAAACATAACCATTCCTAATTGAACCTATATCCAAACTGATGTTGATATTGTAATTTTTTTTACTAAAAATTGTTTTTTTTTTACTAAACTATAAATCTGTATCGATGAATCTAAATTTGTACCTAAACTATGGATATAATAAATAATGAATAAATAAATTCAATTTGCCAGCTAATGTCTGGTCAAATTGGGGGAGCTTTGGCTTTTTAAGAGTTAATGGAATCCATAGGCTTTCACTATCCAACCCCCCGAACCGAATGTGACCGAACTTCAGCTTTCTGTGTTCAGGTTCAGAATCATATTGAGTAGACCTTATAAAAAGTCTTTAAAAGTCTTTAAAAAGAGTGGAAATGTTTAAAAATAATATCAGAAAGTGTTACTTTACTGAGAGGATAGTGGATGTATGGAATAGACTTCCAGCAGAAGTGGTAGAGGTTAATGCAGTGAAGGAGTATAAACATGCATGGGATAGACATAAATCTATCCTAGATATAAGATAAGTCTAGAAACTAATAAAAGTGTTCAAAAAATTAGTCAGACTCGAAGGGCCGCATGGTTCTTATATACTGACATATTCTATGTTTCTAATGTATCTCTTTGCCAATCAGTTTATATAGAAAGGATAAGGATAAGGCTATCAAAGACATCTGCCCCCTTCAGGAGTAGGGATTTTTAAATGATGGAAAAGGCAGTTTCAATGGACTAGGTGAATGAATACCACAAGTGTGTATTTGGATTTGGGAGTTGGTACACTCCAACGGTTTTCATTCATCACATTCCCATCCAACTGCCAAGTGGATAGGAAGATGATGAGTAGGGGCTATATCTGGTCCCCTCTAAGTATCTATTATCTCTTAGCCCTCTAATGTTTGCACAGAAGTTTAAGGGTGGTGAGCACACACTAGCTCATCCCTTCTTGCACCCCTAATCTCTGTGCATAAATTAGGAGAGGATGGGTGAGCTTGCTGGCTTCCTCAGATTATTTAGGATTCTGGGGACCCCTGCCTTTTTTTATAAGAGGTGTTTTTTTTGGGGGGGGGGGGCAGTTTGTGTTTTGCTTAATTTTTTTAGTAGTGCCTATTTCAGCCAACTGTGATTCACGTGAAATATGTCAATCTGTAGCTTAAAATTATTCTGTGAATCTTCTGTTCAGTCAGCTCATATTCAAGCTACAGTAGCCTCTCAAGTGAGGATCTCTTGGAACAGATGAGTCCATTTATAAAACAGTGATCTCTAGTGAATGGAAAGGGAAATTGCAAAAAGCAGGTAAATATGTTCAACGTGGCTCAGCAAGGCATTAATATAAATTAATGGAATGGATATTATTTATTTGTAATAGTGCCAGCATGTGTTGCCAGTTTGGTACATAAACAACATCCACAATCTTAAACAATGAGACAAGAATACGGAGTATCTGGTTGTGATGTTTCCACAAAATGATTGTTTCTTTATAAAAATATTACATACAGACATATCCCATATAGACACCAGTGTGAAAGGGGTTAAACATTAAGTAAACAATACATGCTAGCAGTAGTTCTTCTAATATTTTCACTGATGGTGTAATAAAGCAAATGTTATGTTTAGTGTATGAAAGCATATTAAAGGTATGATTATAAAAATGTTATCTGTGGTATTCTTAATCTCGGATCTTTATAGGTGACCCAAATTTATCCTGTGTGGATACAACAAACTATGTCATATTAGCATTGAAAAGGTGTGTGTGGGTTAAATTTGTGTATTTTTGTTTTACAGTAAGGGCTGTTCAGATGAGAAAGTCGCTGTCACAGATGTTTGTGTTACCTGATTCATTGTATATAGGGTTGCCACCTTCTCCACCAAAAAATACCAGCCTTACTATTGCCTCTATAGACTTAATATTGGCATAAAGCCAATTTTTTACCGGCCTGCCGGTAAACCACGGGCCGGGTGGCAACCATAATTGTATACCTTTAAAAGCAGGCATATGGTGTTATATAACTGTTCAACCATAAATGTATTTTAATGCAAGTAGCATGATTCAATGAAACAGGATTTTTACTCTTATAGTAAAAAATGAATGTATTTTCTCTTGTGCATTAAAATTGCATTTATGTTTGTCAATAAATATTTCTTTTTGGATAGGTAAGTCTAAAGTGGTTCCCAAACCAGTCATCATGCACCCCCTAGCAGTCCAGGGTATAGGGATGTGCTAAAACAAAAACAAAAATCAAGTTGTATTTTCTTTTAAACAAAAATGAATAATCCCTAAATCCTGGACTGTTGGGGGAAAGGCAAGTAAACAAACAACTCAAAGCTATCAACCTATCCGAGCAACCAATCACACGATTTCTGTTTTTATGAATGAAGAACATAATTCACATATTAAAAACAATGCTGGTTACTTACTAGTTGTGCAAAAGCTCTGACATGGAGGTGGTGGTTTTGTTCTACATCTGAGACTACAGGGTTGACAAGACTGTAGCAAGAAATCAAAGTACTCATTGGAAAAACACTGGACTGCCATTTGTTATCTCAACCAGGGTTTAGAAATTGCACACATGTTCTAGTTCATTTCTAGTTCTTCTTATGCAAATAATACAGATGTGGGAAGGCTGTTCTTTAGCTTATGTTCTGTGTCACTAGTAGGTCTCCGAACAGGTGCTGTAAGCTATAGCACACAATCTTGTATGTATTGAATGTATTCTACTATCATAGTACATGCTTAGAATATAGACTTGATGGGACTCTGTCACCTAAGCATTGTTAAGATTGTATGTAGAGAATAAAAAGTGATCTGTGCTCTGCATTAGCAGAGCTGCAAACAAATGCTTAGATAGGGAGGAAAATGTGTTTTAAATGTAAGTTTTTGCTGTCTCCGGGTTATGACATCATCTTGATTCATGCATAGAGGAACCCGTGACATACCGTATTTGCTCGAATAGACGACCCTGATTATAAGACGACCCCCCAAACTTTGGATATTCCTTTAGGAAAAAAACAAAAACATTTTTAAACTGACAATTTTTTACCTTAACCCTCAGCACAGAGAATTAAAAAATATTTTTTCAAAACATTGGGACCTTCTTCAGAAGGACCCAGCACTGGGTACTGATTTACCAGACCAACCTAAATGAGTTTTCAGAGGTGCGCCCAACCTCTGCCTGAAACTAACAAGCATGGCCCCCAGTCCAAGAGGACTCCGCCCCAAAATGATTATTTCAACCTAGGGAAAGGGGTTTTTAAATGTGGTCAGTGTGTCCCCTGTAAGGAAACCCAACAGACATAAAAAAAATATATCATCTTTCAAATCAAACATTAAAAATATACAACAATATCATAACTTGTGTCTAGCAATATATGGGGAAGACCACTAGGCAACTAAAAACCCCTATAGGCGAACATGCTGGCAACATCCGGAGAGGCCTCAAGACACATAGTCTTTCAGCACATTTCCATTCAAAACATAATAACGATCCAAAGTTTCTTTCTTTTTTACCAATTTATCAGATGTTCAAAAATGTCATGTGAGGCAATGTTATAAAGGTGATAGGTCAAAGGGAGATGTACTGGATTTATGAGGTAAACAAATGAACCCCATCTGGTCTGAATGAGGAATATGAAGTTTATATTTTTTTGTGAACTTCTTCCTCTAGCCATTTATATATTTTTAAACTGTCAACTATATACCTCTCTTTATAGTCCTTTAAGTCCTCAGTCCCTCCAGAGGATATACTACAATTTGTATTTTACATTTTTTTTATTTTTATACTTCCTTTTACATTACTTACCATTACTGCATTCTACTCTATATATGGACTATTTTGGTTTACTAATATAACTGGCTCTGTATATTTTGACTATGTTGATTTTGTTATGTTATATGATATTCTTGCTTCTGTATACCACCTATTTAACTTGACCTGATATAGTCATCCTTGCTTTTTATCTCATTTCATTCTATTGATTTATTTTATTTATTAGTTTCAATAACTGACTTAATTTGTTTACATAAAATTTTACGTATCCATTTTTAACAATTGATTTAATCAAATTTATATAATGTACTTGCATATTCATCTTGGCCGTTAATTTATTTTCATTGTATCAATTTATTTCATTTATCCTTTACAATAACCAATTTAATTAATATAAAGAATGTATTTTACAACATTTGCCAAATTCTCTTCTTGCACTAACTCTTGTGAAGTATTTCTTGTATTTCTTTGTATAGTAAAAATGTATTTATTTTTTTCATTATCATCAGACTCTAGGAGTAGGTATTCTCTAAATGTATATATAGGCTGTTTGCAATGTGCAAACCTGCACCTGTCTGAACATAATGACACCTATCCTTGAACATCCAAGCAACAAGTCTTCCTCCTAAGAAGAAGAAGGTTATCTGTTCATACTATTATTGGGCTATTAATCAGTATCGTTCTTCTAAGGGTAAAGCTGTAACATATATTAAGAAATCAGTCTACCTCCAACCAATATAAACACACCCTTGGCTAAATTCTGACCCCTCGCTCCACTTCAACAGCTTAAATAGACATGTGTGCTCATAGCTTCCATTTCTGTTTGATGTAAAGGCGGTGTTCTACCTTTTTCTGTGAGATTGCAGAAACACACAGGAAGTGCAAAATAACTTGTGTGCTCAATCACTCAAATCAGTGATTTGAGTTCTTGCACAAAATGCAGACTAGCAGTCACCACGAAAGCATGAGTAGCTTGGCAAAGTCTGACATATTGAGAACTATGCTTCCCATGATGCCTCCCGCCTCCAATGATGTGCTTAATACCTGCGTACAGTAAGTAGAGGGGTAGAATGTTAAATATATAGATTACAGCTAGCCTTACCCCAACTCTAACCCCCTGGTGTAATAAATGCACGTGAGTTTAAAAAATTATAAGAGTTATCTCTAACCCTAACTCCCCCTGATCTAATAGCTCTACATGAGTATTGAACAATCAGCATACCGCTGGAGGCGGGAGGCATCTTGGGAACTGTAGTTCTCAGTATGTTGGTTTGAGTGATCACGCACGTGTGCAGGTCATTACATGGTAATTTTCAGTCCTCAAGGGAGACTCCGAAAAACAGCACTAAAAAAAGTACATCTGCAAACGCAGCAATACTCCTTATTGTAAGAACTATACACATATCTATTCTTCATATATAATGTTCAGTTTTTTGACTTTGTAGATTCCTACGTATATATTTTTTTTATGGTAAGTGCAACGTGCTGTCAACACACAGTGTGCTAGTCCTCAGCACAGAACAGTTGTAGTGATCAGCTACACAATAGCTTAAGCTCTCTCGGTATGAGCTTTTAAGTAAGTGTTATATTATGTCGTGTCAACATACAGTTGGGTGTTATCCAGGCATGAATTCTTTAACTGCTTTGAGTAGATTTATATTATAAAAAAAAAACAGTAGAAATTCCAGCATGAGTAAGCTGTGCAAATTTCATGATTCCAGAGTTCCTCACTATGTTTAGTGAATAACTGTATTCATAAAAGGTTTCTCTGCATGTACTTTTGTTCAGGATTAATTTAAACACAGAAGTCCATACTAATTGTTTGCAAATGTTTTCAATTACTTACACTCTTAGTTCAAATGTTATTATCCAAAACTGCAATATACTTTGTTACTCTGAATATACAAAAGCAAAAAAATTATGTTTATCCTTGCACCTTTTCTCTGCTCTTTTCTCTTTCTATCCCAGGGTGCTACAAATTGACTGCATCTAAGACCATATTTTTTACTCACCTCTGAAGAAGCCCTTGTAGTGCGAAACATGTAAGATGTTCTTCGTTATAACTTCAAAAGTAAAGGATTAAGCTATTAAATGTCTAAGCTAAATCCCCTTTTAACTGTAAGGTATATTTTAATTTTTTTCTTAATAGGTTTTTTCTAACAATCTTTAGTCCTGCTAATTTTTATTTTCATTTTGTCAAACAGTATAAACACCAGAACTAGAGCTAAATACTTTCTCAAGTAACTGCTATATTATGTCGTGTCAACATACAGTTGCGTGTTATCCAGGCATGAATTCTTTAACCTCTTTGAGTACATTTATACTATAAAAAAACAGTAGAAATTCCAGCATGAGTAAGCTGTGCAAATTTCATGATTCCAGAGTTCAGCTTTCAAGAGTTTGTCCTACTTCAGTCAACAAAAACAGACACAAGGATTTTCTGTGTTATAGTTACAATTTCCTCACTCTGTTTAGTGAATAACTGCATTCATAAAAGGTTTCTCTGCATGTACTTTTGTTCAGGATTAATTTAAACATAGAAGTCCATACTAATTGTTTGCATATGTTTTCAATTACTTACACTCTTTGTTCAAATGTTATTATCCAAATCTGCAATATACTTTGTTACTCTGAATATACAAAAGCAAAAAATTATTTTTATCCTTGCACTTTTTCTCTGCTCTTTTCTCTTTCTATCGCAGGGTGCTACAAATTGACTGCATCTAAGACCATATTTTTTACTCACCTCTGAAGAAGCCCTTGTAGGGCGAAACGTGCAAGATGTTCCTCGTTATAACTTCAAAAGTAAAGGATTAAGCTATTAAATGTCTAAGCTAAATCCCCTTCTAACTGTAAGGTATATTTTAATTTTTTTTTCTTAATAGGTTTTTTGGGGTTTTTTTTTTAGTCCTGCAATTTTTTTCTAATTTTTACTTTCAGTTTGTCAAACAGTATAAACACTAGAGCGAAATACTTTCTCAAGTAAGTGCTATATTATGTCGTGTCAACACAGTTGGGTGTTATCCAGGCATTAATTCTTTAACCGCTTTGAGTACATTTATATTATATTAAAAAAAAGTAGAAATTCCAGCATGAGTAAGCTGTGCAAATTTCATGATTCCATAGTTCAGCGTTCAAGAGTTTGTCCTACTTCAGACTAGACATGTGCATTCGTTTTCGGACGAATGCATTTTTGTCCGAATAACGAAAATGCTAAGCTAACGAAAGCCGAATGAACGAATGGTTAATAAACGAAAATCATTCGTTCATTCGTCTATTCGTAGTACTATTGCATTCTATAAGCCGAAATAGAGTCGGTTTATAGAATACAATAGCATTTCACTACACGGAGACAGAGTCTCCATTCATAAATTTATGAATGGAGACTCTGTCTCCGTGTAATGAAATGCCGACAGCCTATAAACCGAACGTTCGGTTTATAGGCTGTCGGCTTATGTAATACATGTAATTCTATTGCGAATGTTCGGTTTATAGAATAGCAATAGGATTACATGTATAACATAAGCCGACAGCCTATAAACCGAACGTTCGGTTTATAGGCTGTCGGCATTTCACTACACGGAGACAAAGTCTCAATTCATAAATTTATGAATGGAGACTCTGTCTCCGTGTAGTGAAATGCCGACAGCCTATAAACCGAACGTTCGGTTTTTAGGCTGTCGGCTTATGTAATACATGTAATCTTAAGGCTATTCTATAAACTGAACGTTCGGTCTATAGAATAGCAATAGGATTACATGTATTCCATAAGCCGAAAGTCTACGTTCGGTTTATAGAAAGCCAATAGTATTACACGTATTCTATAAAACGAACGAATAAAACGTAACGAAACGAAAATAATGAACGAATTTCGTTTGAAACGAATGCAGTAATGAACGAAATGGACGAAAACTAAACGAAAATTTTCGTTTTGCACATGTCTACTTCAGACAACAAAAACAGACACAAGGATTTTCTGTTTTATAGTTATGATTTCCTCATTATGTTTAGTGAATAACTACATTCATAAGGTTTCTCTGCATGTACTTTTGTTCAGGATTCATTTAAACCATAGAAGTCCATACTAATTGTTTGCATATGTTTTCAATTACTTACACTCTTTGTTCAAATGTTATTATCCAAATCTGTAATATATTTTGTTACTTTGATTATACAAAAATAAAAAAAAATGTAAGATGTTCCTCATTATAACTTCAAAGGTGTATCAGTCAAAAGTCTGTACACAGTTTGGTTTTATAACAATTTTATTGTATGTAGATTTTTATTGTCATTGTATTGAAACAATTGTATTGTAATGCTGTGTTCATCTGTTTTCTGTAACCACACACACACATCAGCTTCATATTTAATTTGCTGTACAATTCCCCTTTGAACACTTCTGGAAGCAGTGTTCAATGACCAGGACCGGTCAGTGTATTTCCACTTTCCTTTTTTTTCTGCTCTTTCCAAGACTGGTGCAGGTTTATACTGAATTTATAAATGTTTTCATCTGCTGACCTATGTCACCCACCATCGATTTTGCACAATGTCCATGATTTCCCTTGAAAGACACTGACTCCATGACTTGAAGCTTTATTAAGACATTACTTATAAGTGTGAAGAATAAAGAAAATACTTATTGCACATATTCCACTCTTTTGTTTTTTTTCCTACATCTATAGCAGTACTGAGTGGATTACTCTCAATAATTACATGCAAATTCTTTTATCTCTACGTCTAGATACATCACAGGATACATTAAAGGTACAATTTAAATGAAAAGTTTCAAAGTGAAACCTACAATGCTATATAATGGACCCTAATTTTCAAGCTAATTTGTATGCTCCACTGAATAATAGGATTATAATTCTACCCTCACATCGCGTCCTATCTTTAGAACTGGATTCAAAGTAGATTTCAGTGAATACATTCAATTTTTTTAAAGGGACTTGTGACAAAAAGTACTTCTTTCTTGAGTACCCTGACCTGGGATAAGGGTTTCACACACAGTCTTCCAGAATTGGAGACACTCCACACACTGGTCAAGGTTAAGATACTTTTTATTGTGGCTCCAAGATTCAAAAGAATTACAGCAGAGTATATTAAAATAAACAAAGCAAAAGTTCTTGCTTTTCCCAACATAAATATCCACCTTTCTGTTTTGGTTTCTTTTAGTAGCTCCTGTTATACCTCACATGATGCAAAACACCAATCTGCTTTGACAGCATCTGCCATTAATTATCTTTTTCAGGTGAGGTAAATCAGACTGCTGGAACACTAGAACTGGATTACTCACCTGCAGTCTCCCAGCAATCTCCAAAATGTGGAGTGGAGCACTGGCCCACCCTACTCTCCAACTGCTCCACCTCAGGGCCCAAAACATACACTTACATAAAGTGTGCATATTTAACACCACACATTTCACTGGGGCTAATCTTCTTTGTAACATCAAGTAGGAATCGTGCAGTATTTGGGGATATATATATATATATATATATATTTCATCATGCACAGTTCCTTGCTTTCGGTCACAGACCGTATCCCCTAAACATAATTTTTACAGTAGAATACAAAATGACTGGAAATGATCTATACATTGTGATGGCAGTAAGTTTGGAGAAAAATATGTCTTAAATGTGCCTGTGGAATCTCCAGTTTATGACATCACTTGTTGCTTGATATGCAAATTACACATCTCCCACTGAAAACCAGTTCATTGGCATATCAAGCCACGGATGATGTCATAAGCAGGAGACTCCACAGACACATTTAAGACACATTTTCTTCATATTTTTAGACATTTGCTTGCAGTTTCGCTAATACAATATATATATATATATATATATATATATATATATATATATATATATATATATACCGTTTCCAATCATTCTCTACATTCACAGTAAAAGCAATGTTTAGGTGATGCAGTCCCTTTAATTGATTGACTTTGCTATTTTCTAAATATTTATATTTATACATACTTGATTTTTATTATTTCTGTTCTGTGAGCTGTAGATAAATATTACTTGAGCTTCCTCTAGTTAGATATGTGTATGTGATACATTAGCTTTGTGTAGTATATGGCAACTATTTTAAAGGAACTCCATTTATCAGTTGTTGATAATGCAGTTCTATTTCTAATTTTTAAACCAATAGCATTGGAAATATAGGCAAACTAAATTGCAAATTTATAATACACAGGAATAGTGGAATAACAGATCACACTACAGTAAAGGGACTATCTAGTGTCCAAAATGCATCTTCCAAATATTAATGGTTATTAATGTGCTTTGAAAGTACTTTAAAATACATGCTTTACAATTTGCATTGCTTAAAATATTACATAATTACACCTAGATGAATTTGTGAAATTACAGCAGTTTTCAGGAAGCCAGGACTGCCCACATTAGCTGAGTAAAAGTCAGTTACTTTTTTTTGCTGCAGCAACCAAGGAGCATAATTTGGATGGAATTTCCTGTCCCTCTAGTGATGTTATCAGACAATGTGTTGCACTGTTAAGAGATCCTACTGTGTACAAGAGCAAGTCTATCACAGTCCACACAATGTATTCAATTCCAAAAGTACAGGAAGTGACTAAATGAAACAAAACTTTATATCCTCAGTGTCTATATAATCAATGCTGCCGCACCTGCAGTAAACATGCAGAGTAATCACTGGGGAGGGCTTGAGTCAAATATTAAAAATGCGATTTATGCAGAATGCCTGTATTAATTCACACTGGAAAAAGCCTGTGCACTATACAAGCAGCAATCTTCATCTTGCACCAAGTGAGATTGGGGACTAGACTGTCCCTTTAAGCATTCACCTTCATAAATTGCACTAATAGTAATAGTTGCCAACATCGGCCATGTTTCCAGGGACACATATTTGTTCCACATGCTGCAGAAAAAAGCATGCAAAGTGCAGCCCGGCAGAATGTTGGATGCATATATGCACAGACACAATCCAATTAATTAATCATGGTAGGTTCTATGAGATCTCCACCCTGATTCATTCATTGGATTCTGTCTGTGCCTATATCATAGTTGCCTAGATCGGCCATATTTCCAGGGACACATATTTGTTCCACATGCTGCAGAAAAGAGCATGCAAAGTGCAGCCCGGCAGTATGTAGGATGCATATACGCAGACACAATCCAATTAATTAATCAGGGTGGAGATCTCATAGAACCTGCCATGATTAATTAATTGGATCTGTATGTGCGTATATGCATCCTACATACTACTGGGCTGCACTTTGCATGCTCTGTCTGTAGCATGTGGAACACATATGTGTCCCTGGAAACATGGCCAATGTTGGCAACTATGATATGCTAGGTGGCTGGGTGCAAAATATTTTCTGGATCCCTTCCAACTATTTAGCACCTCACATGTTAGTACATTGTCTATAATGGTCAGCCAAAGGAACATTATTGTAATGTAGCCTATACAGCAGAGGAACCATTACTGACTAAATCACTAAATCATAGCCAACTGAGTATCTGCTAGAGACATACACAGTTTAAACACAATGCTGCCTGCTCACAGTGTACAGCACTGTACATAGGCAGTATATTAATGCCGGGCCAGGTCTGAGTTTGACAGGACAAGACCAAAGAAAATTATTCTTCCAAATCGCTTGCCACAGTATCATTATTTCCCCATATCACTTGCCAGTGTCATTACACCCTGATTTCCCCATTAGGCTGTGCGGACTCCATTTCCCTTGATGCTCAGCTGGCTATGAGCTGGCATAGCATCATAGGAATGGAGTCTATGAGCTGACTTAGCATCACGGGAAATAGGGTCCAGATAGCTGCAGGACATATAGCACCACCTCTACTGCTTGCTTACAGAAGGGAATGAAAAGGGTACCATATTTTGATGGTGTGAGTGAAAATGCATGGTTTTCCCTTTTATAATCAAAAAAATGATGCTATGCTATGAGGCTGGTATAATGATGTTATGTCATGGGACTGATATTCAGTTATTTCCAGGATTGGTTTTTATTCCCAATACGGCACTGTTTATTATAAACATGTATACCATACAGAATATAAGATAGGTGAAACCGCCCCTTTAAGTGTTTTACAAGTTTTTGGGAGTTCCCTTCTTATTACAATAATTTGCTTCAAAAACACAGTTTGTGCACAGTCTGTGGGGTTTCCTGATACTTCCGCTTGTGGTGATAGATGATTTCACCTTTCTAAGCGATAGCCAATAGATCTTAACACGTGGGGGAATCTCCAGACTAGGTTTGTAGTTATGTTATTGTATTTTTAACTTGGAAACTCCGAGATGTGTGCTATGTTATTTAGCAGAGAGAAATATAAACAATGTTTATGTGCATTAGAATATATAACACACCTAGAGATCTATTCCTTTAATAATGGTGAATTAACAGCGGTGAACTGACAAGAGAGCTAAAAACAAATCAGGCATTAGCAGCAGAGTTGAAAAAATACTCCAATTGGCCTTTTTCTCTCTCTGATGCAGATGCCTGTACCAGGAGGAGTCAATTAATTAATCAAGAAGGGGCTCAGAGGCAGACTAACGGGGTTCGTTTTTTACATTTTAAAGTTGGGGAGGGGGGGGTGCCAAACACAGGATCTGCCCCGGGTGCCAAATGCTGCCCCTGGAGGCGATACCATGGGAACTACCATAATTAATTCACATATGAAGGGCAGGGCAGCATATAAAAGTTATGTATCCCTCAAAAAATTGCCAGTATTGGAGTGGTTTGAGAACACTCTGGGCCCTTGGCCAAAATTAGGTGTGGGTCCTGACAATTTTTTTTTTATATGAGGTGTACTGTACCTTATCCGTGTCAAGCTTCCTATTCACTGAGGGGCTGGCTAAGGCACATCTTCCCCAAACATCCTTTCTTCCATCCCATCACAGTCAGGGCTACTCATTTGAAAAATCCTGAAAAAAAGCTAGTGCCACATTAGCCTCCTCTTGTGACACTCCTGGTGAACTGACAAATGAGCTGTAAAAATCAGGCACTAATGGCTAAATTGTTAATAAAAATGATGGGGTTCTAGCTAGCCACCACAGCAAGCAGACACTTGACAGTGAAGTTCCCACCATAGTCACTATGTTTCGACCTTAACAATCCTGGACAAGGCTCAATCTAACCTCAAGAGGGTATTCATCCCCATGGTTTTCGGTCGGGCCGGAAGATTCAGACGCTGTCTGGCTGGCAGCAACTTCAGGGGTCTGCAACGTGGCACCCAAGGACTCATGGTATCCAGGTCCCACAGGGAAGAGGGGCGCACAATGTGGGCATACTTCTACGGGAGGCAAATGGTCTCAGACAGAAACATTGTTACATATCAATTGCTTGGAAGAATTCTGATGCCTTCTACAGCTTTGGGGTATGTTGGGATCGACCTGTTCGAGTCAAGACTCAACTCAGAGCTTCCCCGATTTTTCAGCTTGACCCCGGACCCAGAAGCGATGGCACCCAATGCATTTTTACAGGACTGGCATCTGGGCAGACATAATGCCTTTCCCCCATTCTGTCTCATTTCCCGAGTGTTGCTCCACCTGCGTCGTCATCAATCTTCAATGGTTCTGATCACCCCTTTAAGGGAGACACAACCATGGTTCCCTTCATTGTTAGAAATGTCCATAGACATCCACAGACTGCTAGCCTCTCTCCCTGACTTGATTTTGGACGTTTAGGGCCACTCTCGCCATATGATAGCACAAGGGCAGCTTCTGCTGATAGCATGGTTGGTTTCAGTGGCCCCTGGTTCATACAGGGGTCTTCATCAGCAACTTTGTCTCTCTTTGTAAGGAGCTTGGGCTCCGGGGTCCAGATACTCCTATGCTCATGGAATGCATGGGTTACAACATCTAAATCCTATATAGGCTCTTGTAACTTCTATTCTTCAGTTCCTGGCTTCCTAGATTGAGGTGGGTCGTACTTATTAACGTTTACCACTCAGCTATTTCTGGAGGTCACTTCGGTTTCCTTGGTGTTCCTGCCGGAAAGATACAGGTTGTTTGTATGCTGAAAGAGATTAGATTATGTCGTCCCCTGTTACCCAGACAGTCTGCACTCCTTGACATTAATGTGGTTTTAAGGTTGTTACAATGGCCCATTAATGAGGATCTGAGCCTACGGTAATTGTCAGCAAAATTGGTCACTTTGTTCTGCCTGTTCTCCTGTAAAAAGGTGTCTGATGTTAGAGCTTTAGATATCTCTGCACGATCTTTTACTCCGGCCGGAGTTTCCTTTTCTTCTACCACTTTAGTCAGATGGATTAAATGGGTCTTAGCTGAGGCAAGCGTTGATACCTCTATCTTTGGTTCCATTAGGGGCACTATGGCATCTAAGGCATTCTCTATGGGCTGTTGGTTAAAAGATTTACTGAAAGCTGCCGATTGGTCACGGGAATATACTTTTTGTGAACTCTATTTCCGACCAGAAAAGTATTTCTCCTCTGTTGTTGTAGCTAGACTTTAAACTTGCATAATATGTGCCTACATGTCTTTATTAATTCCTTGATTTTACTAATATTATCACGTAAAGTCATGATTATTAAAGACACAGAGTTGAGTATTATTCCCACCCACTGACTGTTCTTTTTTTTCTCCCGGCCCTTTTATGTATCGTTATGTTGACCTTACATGATTTATGTGGGATTTACTAACAAAAATAAACAAATTCATGAATTTTTTGGAAATGTAAGTTTTCATCTTATCTTTTTCACTGACAAAAGAAAAATAAGTAATCAAAAATACAGCAGTTTTGAGAGAACAGTATATTTTGGGAACAATATCTGTAAAGTAAACTGCTTATGTTAAATTGAGTGACTTAAAAAAAAAAAAAAACCCACAAAATAATGAGGTAATATGAAATTTCAGCGTGCAGTTACTGGGCTTAAAATGTTTTCCAGGATATCATATTAAAAGGTGCAAATAAGTTCTATTGCAGATCCAGCGACCGTTCAAACTTCTCACAAGCACGGTCCAGATGACATGGGACCCTGAGTGCCCGAATACAAGAGTTATGGTGCAGATATGGAGAGACAGGGCCCCAGGTTGGTGTGGCAATATTCCAGGGCCCTATGATAGCAGCTGCTGTATCTAGTATAGCCAAGGCTGAGACTAAAGATACCCTGCAGACATCATGGAACAGGCATGAGACACAACCTTGATAGAATATCGGGATGTCTGCAGGCTGGGACAGAATAAATCAAGCAGAGCGAATACAGACAGAGCAGAATCAGAATAAACTAAATACAGAGGGCATGGCTCCAAGAAAGACAAAGGCATAAAGGCAGAACTAAAACATACATGGGCAGGGTAAAGGCATAAGACAATACTACAGAACTAAAGGGACATAAAAAGGCATAAACAAACACTGGACACACAACAAAGGACAGGCTTAAGAGACATAACAAACAGACAAACATAAATACACGAACTAGCCTAAAACTATGACATGGAATTGGTAAGGGTTTAGTTACACCTGATAACCATAAGACGATAAGCTTGCCAAGCAGCTTCATGGTACCTCACATTTTAGGCAAGCCCTAACACTAAAACTAATAATAAACTAGTAATTGAAAATAATAACTGAAACTAGATACACAAAACAAACCTTTAGCTGCATAGGCTGGAAGCTTGAGGAAAACAGAACAAATGGGTGTGGCAACATTTAAATAACAGGAACAGAGAAACAAAGTAAAAGGATACAAGGAAAACCCTGAATGGAACCAAAAAGAATAACAAACAGCAGGAAAACCTGAAATGGATTGGAACAAGAGAGTAAAGGATCAAGGAAGCATGGGACAGGGAAATAATTTAACAAGGCTCTAAGACAGGCAGACCCTTAACAGAGCTACAAGACAGGACAGCCCCTTAACAGGGATCTAATACAGGACAGCCCCTTGACAGGGCAGCCTCTTGACAGGGAAGATGCTGGAGTATAGCTAGACTTGAGCAGGTGCCGGTCTGTGGCTAGGCTTGGGCAGGTGCCAGACAATAGCTAGACTTGGGCAGGTGCCACTCTGTGGCTAGAGTTATGCAGGTGCCAGATAATAGCTAGACTTGGGCAGGTGCCACTCTGTAGGGGCTGGTTTGTTTACTTTAATTTACTTTAATTCTTCTACATTTTCTATTCAATTCTCCAACTAAAATCTGGATAATTACTATTGCCGAATTGCTGAATTCAGAGCAGATTTGGGGCACATATTGGATATAAAAAAAATCTTTGCTTTTCATATTGAAATTGACCTGATCCAAATACTTCCAAAGTTTCAAAATGGGCCAAAGAGATGATGTTAAGGATTTTGGTATTTTCAGAAATTTGGCTACTTTGGCTCTATTTCAGCCAGAACAGTCTATATTGAGTAGAACCTTATGTCACCATGAAATTATCTGCATTTCTGTAAAATTGTTCTAACACAAAATGAGTATGACATTCCATGCAGTACTATAGTAATTTTACCCCACCACCAAAATTAATTAATTAATTAATTTGTTTTAATAAAAATAGTTATTTAGATGCTCAACATTTTTATATATTGCTTTTCTTTCAGTGCTGTTGATTTTGGAAGTAAGCACATTCACACATGAATGGCCCTTATTTAAAATGGTCTTAGGGTGACTTGAACTGTGGTAAATTGATAGGTGAACTATAAAAATCATGTCAAGTTACTGTATCCAGATCTCCTTTTTCCCTTTTTTGCCTTGCTTTCTTTGTTATGCGTTATCCTCACTGTTAGTTTGTTCTGTTCCATTCCTGGTTTTCTCTTACCTTGTTTCTCCCTTATTTATATGAGCACAACCAGCTTGTGCTGTGTGTTTCATTCCCCAGTCTGTCCAACTACAGATATGCCTTGGTGTCTATGTTTCTTGTTGTAGTATACTTTTAATTTTATGTAGGTAGGGTAGGTGCAAGGAACTTGCTGATATGAGGTACCTTGTTGCTGGTGGAAAGCTTTCTATCTCATGGCCATTAGGTGTAACTGAACCCTCATCATTACCATTTTAGAGTCCTAGGCTGTCCTGTGTTTGTCTGGTTTTGTTTTATATGTCTCCTTCATTCTGTTAGCCATTTCCTGTGTCTATGTTTTCTACCTGTAGTCCTTGACCTAGTTGCTTCTGTCTTGCCATACCTTAGTCATGTCCCTGTTTTGTCCTTTAGTCCGTACCGTTTCCTGTCTTTAGTTTCTGTCTTTTTGTTTGCTCTGCTTGTCCTGGCCTGTCTCAGCCTGTAGTATTCTGCTTATCCTATAGGTGATGTTATGTTCCATTCTTCTCCAGGGTGTCTGCTGGAAAATTCCTGTTCCTTACTGGATGCTAGCTGCTGCTGCTGCAGGGTTTATGGCTGTGCCAACCTGTGGGGGCCACGCCCCTGGGGAGTGCAGTCACTCAGCACCAGGCCCCAATATTTACCTGCAATGTGAATCCTGAATCCCATATATTTGTGCTCTAGGTCCCATGTCACTTGGAACCCATAATTATAAATCAGTTGAATTTAAACTTGCTATTTCATTTATTGTCATGGCCATTAAGGAATTAAGGAAATGGTTTATGCAGTTCAGTTCCATTTGATTTGTCACTTCACCACAGTTTAGTTAATATTCTCCACAGATTCAGTTTACCAGGAGCTAAGCTCTGATAGCAGGACATTACTCTACTCTACTATATGTTCCCCAATGACTATGGGGCTAATATCAAACTTTGCAGGTAATATGAGGGATCTGAATGGATCTTCGCAGTACCTGCCATGTGTACCTAGCTCATGTGACATTAGTGAAGAGGACATCATAGGTCTGTTTTCTACACCTTGCTGATAGTGTGTAAGGAATGGATAATGTTCACTATATACAAGAATCTTTCCAATACACCTAAAGGAAGCAGTGTGCCATAGCTGCAAGCAGTGCCGTCTTTCCGCATGGGCTGTGTGGCGATTGCCCAGGGGGCCTTCGAGTTCTAGGGGGCACGTCCAAACTTTTGAAAAAAAAAAATTTAACTTTTGTTTTGCGTATTTTTCACTTAATAAGATGCACTTTTTTTCTCCTCAAAAGTGAGGGGAAATGCCTGTGCGTCTTATGGAGCAAATGTAGTTGCTTACTTAGCTCCATGCTGCTCTCCGTTGTTTCCTCCGTGCAGTCTAACCTCCTGTCGAGCAACTTCAATAAAGTTAAGAAGAAAAAAAAAATGCAACAGAAAGCAGCATGAAGGTAAGTACTAGGGAAGGGGGAGGAGGGTGGCACAAAACAAGCAAATCTGGGCATATTGAGTGACTAAATCCTGGCATATTAAGTGGCAAAATCCTGGCCTATTAAGTGGCTAAATCCTGGCATATTAAGTGGCTAAATCCTGGCATATTGAGGGGCAAAATCCTGGCATATTAAGTGGCAAAGTCCTGGCATATTGAGTGGAAAAATCCTGGCATATTAAGTGGCAAAATCCTGGCATATTGAGTAGCAAAATCCTGGCATATTGAGGGGCAAAATCATGCCATATTTAGTGGCTAAATCCTGGCATATTGAGGGTCAAAATCCTGGCTTATTGAGGGGCAAAATCCTGGCATATTGAGGGGCAAAATCCTGGCTTATTGAGGGGCAAAATCCTGGCATATTAAGTGGCAAAATCCTGCCATATTGCATGGAAAAATCCCGGCATATTGAGGGGCAAAATCATGGCATATTTAGTGGCTAAATCATGGCATATTTAGTGGCTAAATCCTGGGATATTTAGTGGCTAAATCCTGGGATATTGAGAGGCAAAATCCTGGCATACTGAATGGCTTAATTCTGGCATATTAAGTGGCAAAATCCTGGCATATTAAATGGTTAGAATATTTGGAGACAGATTTCTAGTTGCCCTAACATGCCTGCTCCCTAATGGCACTAAATGGAGCAAAGTGGTCTTGGTGCTTTCTTTAAATTCTTTCAATACGTTCTATTTTAAATGTCTTTGCTTTATGCAATCTTTCAATGTAACAGATCTTCATTATAGGCCAGCAGTTGTCATTGTCATATATATGTTGAAATGTTTGTTTCAAAACCAACTTTCTGATGATTAATTGTTTAATATACGCAATTAATAAATAATTATAATATAACAATTAAACTACATATTTTCGGGTGATTTTTCGGTTATGCACATCCATTGTGGGCAGGGTCATGTTGTTATGGGCGGGGTCTTGTTGTTATGGGCAGGGACTAGTTGTTATGGGCGGGTCAAGGGGAGGGGCCATGGGGGCCCCACTGGCTTGTTTTGCCCAGGGGCCCACACTGCTTAACTTTTTTTTTTTTACTGGCTGGATGCAGCTGCCGGAAAAAAAAAATCACCGCGACCAGATATGACGTTACGTCACTTCCGGTGCCTGTGTTTCCCTCTTCCGTGCAGGAGGGAAGACTGCACGCAGGAAGCATCTGGCCAGGGACACGGAGCAGCAGCCAGGCGGTAAGTGATGGGGAAGGGGGGGGGAGGGAGGAAGAAAACGAGCACTGGTATGGCACAATATTACTCGTATCTGACTGGCACAATATTACTGGGCTCTGACTGGCAGAATATTACTGGGCTCTGACTGGCACAATATTACTGGTATCTGACTGGCACAATATTACTGGGCTCTGAATGGCACAATATTACTGGTATCTGACTGGCACAATATTAATGGGCTCTGAATGGCACAATATTACTGGTATCTGACTGGCACAATATTACTGGGCTCTGACTGGCACAATATTCCTGGTATCTGACTGGCACAATATTACTGGCATTTGACTGGCACAATATTCCTGGTATCTGACTGGCACAATATTACTGGCATTTGACTGGCACAATATTACTGGGCTCTGAGTGGCACAATATTCCTGGTATCTGACTGGCAGAATATTACTGGTCTCTAACTGGCACAATATTACTGGTATCTGAATGGCACAATATTACTGGCATCTGACTGGCACAATATTACTGGGCTCTGAGTGGCACAATATTACTGGCATCTGAATGACACAATATTCCTGGTATCTGACTGGCATAATATTCATGGTATTTGACTGGCACAATATTACTGGGCTCTGAGTGGCACATAATTACTGGGTTCTGACTGGCACAATATTACTGGTATCTGACTGGCACAATATGACTGGGCTCTGACTGGAACAATATTACTGGGCTCTGAATGGCACAATATTCCTGGTATCTGACTGGCACAATATTACTGGGCTCTGAATGGCACAATATTACTGGTATCTGAATGGTACAATATTACTGGTATCTGAATGGCACAATATTTCTGGTATTTGAATGGCACAATATTACTGGTATCTGAATGGCACAATATTACTGGCATCTGACTGGCACAGTATTACTGGGCTCTGAATGGCACAATATTACTGGCATCTGACTGGCACAATATTACTGGGCTCTGAGTGGCACAATATTACTGGACTCTGACTGGCACAATATTACTGGTATCTGAATGGCACAATATTACTGGCATCTGACTGGCACAATATTACTGGGCTCTGAGTGGCACAATATTACTGGCATCTGAATGACACAATATTCCTGGTATCTGACTGGCATAATATTCATGGTATTTGACTGGCACAATATTACTGGGCTCTGAGTGGCACATAATTACTGGGTTCTGACTGGCACATAATTACTGGGTTCTGACTGGCACAATATTACTGGTATCTGACTGGCACAATATGACTGGGCTCTGACTGGCACAATATTACTGGGCTCTGAATGGCACAATATTACTGGTATCTGAATGGCACAATATTTCTGGTATTTGAATGGCACAATATTGCTTGTATCCGAATGGCACAATATTCCTGGTATCTGAATGGCACAATATTACTGGGCTCTGAATGGCACAATATTACTGGTATCTGACTGGCACAATATTACTGGGCTCTGAATGGCACAATATTACTGGGCTCTGACTGGCACAATATTACTGGTATCTGACTGGCACAATATTACTGGTATCTGAATGGCACAATATTACTGGCATCTGACTGGCACAGTATTACTGGGCTCTGAGTGGCACAATATTACTGGCATCTGAATGACACAATATTCCTGGTATCTGACTGGCATAATATTCATGGTATTTGACTGGCACAATATTACTGGGCTCTGAGTGGCACATAATTACTGGGTTCTGACTGGCACAATATTACTGGTATCTGACTGGCACAATATGACTGGGCTCTGACTGGCACAATATTACTGGGCTCTGAATGGGCTCTGAATGGAGAGAGAGAGAGAGAGAGAGAGAGAGAGAGAGAGAGAGAGAGAGAGAGAGAGAGATGTCTGTTTGTATAGATATGTATTGTTTTATAATTGTCACCTGGGGCTCCTGTGTGTTGCATAATTAATGGCGGTCCCATGTGTGCATAATTATGGGGCGCTTTTGTGTGGCATATTTATTGGGCCCCATGTGTGGCATAATTAAGGGATTCTTTTGCGTGGAGTAAATAAGGGACTCTTTTGTGTGGCATAATTATGGGGCTCCTGTGTGTGTGGCATAATTATGGGGGACCTGTGTGTGTGGCAAAATTAATTGGGCAGAGGTGAGGCATAAATAGTGGGGCTCTGGTGTGGCATAATTTATGGGGCTCCTGTGTGTGGCATAGTTATGGGGCTCCTGTGTGTGGCCTAGTTAATAGGCCATCTAACTGGCATTACTAAGGAATCTGTTCGGCATTGTATTGAATAAAATCCAGGGGGGTGACGCCATGAGTTTCCGCACCAGGTGACACCAACCCTAGTGACGCCCCTGCACATGCGCAGTAGCGATCCTAGCTTCAGAAGCCAGGATCTAAAGTGGCTGACAGTGTTACGACACATGAGCAGTAGCACTGTGATGTGCTGATATAAGGAGGAGTGAGAGACCGCTATGCAGGATAAACCAGGGTATGCGAAATAGAATAGTCGGGTACAAATCCAAGATCAGGGGAATCGGCAAAACTTCATATATAGTAAACAGTCCAGAATCAATGGAATCAGCAAGCTTCATAAACGTTAAACAGTCCAGGGTCATACACAGAAAAGCAGCAAAACGGATAACAGACCAGGAGTAGGGAAACCAGAAGATCAGAATAATCCAGGGAACAATCCAAATCGGCAACAAGTGATCAAACATAGGAAAACGCCAGGAGTTCAGGAAATACACAAGAATCACCAAGCATAGGTATTACTGTGAAGAGCACTTTTAAATGTTCCCACTAGTCGCGCGCTGACGTCGGGTGTGACGTCATCGGAGGCGCGCCTGAGCCCCGATAGTGGAGAAACGCGCGTCCCCGGCTGTGTGCAATCAGGCACAGCCGGGTGCGCGATTAGGAGAGGATACTCTGGGGATCTGCTGCGAGGTAAGTTATGACAAGCACTGTCCCCTCCCCAGACTTCGCCCCCGGTGTCCCACCCTCTTTTCAGACTCCGCCCCCGGTGTCCCACCCCCTCCCCAGACTCTGGGTGTCCTGATTCACCCAGGGGGCAAAGTTGGGAGGTATGTTCATGTCAGTATATGTGCATCAAAGAATAGTAGATGCCTGGAATAACCTTCTCATGAAAATAGAGAAAGCTAACAGTGCAATTGAATTGAATAATGCCTGGGATGTGCAAAGAGTGATGCTGAAGCACGAATACATAACTGAGTTTTCATTATGGGCAGACTAGATTAATCAGATGGTTATTTACCTTCACAACTTATTTCTATTTTCTTTTAGCTTTATCCCTCACAGAAATTTTATATTGTAATTTGTATTGTAATGATCATTTATCTTAGGTATAATTAAATACGATCTTTGTAAACTGCTGTAAGGTGTGCATCTGTCTATATTGCTTGCAAAATGGGGTATATTATTATGAATGGAGTTTTCTGCATCTTCGCCAAATGCTTAAATTCTCCAATTATCATAGCACCATCTAGTGGTTTTTCCATGATTTGCTTGTTTAGGTTGTCCAAACTTTGCAAAGAGGTTGCTTCCTGTCTTCCACTTAAACTACAATCCCCATGACACCAAACAATACTAATGGCTCATTTTACTTAGTATAATTTTGCTTTCCTCAGCATTAAAGGGACTGTCAGGTGCCCAAAATGCATCTTCCAAATATTAATGCATATTAAGGTGCTTTCAAGGTACTTTAAAATGGATGTTTTACATTTTGCATTGCTTAAAATATAAAATACTTACAGCTAGATGAATTTGTGAAATTACAGCAGTTTACAAGAAACCAGGACTGCCCATGCTAACTGAGTAAAAGTCGTTGCCTTTTTTGTTTGCTGCGGGAACCAATGAGAATAATTTCATTCAAATTAATGGAATTTCCTGTTTCTCTAGTAATGTCATCAGACAATGTGTTGCACTGTTAAGAGATTGTACGGTGTCCAAAAGTAAGGTCACTTAGAGGCCACACAATGTATTCAATTTGAGGGGCACAGGAAGTGAGTAAATGCAGAAAAATCACTGGGGATTTCTTGAGTAAAATATTAAAAATCGGATTTATGCAGAATGCCTGTATCAAATCACACTGGAAAAAAAGCCTGTGCACTATACAAGCAGTAATCTTCATCTTGCACCAAAGTGTGTTTGGGGACTAGACTGTCCCTTAAATCATAGCTGTGTCCCGGATTCAGTGGCAAAGGAACCAGCTTCCTGCTGTCCAGTGACAGTGTGCTGGTGTTTCCATTCTAACTAATGGTGTCCCAACTAATGTTGCACCAATCTTTTGCATCATAAAACTTCACTATGACTCATTCAGCTTTTGGGATGGCATAGTGAAATGTGTGTTTTACTATACCATCACTTTAGGGTTGGAGGGACATTAGAATTAGAGCTTTAACACAGAAATGTCATCGCTGCTCTGTCCATGTGCCACAACCTGATTCTCCCTCTTACACTGTTTCATTCCTGGGCCATAACCTTGTACCATGGATTCCTGCTTTCTCCAAGTACCACATATCTAATCTTGCTCTTTCTTACATCACCTCTACACATTCTGCTGAATTGGAGAATTTTTCCAAATTGACGTCTTTGAAATAGAGCTATATTCATGAAAGAGGAAATTACAGGAAATTGTCAAATTCTCCAGTTCAGCTGAATTGGCTGCTTTGGCTTTAAGTTTGAAATTTGTTTGTCAATTCCCTGCAAATCCATTTTTCATGAAGAAAGCCCCATGTCAGCACTCTGTCTTCAATACTTTCTAATCAATGATTTCATTGTAACAATTAAGCACCAAACGCATTTGAAAAGTGTGGGGGTTCCTAATGTGCAACTGCACAATGCGTCTTTATAAAAGCCCTCTGATTGGCTCTCATTGAGGTGCTGGGGATGCCCATTTCAAAAGTCTCTCCGCCATATAATTACATATGGGTCTTCTGTCCTATTAATCCCCTAGCCACACCCACAGTTATAATAAAGTTATCCCGCCTTCCTACCTTTTGACACTCTGGGCAAAGGGCAGCCTTGTGGTTCAGCTTGGGAAGATGTCTCATCATGTTGCACAGTGATTCCACACACTGTCATAGCACCGGCATTATGATGTCATAACTAGGCACTCATGGGTCAGCGGGAAGGTAAGCCTGCATCAGCAGAGACACAGCTTTCCTACCTGCATAGTGATGACCGCCCATCCTTTGCTCTCCCTTTCAGCAGCCTGATGGCTCAGTCTTTCCCTTGGCCACTTAGACATCTCTCTCCTTTGATACAGACAGTATGTAGAGTTAAGGTAAGATTTTCTTTAATATCAGCTCACCAGACACTCATAACACTGGGTTAACAAAACATAACCAGCCGCTGGCATGCTGGTGTAGACTAATTTAACACACATTCAGTTTAACTCCTTCCCAATCAATGGTCTGCACTATATAATTTATAGGGCAGGGAATCTTTAACATGCACTACACTGCACTATATAGTAATCAATCATAATAATAACACAGGGATTAAGCTGTATAAACACTATAAACAATAGTAATTAACCTGCTTATTTCAGACAGTTAGTACTTTTTTCATGCTTTATAAATAACTGATAACTTGTTTTATTTTGTGCTTGTAAAATGTGATACTCTTCAGCACTGTTTTTAAGATCACAATTTGCTGTAGGTATCAGTGATTAAGTCTCCTCTGCCATGGTCTGAGATAGAAACAAAGAAACATAGAAATTGCTATGTCTATTAAGACCCCCTTTAATATGTATATTACCTTGCTGAGCTTCATCATAGTGCGTGCACAGTGCCAAACTTAGAGGTTAGGAGGCCTACATCAGGTGAAACACAGGAGCTGTATCCTGTCCTACAATTCAAGTGTTGTGCAGCTTTATTGTAGGACAGGATACAGCTCCTGTGTTTCACCTGATGTAGGCATACCTGGCCTCCTAACCTCTAAGTTTGGCTCTGTGCACGCTCTATGATGAAGCTCAGCAAGGTAATATACATATTAAAGGGGGTCTTAATAGACATAGCAATTTTTATCACCACCTAGCTTCTTTCATCCCAGTTAGTGCTACACAAAGTTTTTCTCAGATTATTCCTATCTCCTGTCTCTTAGAGCACATACTTATTTATGTGGCCATTATGTTTTTTTTTATTGTTTTCGTTAGGTGTAGATTGTAATAGTTTAAAACAAGGGGTTAAGTAAAATTGCCATATTAATGGGTTCCCCTAATACCTTTTTTCCTGGTCGAACATGCTGAAACAAATAACTTGCCTATGAACCTTCAACATTCTGTGCTCCTTCTTCTACTATAGTGTTGACATCTTGTGTAAGGCTCTGATTCTCTCTTCCTCTCACTGTCTGCCTGCTACCTACTTCATTGTTATTCTTCCTAACTGTTCACATTAGCATTCAAATAGGTGTTCAATTTGTCATTTGCATTGCCATTAACAAATCCTCTCCATGATAGACTCAGAGATACACCCCTAAGAGCTCACGGACCATGTGAGTGAAGCAGTGGCTTCACAAAATTATTACTCTCGAGTCTTTGTTCTTTGGACAAAAACTTTTGGATATCTTTTAGATGGTACCTTGTAGAAGTACCATTTAAAAACAGGGCACAGTAGTCTTTTCATATATAAAAATGTATTTTTTTGTTTTTTTAAATGTTTTTTTGCATCTCTTTAAGTCTTTCAGCAGATGAAGTAAGTAGCATACAATACATACAGTTTAAAGGGACATGCACAGGTGATACATAAAAACAGTGAGCCTTAAGTTAACTGATAATCTAGCATAATTGAGCACACACAAAAAAGCACTTACTTGATGCAGAGTGCATCACCAGAAGAAGGGACAAAATATTTTGCCAGTAATGGTTCTTCTGGAAATGTACTTACATAAATAAGTTTACACTAATAAGATATGTACATCCCCAGCACTTCCACCATCAAAAAAGTCACGCACATGCTCTATATGTTTCTCTGTGGAAAGCCTCTTATTAGCTTCCTACAGGTTCTGAGGTTGGCAGCTTATAAACAACTTGATGTTGGAGATCCATTCCCAGGGAGAAATCCTGCAAAAGACTTTAACCCTTTAAGGACCAGGGATTTTCCTGGGCCAAGGACCAGAGCGTTTTTCAATTTTTAATACGCGGTTTTTGAAACATAATTTTCCTCTCTCTCATTTAACGTACACATACAAGTTATATGTTGTTTTTTAAAGGACAGTTAGAGCTTTCTTTTGATACCCTATACATAAAAATGATTTACATTTTAGTATTAAAAAATGAATATAAAAGAGGAAATTTTTGAGGAAAAAAAAGTTTTTCCCAATTATTTTCCCATTAATAACCTACATAACTAGTGCAACACTAACCCACTTATCCCCCCTAATTGACTTACTAATAAAAAAGAAAAATATTGGTTCCCAAACCCCCCATAACAAAAAAGACAGAAAAAAACTCTGAAGAGTGCGATGTCAGATCAGTAAAAATCATGCAACAGGCATGCAGGGGTTAAATTTTATTAAATAAATATATTAAAATTACCTTTATTTATTAAAAAAAACTTTATAAATTGTAAAAATAAAAAAATCTGTTAAAAAAAAACTAAATGAGGGCCATAAAGTGGAAGGAAACTGATCACAGTTAAAAACTGTGATCAGCAATGAAAGGTTAATTTTTTTTTTAAATTTTTTTTACCTTTGTATTTAATTAATTTATTTTTACTTACAGGTCACTCTCTGTGCTTCACTATAAGATTGTGAAGCACAGAGAGTGAATTAGAGGCAAAGTCAGTGTGTGAACACACTGACTTTGCCAGCTAATTTGCATGTTATCACATGCCCGGAAACTGACCGATCGGGTCCAGGAGCTTTGCCTCGGGTGCGAGGCTTAGTCCTGGACCCGTTGCAGACTAGCTGGCGGTGCCCACGGCTAGACTGCATGACGAGTTAACTCGTCATAAGGTCGCTAACGCGGCGGCTCTTATGACGAGTTAACTCGTCATAAGGACGTGAAGGGGTTAAGAAATTCAGTAAATAATCCATATTAGTTTTTTAAATGTCAGCTTTAACACGTGGATTAATTAGATGAATTTATTTCATGCTGGAGTAACTGTGGGTAAAGTGAAATTATTTATGAGAGATGGAGTTTATGGTGGTGCTTTTCCATAATCCTATAATGCTTCATGCTCTAATAAATGTTTTCACTTATATAAACAAAAACACAAATGAAAGCTGATCCCTGTGTGAAAGGATTAATTTGGATCTGTGAGGGTTAAAAGCCGACAGTGTGTCAAAGAAGCTGATGTCTGCAGCACCTTCTGGAAGGCCAGATCACGCCAGTAGCATAATTGTTATTAGAATGGTCTTATCTTACTATTCCAAGGCTAGAACAGAGGTTTCTGGAACATCAACAAGTTGTCTCTGAAAGTTCTGTAATTTTCCTATAAGAACGACTTTTGTAACACTATTTTACATATTACGTTTTAAGTGCATTTTCTTATAAAACACGCCTTTCTACATATTAGAATAACCAATTATATCGTAGTAACTAATGTTTTTATCTTCGTATATATATGCTTGTTTAAACAATTAAAATCAGAGTTGTTTCACAGTTGCATTGGTGTCGGTCTCAGTTATTCACTGTGAAATAGCTCTCCTGGATCCAGTATTTACAAGTCAAACCAAGACGGTCGCATTAAGGGACAGAGGATATTTCCTTACAATTTGGGGGCTCGTCCGGGATCGGGAAGGTCATCCTTTGTCCGGTAAGATATACTTTTTTTTGGTTTATCTATCGGACTGAGGGCACTGGCCAAATCCCGATCCTTATATTTGAGTGTCAGGGACATACATCCTTATAATATTTTTTGTTTTTGTTTTTGTGTCCGGGACACATAACCAGATCTCAGGGAGATCCTTATATTACACAGATCTCAGGGAGATCCTTATATTCACGTGTCAGGGACACATACACAGATCTCAGGGAGATCCTTATATTCACGTGTCAGGGACACATACACAGATCTCAGGGAGATCCTTACATTCACGTGTCTGGGACACATACACAGATCTCAGGGAGATCATCACAGTCTCAGGGAGGCTAACACACAGATCTCAGGGAGATCATCACAGTCTCAGGGAGGCTAACACACAGATCTCAGGGAGATCATCACAGTCCAGTGGCGTAGCGTGGGGGGTGCAGGGGGGGCCGGCCGCACCGGGCGCAATATCTGGGGGGGCGCACTAGCCCTATGCGGCCGCCAGGGCCGTCTTTAACGCGGGGCAAAAGGGGCAGCTGCCCTGGGCCCATTTACTCCTGGGGGGCCCCAAGGCAGCTGTCCCGTGGGCCCCCAGCCCCTGCTGCCGCGTTCACAGCGCATTGCGCTTGTGAACGCTTTTTTCCGGCAAGCCGCATCCGATGGATGCGACGGCCGGAAAAAAAAAAAATAAATAAACTGCCGCCGGATGTGACGTCGCGTCACATCCGGTTTCTGTTTCCCTCCTCCGTGCAAGAGGGAAGACTGCACGGAGGAGACATCCGGCGGGGGACACGGAGCAGCTTCATGTAAGTACGGGGGGGGGGGGGCAGGCTGGCACAATATTCCTGGTATCTGACTGGCACTATATTACTGGGTATCTGATTGGCACAATATTACTGGGCATCTGATTGGCACAATATTACTGGGCATCTGATTGGCACTATATTACTGGGTATCTGATTGGCACAATATTACTGGGCATCTGATTGGCACAATATTACTGGGTATCTGATTGGCACTATATTACTTGGTATCTGATTGGCACTATATTACTGGGTATCTGATTGGCACTATATTACTGGGTATCTGATTGGCACTATATTACTGGGCATCTGATTGGCACAATATTACTGGGTATCTGATTGGCACTATATTACTGGGTATCTGATTGGCACTATATTACTGGGCATCTGGTTGGCACAATATTACTGGGTATCTGATTGGCACAATATTACTGGGTATCTGATTGGCACTATATTACTGGGCATCTGATTGGCACTATATTACTGGGTATCTGGCACTATATTACTGGGTATCTGATTGGCACAATATTCCTGGTATCTGACTGGCACTATATTACTGGGTATCTGATTGGCACAATATTACTGGGCATCTGATTGGCACAATATTACTGGGCATCTGATTGGCACTATATTACTGGGTATCTGATTGGCACAATATTACTGGGCATCTGATTGGCACAATATTACTGGGTATCTGATTGGCACTATATTACTTGGTATCTGATTGGCACTATATTACTGGGTATCTGATTGGCACTATATTACTGGGTATCTGATTGGCACTATATTACTGGGTATCTGATTGGCACTATATTACTGGGCATCTGGTTGGCACAATATTACTGGGTATCTGATTGGCACAATATTACTGGGTATCTGATTGGCACTATATTACTGGGCATCTGATTGGCACTATATTACTGGGTATCTGGCACTATATTACTGGGTATCTGATTGGCACTATATTACTGGGTATCTGATTGGCACTATATTACTGGGTATCTGATTGGCACTATATTACTTGGCATCTGATTGGCACTATATTACTGGGCATCTGATTGGCACTATATTACTGGGTATCTGATTGGCACTATATTACTTGGCATCTGATTGGCACTATATTACTGGGCATCTGATTGGCACTATATTACTGGGTATCTGATAGGCACTATATTACTTGGCATCTGATTGGCACTATATTACTGGGCATCTGACTGGCACTATATTACTGGGCATCTGGCTGGCACAATAATACTGGGCATCTGACTGGCACAATAATACTGGGCATCTGACTGGCACTATATTACTGGGCATCTGGCTGGCACAATAATACTGGGCATCTGACTGGCACAATAATACTGGGCATCTGACTGGCACAATAATACTGGGCATCTGACTGGCACTATATTACTGGGCATCTGGCTGGCACAATAATACTGGGCATCTGGCTGGCATAATATTACAGGCATCTGGCTGGCACTATATTACTGGGCTCTGACTGGCATAATATTACAGGCATCTGACTGGCACAATATTACAGGCATCTGACTGGCACAATATTACAGGCCTCTGACTGGCACAATATTCCTGGCCTCTGACTGGCACACTATTACAAGCATCTGACTGGCATAATATTACAGGCATCTGACTGGCACAATATTACAGGCATCTGACTGGCACAATATTCCTGGCCTCTGACTGCACACTATTACAGGCATCTGACTGGCATAATATTACAGGCATCTGACAGGCACCATATTCCTGGGCTCTGACAGGCACAATATTCCTGGGCTCTGACAGGCACAATATTCCTGGTATCTGACTGGCACAATATTCCTGGGCTCTGACAGGCACAATATTCCTGGTATCTGATTGGCACAATATTATTGGTATCTGACTGGCACAATATTACTGGTATCTGACTGGCACATTATTACTGGGCTCTGACTGGCACAATATTGCAGGCATCTGACTGGCACAATATTGCAGGCATCTGACTGGCACAATATTACTAGGCTCTGACTGGCACAATATTACTGGGCTCTGACTGGCACAATATTACTGGCATCCGAAAGTTACAATATTACTGGCATCTGAATGGCACAACAATTATGGCATATGTGTGTGTGTGTGGGGGGGGGGGGGTGTAACATTAGAGGTACAGGATTGAGGAAGTTGGCTCCATCTAGCCCAGTCTTGGATCATCTCCAGGGTATGGTTCCATTTTGATGTTTAGTTTTTGTTTTTGATATTGTTTGTCGTTTACGATGGTTGTGAGACGACATATAATAGCATGGCCCATGCTAGGTTACTACATGTGTATATTTGTATTCATAGACCTGCTGAAAATGTGGAGAATGTGTGTAATGCATGTTCGCACTCAATAAAGTGTTGGAAAATAAACTTGTATTTAGATGCATTTTACTTTAATTACATAAGTATTTTCATAACAAACAATACATGTGCTTGGGGGGTAAGGGTTTCTTTAACTAATCTAGTAGAAGAGACTCGAGTGCTAAAATCCACGGGTTAGGGGGCGCAAATTACTTGCCTTGCCCCGGGTGCTGACAACCCACGCTACGCCACTGTCACAGTCTCAGGGAGGCTAACACACAGATCTCAGGGAGATCCTTACATTCACGTGTCAGGGACACATACACAGATCTCAGGGAGATCCTTATATTCACATGTCTGGGACACATACACAGATCTCAGGGAGATACTTACATTCACGTGTCAGGGACACATACACAGATCTCAGGGAGATCCTTACAGTCTCAGGGAGGCTAACACACAGATCTCAGGGAGATCCTTACAGTCTCAGGGAGGCTAACACACAGATCTCAGGGAGATCCTCACAGTCTCAGGGAGGCTAACACACAGATCTCAGGGAGATCCTCACAGTCTCAGGGAGGCTAACACACAGATCTCAGGGAGATCCTCACAGTCTCAGGGAGGCTAACACACAGATCTCAGGGAGATCCTCACAGTCTCAGGGAGGCTAACACACAGATCTCAGGGAGATCCTCACAGTCTCAGGGAGGCTAACACACAGATCTCAGGGAGATCCTCACAGTCTCAGGGAGGCTAACACACAGATCTCAGGGAGATCCTTACAGTCTCAGGGAGGCTGATTTACGGTCTCAGGGAGGCCAGACAGATCTCAGGGAGATCGTTCACTTTAATACCAGGGGTATTATTATTATTATTATTATTTTTTTGGTTTTGTGTCAGGGACACATAGCCAGATCTCAGGGAGATCTTTCACTTTATTACCAGGGGTATTATACACTTAAATTTACAGTCTCAGGGAGACTAGACTATTCTTGGTTTGGCTTGTTTAATTGTAATTTTGCATATTAATTGTATATTTGTGTTCATATATAAGGTTAATTATAAAGTCATAAGAAACCATAGACGGGTGGTAAGTGTACGTCTAAGGAAATTTACTGTATTTACTGTATTCTCTTATAGGTGGTAAGTGTTTTATATTTAGTGGAGTAGAGAGGACATATCTCCTGAATCAATCAAAATCGAGCGCTCAGTGAAAAAAAAATAGGCACTTTCTGCCGCTAGTATAATAATTTTTGAATGATTTTTGAGTAACGGTCTTCTGAGCTATATTTATCAGTGTGATGAGAAGTTTCATAGTAAGTAATTTTAATAGTGTATGCAAGTTTTGAATTAATTTGTTGCTGTAAGTAAGTAAAATAGAAATATTTGTGTGTAAAACAGCAAGAGTCATATAGTGTCCGAGGTATCTCTTGGACATCATGTTAAATATACGTGATCAATCCATTGGATAGTATAACAGCTATAAAATATTTTAAAATCCATCCAGCCAGTTTTATGTTCTGGCAAAAACAATCTAAAACTTGCATGATGCTAGACTATGTTTTTAACAGGTTTTACATGTTACATATTAGAAATGTTTATTTGTTTATGGTACATTCTTCCTTTTTGTATTTAGGTATCTTGACAAGTATTCCATTTTTTTTTTTGTAGTTTAGAAGGATTTTTGTGTTTTAAGCTTTTAATTTAGATTTTTCCCAAGATAAGATATCACATTTTCCAATACTCTAGATAAAGTAATTAGATAAGTGTGAAGATGCCTTCATTGTAAGGTTGTATTTGTATGCACAGATGCACATATACAGATGTGTTTTAGATTTAAGCAGAATTTCAGAGTTGGTACTAGAGAAAGACTTGAGTAACGTTTATTCGTAATAAAGGTTAAGGTGTGAATTTTGTGTTGTAAAGATACACTGTTGAATGCTTTGTGGGCCATGGAAATGGCAATTGCTGGACATAAAAGGTTTTTGTATGTTGTAGAAGGTGAGAGGTCATGTTGCAAATATGTACAAAGAGAAGATGTTATGGTCTAAGAATATGACCGTTAGGATTTTAAAGTGAATATTAATTTAAAGGAAGATATAAGTAATAATGTGAAATATGGTGATACATGGTGAGAGAATATTGAGATGTTGTTTAAAGTTTTAGATGCAAGACAAGTTTTTAATATGATATATGAGACTGTACGTATGTCAGTGATAAGTGGAAAGAATTAGCGAGTGTCGTGTTATGTGACAAGTTGTGTTGTGTTGTTAGAGTTGTAGGAGTTAATAGTGAAGTTGAGAGAAAGCTTCCCCAGAAGCCCCCCTTTTCTCTGACAGTCTATTTGCAGATAAAAGAATTGAAGCAGCAGCTGCAAAATTATTATTTTTTATTTTTGTGATGGGAGGGGGAGAACGGGACAGAATTACTGTTACTGTTAGTTATTGAGAAGTTCTGTGTGTTATGTGCTATGGTTATATAATCTAATCATGATATTATTTGTCCTAATGGTAAAGCGATACATAATTATTATGTATGAGAACATATTCTCACATTATCAATTGATTCAACTATGATTATAAGATGGTAATAATATTTCAAGAACAAAGAATGGTTCAGTTTGACAAGTTTTAACAACACAGGTTAGCAGTAATAATATGTTTTAATTATATTTTAATGTGAAGATTAATAAGATGTTTAGTGAAATATTGCATGTTACTAACTGGAATTTTTTTCGAGTTTTATTTTCATATAGATTAAAGCTGTACAGCCAACAAAAGAAAAGTTCAAAGTGCACCAACGAATTTAATGCTGATCATAATTATTTCTAAAGAAAAGTTTATTTTTAAAAGAAGAAAAAGTTTTCCAATTCATGTAACTGGATTCTCACCAAATTTATCGGAATATATTGTTCAAATCAACTCCTCGATCCACGTTATTTACGTAAAGCACATTCCTGTACTGACAAACAGGCCAACAAAGGAGCAGCAATTTAGTGTCTTGATGGGCATAATAATCCCTGACCACTAGCCAACATAAGCCGAGTCGTCACCCTAGGGAAACTCACAAACAAATCACCCAGGAGTCTGCAACAGATACAACAGTCTACAACAGATCATCATTGTTGGGAAGTATATTTTCATTGCGTATATATGTATAAAATTGTTATTGATGATTTGTAATCTTTGTCGTAAAGATTTGTTTAATTGTGATATTATGGGTATGTTTAGAGTATAGTGAAATGTTTAAATTTAACAATTAGACCGACTCTAACAAACAGGATTGTGTCGACCTATAAAGAAATTATATTGTTATAGTATTTTTGCAGAATTTTATATAGAGAATGTTAGGAAGTTTTTTTCAGATAATTAAAAAAAAAAAAAAAAGTTTGGATTATGGATTTAAGTAGTAGGTTAAAAAGTGTTCACAGGTAATCCGTGAGATCCCCTGGGACTGGGAAATTGGCTAGGATCACTTGGAGCGAAACTTGTAAGTGGTTTGGCATGTGTGAGCTCAGTGTTGCTAATTGTCTGTGTTTATGTTTGTTTCAAGGGTCTCATCCTCAAGTGCATCCTGACCACTGACATCATGCCCCTACGTGAAGAATGGAAGACACTGCTCAGATATTCCCCATTATGGAAGCTTACAATGCAACTAAGCTGGATGGCCTACCAATGTGTGAAATCGAGGAAGTGTGCCTTATCACCTTGGATACAATGATTGTGTTGACCAGGCAACTCCTGATGGTTATCCTTAAAAACAGACAATGTCAATTTCTAAAAATAAAAGGGGAGAAGAGTATGAATATTATATGGACTGTAGGGGCCTCTGGAGTCACGTCGTTGATGGGAGACCATATTGTTTTGTCCGCTGCCATTTTGTCTGACTGACGCTTTATGTTCTGAATGTATGCCATTTTGTGTGTTCTAAATGCATGTTCAGCTTTGCTCCAAGTCACTTTAAAGTATTTAGTCAACAACAGTCCTGGGGAATGGCAAACTCCGGAATAATATGTTTTATTTTTTACATATATTTATTGGTTTTAGACAACTGCCAACTAATACCATTAGGGGTTTTATTAGGCAGGGTAAGAGAAGCAATGAACAACAGATATTTAATTTAGTTTTGTGGCCACATGTGTTTTTGGGTCATCAGGTCATGCCATTATGTTATATTATGTAACATATTTAGATAGTTACGGCAGCCCTTCCATATTTAAGAGAGAGATATTTTTTAATTTTTTAGATTATAAGTCCAATATCTCTGCTGAGCGAAGCCAAGGTCTGCACAGTCGCCAAAGGTCTAAACCTAATCAGTATTGTCCAGAGGCAGTCCGGTAAAACAGGATAGCCATACTCAGTTATTATAAGCTTTATTATGGATGTGGTATTTTTGATTGAAACAAACCTACCCCTCGATCCCCAACAACATACCCCTGAAGGATACCGACAGTATTTACAGATCTATAGACAGAAGCAAAAGGGGAAGAACCATATTATATGAATTATATGGTTCTAAGAGGGGATTGAAAGGATTAATTTGGATCTGTGAGGGTTAAAAGCCGACAGTGTGTCAAAGAAGCTGATGTCTGCAGCACCTTCTGGAAGGCCAGATCACGCCAGTAGCATAATTGTTATTAGAATGGTCTTATCTTACTATTCCAAGGCTAGAACAGAGGTTTCTGGAACATCAACAAGTTGACTCTGAAAGTTCTGTAATTTTCCATAAGAACGACTTTTGTAACACTATTTTACATATTACGTTTTAAGTGCATTTTCTTATAAAACACGCCTTTCTACATATTAGAATATTAGAATAACCAATTATATCGTAGTAACTAATGTTTTTATCTTCGTATATATATATGCTTGTTTAAACAATTAAAATCAGAGTTGTTTCACAGTTGCATTGGTGTCGGTCTCAGTTATTCACTGTGAGATAGCTCTCCTGGATCCAGTATTTACAAGTCAAACCAAGACGGTCGCATTAAGGGACAGAGGATATTTCCTTACACTGTGCATTCAAGTATCACATTGATATTAATTAGCATTGAAACTGAATGACAAGTGTTATGAAGACTGTGATGGAGTGTACAAAACCGCCCCCCAAACAAGGCAACGAGGGGTTAAAACCTCCAAAGTCTGTCCTTTAACCCATTTGTGGCGCAAGCTGCTTAAGTCCCATAAGATGCAAGAACAAAAACGCCACTTTTTGTTCCTGGCCACCAATCTCGCCATGCTTGAGGTTCGGACATGGCAGGATTTAGTAAAATGTCAGATCAGCTTTTAAACGCTTTTGAGACCATAAGAATAGGATGACATAGAACGTCCTAGTGTCAAGAAGGGATTAAAGTTCTAACTGTGGCGCAGGCAGCAGCTGCACAGGTGGTTCAAGGAATGTAATCAAGGGAGTTTAAAGTTTGCTGCATTTTAGTAACAGGAAGTCAGTGTGGAAGGAAGCCTCTTGGTTGGTAGGAGAGCATGTACAGGAGAGCTGTACAGTAGGAAAATAACTGACTTTTTCCCCCCACTACCCTGCAGAGGCAAATCATGCTAATAGCAAGACTGGTCTTCTCCATAGTGCTGTAATATACCAGTAATACTAATCCACTAATACACTTGAAGATGTTGAGTTTTAAGCATACGTAAAGTATATGTAAAGTAGGTGTGTGTGACGTGTTTGTATATATGTGTATATGTAAAGTAGGTGTGTGTGAGGTGTTTGTATATATGTGTATATGTAAAGTAGATGTGTGTGAGGTGTTTGTATATATGTGTATATGTAAAGTAGGTGTGTGTGAGGTGTTTGTATATATGGGTATATGTAAGGTAGGTGTGTGTGAGGTGTTTGTATATATGAGTATATGTAAAGTAGGTGTGTGTAAGGTGTTTGTATATATGGGTATATGTAAAGTAGGTGTGTGTGAGGTGTTTGTATATATGTGTATATGTAAAGTAGGTGTGTGTGAGGTGTTTGTATATATGGGTATATGTAAAGTAGGTGTGTGTGAGGTGTTTGTATATATGGGTATATTTAAAGTAGGTGTGTGTGAGGTGTTTGGATATTTGTGTTTATGTAAAGTAGGTGTGTGTGAGGTGTTTGTATATATGTTTATATGTAAAGTAGGTGTGTTTGTATATATGTGAAGTAGGGGTGTGTTTATGAATTGCGTTTATGTTTGCGTGATTGTCTGGCTCCTAAAAAAAAATTCTGGCTCCTAAAATCAAATTAAATTTGTCAATCCCTGGGGTAAGTGTATGTGAGTGTGTGTGTGTGGGGTAAGTGTATGTATGTGAGTGTGTGTGTGGGGTAAGTGTATGTATGTATGTCAGTGTGTGTGTATAAAAGTGTATGTGTGTGTGGGGGGGGTAAGTGTATGTATGCCAGTGTGTGTATAAATGTGTATCTATGTGAGTGCATGTTAAGTGGGTGTGGTGTAAGTGTATGTATGTATGTATGTGAGTGTGTGTGTATAAATGTATATGTGTGTATACATGTGTATGTGGGGTAAGTGTGACTGTGTGTGTGGGAAGGGGGGTAAGTGTGACTGTGTATGCATGTGTGTGTTTGTAGTTAATGTGACCACTGCACATTAGTGTCAAATATATATATACATACACACACATGTATATAATTATATATATTATTCTCTGAATGAATGAAAAATGAATGCAGCCCACGCACGCATCCATTTCTAGAGAAGTGGCCCTTTGCAGAATAAACTTGGACACCCCTGTTCTATGTTATAACTGTGATGCCACCTGGTGGGGACAGTAGGGATTGTCTGTGCTGCCTGAGCTTCCATTGCAATATATGCAAGCTTTGATCCAATTCATGTACAGTTGTAATATAAATGAATCATTCTGTGTCTGCTTTTTGTAGTTATTGCACAATTCTTCCTTTTCTGGTACTGGTCACTTACACATTCCAGATACATTAGCTATTAGAAAATGAGCACACAAAAAAAAAGTATCAAAAGCTTTCATATATTGCAATGGATGCTCAGGCAGCACAGACAACACTGTTCCCACCAGGTGGCATCACAGTTATAACAAAAAAAATCTATGGATGTCAGAAACACGCAGGGAGTGCAAGAGTCAGCAGGGTAGGATATCTGTGTGCCTCAGCAGCGCATGGACACATTGCTGCCTGCTCGCTGGCTTAGGGCTGGTGAGAGGGCTGAACTCCCAAGCCAGCACCTTTGTCAGTGTTATTAGCCCCCCTCCCAGACAGACAAGGCAAGTGAGGCCTTGCCCCAGAACCCACTTTGCACTCAGGCCTTGCCCCAGAACTTACTTTGCACTCAGGTCTTTCCCCAGAACCAACTTTGCACTCTGGCCTTGCCCCAGAACCAACTTTGCACTCTGGCCTTGCCCCAGAACCAACTTTGCACTCAGGCCTTGCCCCATAACTAACTTGGAACTCAGGACTTGCCCCAGAATCCACTTTGCACTCAGGACTTGCCCCAGAAACCACTTTGCACTCAGGAATTGTTCAGTACCCACTTTGCACTCAGGAATTGCCAAGGACACACTTTGCACTCAAGCCTTGTCCCAGAACCAATTTTGCACTCAGGCCTTGCCCCAGGATCAGCTTTGCACTCAGGCCTTGCCCTAGAACAAACTTTGCACTCAGACCTTGTCCAAGAACTAACTTTGAACTCAGGTCTTGCCCCAGAACCCACTTTGCACTGTTTGCTGATGAATATGCCCCAGTCTGCCCATGAATATGCCACAGCCAGTCAGCCCATTAATTTGTCACTGCAGTTTGCCCATTAATATGCCACTCTTTGCACATTAATATACCATAGCCACCCAAGTGCCTAATAAAAAAATGCCAACCTCATCCCTGTGGCGAAACCAGCCTCGCCACGTGTCCTTGGAGGGGGCTGCTTGCCCGCCTCTTGCCTTTGGACTATGGACCAGACTTTATGTGAACGTGTTATACCCCAGATAGGAATCCCATGGAGCCCATTCGTATGAAACTGACTGTAAAGACTTTGGCTCCATGGCGATTAAACTGTATTTGTGTGGTCCGAGCGCCATTCACTTAATAATGTGCGCTCAGACCTGAGCTATCTGGGGATATGTGAAATGTCTGTGTGTTATGTGTAAAATGTGACTTTATGTATTTTAAAGTGTTTTGTGTCTTTTTGCAACCATGTGCTTAATGGAGTCTTGGGTCTGTCCTGGGAGATAATTGAATTATTCTCCAGGATAGAAGACTCTGAAACTGGTTTGGGCCAGAAAGCCATGCTTCATTTAGTCACAAAGGACTTTTTACTAACTTTTGAACCCCTTGTCTGATTTGTGCCATTTTTGAATATGTTGTTCCCCTGAATGGATTGATTGTGAATATGTAATTTTATGTGAATGTGATGTATGGTTTTGGAGTTATGAAAGTTATTAATATTGTATAGAACCTGTATATTTTAGCTTGGAGATAATTGAGCTGATACAAAGGTTAACTCAATTATCTCCCAAGCAGAGGAATGTACTGTAATTACTAGGATCTAAGTCTTTGTCCTATTCACTGTGTTTTCCCCAAGTTAAGATTGGATCCTATCTTTAATCCCTGTTTTTGTCACCTCTCCCATTGTCTTATGTAAGTCATTTAGTTTCCCGTGTGTATCTGAGCTGGGCACCTTTGTATCCTGAAAGGTGTGAGGCAGGATTTCCGCAGGATTTCCCTTTGTATGTCCTTAGGTTAAATTATAATCCTGTAATAGTTCCTTTGTCTAATCTGGTTTGTCAAGATGTTCAACTGTATATATTCTGTGTTTCTGTATCATTAAAGAGTTCCTGTTTTAACCCTCAAAGTGAAGTGTCGTCTCATTATTGGGGGAAGGATTTATTGTATGCTGTTCCAGTTTGACTGCTAGGAGAGTAAACCTATTCGTATGGTTCCTATTCAACTGTCTACAGCATTCATATGCTTGGGAGAATTTATTTGTTTCTCCGGGTCAGTGATTGTGGTGTCTGCCAGAGTGCTTGGAGTCTTCAGGAAGCGCTAGGAGCATCCTTCAACGGAGGTACCCAGTCGGGGTGCCAGGCGATCCGTTACAGTGGTGGCAGCGGTGGGATGGCGTCCTAGTGCGAGGTAGAGCAGCTCAGAGACACAGTTCGTTTGGAGTTACAAATTGAGGGCAACGCTAGCACACGTGCAGCGCCCCTGGGAGCAGAGGTATCCAGCGACTTGGAGCAGACAAGTATGGAATGCTCTGGCGATGATTGGATGGCCGAGGTGAGGCAGCGAGTGGCCCAGTATGGGGATGATTTACCCATGGAGGTACGCCGGGTGATCTGGAACCAGGTCACGGCCGAGCGAAACACAAGGCTGGCCCGAGAATTCCGTCTGGCGAAAGAGAGAGAGTATGCTCAGCGGAAGGAGTGTTACAGCAGCCGAGTAGAGGCTGCATCCGAGGAGGCTAGCCGTCTCCCCCTGAGGCGGCCGCAGGAACCCGAAGTAGGGGTCCTCATAGACTGGTCCTGTGAGGAACCACAACAGGCAGGTGGAGATGGGACTGGCCCAGATCCCCAGCAGCAGCCGGAGTTGCCAGGTGCGGAAGCAGGTGGTCCTTACTCGCAAATGTTGAGGGACCTCACAGACTGGTCCTGGGAAGACCCACAGATGGCAGGTGGAGATGGGATGGCGGTCTCTCTACCGGCCCTACAGGGATGCTGGGCGGTCGGCCCAGATCTCCAGCGGCAGTGTGAGTCCCAGGGAGCCGAAGGTGCCGTCCTTCCTCCCCAGCGGCAGTGTGTACCCCAGGAAGCAGAGACCGTCTGTCTCGCACCCCAGCCGCAGGACCAAATATTGAAAGGGGAGACAGTTGGTCCCCCTCTCCACCAGCAAAGAGAGGGTCAGGGAGAGGAGCAGGTTACCCCCTCTCCCCAGCGGCAGTCTACAGTTCAGAGAGAGGAGCTTGTTACACCCTCTCTCCAGCGGCAGCCTAACCCACCAAGGGGAGATGTTAAGCCCCGCAACTATGCAGATGGGACTGTAGTCTCTGCACTTGCAGCACCAGGGGTAGGGACGGTCAGTCCTGTCCCCCAGCCACAGAGCAGTGTATCCAGAGGGGAGACAGTCGGTCTCCCCCTCCCACAACCAGGCTCCAACCAGACTACTTCAGTGGTAGCGCTGGCACCCGGGCAGAGTACCGCTGGTCTCTGCCCACTCAGCAACCCACCAAGGCAGTCTACCAGCCCCCCGCACAGCCGTGGTGAAGCACCTGGACATGGACAAGTTGCTATTTTATCCAGGTGTAGTAACCAGTTATTGTGGGTGGGCTGTATTGCTGTTTGTGCTTCGTGGGTGGGTTGCTGGACTAACCAGGGCACTGACCGGCAGGAGGTCAGATACCCTGTTAGTCTGGATGGTAAAGGGGAGAAATGTGGCGAAACCGGCCTCGCCACGTGTCCTTGGAGGGGGCTGCTTGCCCGCCTCTTGCCTTTGGACTATGGACCAGACTTTATGTGAATGTGTTATACCCCAGATAGGAATCCCATGGAGCCCATTCGTATGAAACTGACTGTAAAGACTTTGGCTCCATGGCGATTAAACTGTATTTGTGTGGTCCGAGCGCCATTCACTTAATAATGTGCGCTCAGACCTGAGCTATCTGGGGATATGTGAAATGTCTGTGTGTTATGTGTAAAATGTGACTTTATGTATTTTAAAGTGTTTTGTGTCTTTTTGCAACCATGTGCTTAATGGAGTCTTGGGTCTGTCCTGGGAGATAATTGAATTATTCTCCAGGATAGAAGACTCTGAAACTGGTTTGGGCCAGAAAGCCATGCTTCATTTAGTCACAAAGGACTTTTTACTAACTTTTGAACCCCTTGTCTGATTTGTGCCATTTTTGAATATGTTGTTCCCCTGAATGGATTGATTGTGAATATGTAATTTTATGTGAATGTTATGTATGGTTTTGGAGTTATGAAAGTTATTAATATTGTATAGAACCTGTATATTTTAGCTTGGAGATAATTGAGCTGATACAAAGGTTAACTCAATTATCTCCCAAGCAGAGGAATGTACTGTAATTACTAGGATCTAAGTCTTTGTCATATTCACTGTGTTTTCCCCAAGTTAAGATTGGATCCTATCTTTAATCCCTGTTTTTGTCACCTCTCCCATTGTCTTATGTAAATCATTTAGTTTCCTGTGTGTATCTGAGCTGGGCACCTTTGTATCCTGAAAGGTGTGAGGCAGGATTTCCCTTTGTATGTCCTTAGGTTAAATTATAATCCTGTAATAGTTCCTTTGTCTAATCTGGTTTGTCAAGATGTTCAACTGTATATATTCTGTGTTTCTGTATCATTAAAGAGTTCCTGTTTTAACCCTCAAAGTGAAGTGTCGTCTCATTATTGGGGGAAGGATTTATTGTATGCTGTTCCAGTTTGACTGCTAGGAGAGTAAACCTATTCGTATGGTTCCTATTCAACTGTCTACAGCATTCATATGCTTGGGAGAATTTATTTGTTTCTCCGGGTCAGTGATTGTGGTGTCTGCCAGAGTGCTTGGAGTCCTCAGGAAGCGCTAGGAGCATCCTTCAACGGAGGTACCCAGTCGGGGTGCCAGGCGATCCGTTACAATCCCCATTTCCCAAGTACTCACCTGACTGCTGTGCACACACCTCCTTCCATGCTGCCTCTCTCGCGTTCCCCACATATTGATCTGAAGTTTGAGCACCGGAAGGTCATGTGACCCCTGGTGCTCTGAGATCAGGTCAGTGCACGGGTAGGGTGAGAGAGGCAGCATGGGAGTATGCCTGTGATATGCCGAGCTGCTGGTGAGGGGAGATCCAGTCAGTGTCTCTTCCGGCAAGCTTTTTTTTCCTTTTTTTTTTTAAAGGGGCCAAGTGTATTGCCTGTCATCCCATTATGGTGGCCCTAGGTCTATGGAAGCACTACGCCAAAATACACCACTGCTCATAGCACATTTTCATAAAATGGGAGCCATTGGTGCTCTCCATCGTAAGGAAGCAAGCAGCTCCACAAGTAGGCAGTTTTATGAAGAATTGTGCTGGTGGAGGCAAAGACTTTTTGCATCCCTCCATAGGACCAGCAGAGAGCTATCACACTTCCAATGTAGATTTTTTTTATTTTTATTTTTATTTAATCTTTATTTATTAAGTTTTTATGCTTTAGGTAACATAAAATTAACACATTGGTGTACACAGGATTACATATGTAGCTTATCTCAACAGTTATAAAAATAGAAAAGAAATTGTGTAAAGTAATATATATATGCATATAATTATCAGACCTAGTATAAGGAAAAATGAAAAATATACGATTCTCAGGAATATGTTGGTGCAATTTCCAGTTATCAAGCTGCATAACCAAAAAAAAAAAAAACATCTTTTTTTTATTAGAGAATGCCCTCTACAGGGAAGACATAGAACACCCCACTGCCAGCGGCGCAGTTGTGTTTCGAAACAGGTCCTACAAGTACTGCGAATTCAATTTAACACAAGTACCATCATTACTGCAGTACATGCAGTGTTAAACAGTGAACATTGATCATGCGTCTTACAGTCTAAACATATATTCAGCCATAAATAGAAAATATTACTTGGATTATGCTAGGGCAGTAAATTTGAAGAAATAAGAAAGGGTGTGTAGTGGAGCAGAAGAGCTAGTGAGAGAGAGAGAATAAATAGAATAAGAGTGATAGAGATAACAAAGAATGTAAGAAGGAAGGAACGAATGTTGAAAAGTGAAATAAGTAGAGGAGAAAAGAAAGGAAAATGAGCAGTAAGTGGCAGTCTGATATCAGTTAGGAAATACAGAGTGAGAGAGAGAGAGAAAAAAAAGGGGAAATCAGAAGAGTGGTCCAAGTGAGGATCCACTGCAAGCAATGAGAAATTGCTGCAGGAAGGGGGCACTGGGCCGGCTCTTAGACCCAGAAATCGTCATCTCCAACCGGAGGAGACTTAAATGCCCTGGGGGGGGGGATGCAGAAATATTTAAAAAGAAGATTAGATGTATCACAAATATGCTGAGCAGTAGCATAGTGCCACCCGAGTCAATACCCTTAATCCCACATAAGAAGTAAGGCTGCCGCATTGCACCCAACCCAGCTTGAAAGGACACAAATTAGAGCAGAAAGGTAAGTAAACTTTCGGGGACAATGTTAGATAAGGCACAACAGGTTTAAGTACGGTGGTTCGGTGTTTCTTTCGGGAGGCAAACTTCTCAGGTTTCAAGAGGAGCAGGCGATCCTTCTCGCCGGTCCAGTTGCACTTGAGGAAGGGCAAAGGGTGTAGAGGACTCCCGCAGAGCTGGTGGTATGGGAATGTCCAGGCCAATCAGAAAGGATCGCATGTCCGCCAGATCTTCTATCACCAGTAACTTGATGTTGTTATTCACTGAAAGTGACTGAAAAGGGCCCCATCTGTATCTGATCTCCATCAAGTTGAGGTAAGTAGTTACTCTTCCTCCAGCGCAGAGTTGAGGGCGGGAGATCCTCGAATATGAAAATGTCGGTGTCTTCATAGCAAGTGGTAAGGCGCTTGCGAGCTGCTGAAATAATTGCCATCTTGTCAGACACTGAACGCATCTTAACAATCAAGTCTCGTGGGGCATCCTTTGGGGCACCCTGGGCTTTCTTGACTCTTAACAGGTCATGAAGTGTCTGATCCATGCTGGTATGAGCTGCTCGGAGATGTTTAAACAAACCATGTATGTATGGACGGAGGGCAGTGGGCCCTACTGCCTCCGGGACTCCGCGTATTCTCACATTCGACTGGCGAAGCTTCCCATCTTGCATGGTGACCTGTCGTGTTAGTGCGTAGAGCTGTTGAGCCATCTGCTCACTACGGTCTGTTATTATTTTTTGGGCCTCAGCCGATTTCTGCATTTCAGCTTTCAGAGAGGCTACTTCAGATCGCAGCTCTACCACCTCAGTTTTCACCTTCTCCACCTCTGACTTCCAAAGGGCCTGCATCTCTAACAGCATTGCCCGGATGTCATCTTTAGTTGCCAAAGTGTCACCCGCAGTTGAAGCTGCTGCTGCCGGTCTGGGCTCCCTCGCAGTCGGTACTGTATCGGGATCATCAGAGGAGCATTCTGAATCAGTTTGGGTGTTAAGAGGAGTGTGGATCAATGTGGGAGGCTGCGGCCTACTCGGTCTCATTAAAAATGGTCCGATATCTGGGGATTTTGTAAACTTAAGTTTATCTTTGTTCTTGGTCTTTTTCCCCATCTTGTCTTTGTCCCTCTGAGCTTTGAGGTTTGCAGTTATAGGTGGTTTATTCATCGATTTATCCAGGTATATGCCTAATTGTCAGGAGCTCCTGGCAAGCACGTCTGCTCTCCTCAGCAGTCAGCTCCGCCCCCGATTTGTTTTATTTTAATTACTACCCTTCCTTTTTTTCTCCCTCCTTTTAAATATATATTCATTATGCTCCATATGCCACTTAAACTCTTTATTCTACCCAAAACAGCCAGGGAGTATGTATTTTTCAAACGTGTCCCTAAATAAAACGGTGATGTGGTCACCCTACTGACCACCTAAGTTAAAACACAGCTGTAGATGCCCCCTCTATTCAATGTATCAATTTTCTGTCAATCTGACAGGTTTTGGGAACATAACATACATGTAACATTGGCCCCTAGCCAATTTTTTTTTACCTAGTGGCAGTGAGGTATTTTGGTCTAGGACCCCTCACACTCATATTTTATTTAAAATCTGACTACCATGGTCACTAACATCTAGCGCTCATCTTGTGTGTGTGTGGGGGGGGGGGGGGGGGCGCACAGGTGGAAAACTATTTGGGTACGCAAATGGCACTGAAAAGCTTCCCAACCTGTGATGTCACTAGTTTCATGACTGATTATATGGGGATACAACTCTGACCTTGAAACTAGAATGAGCTTCAATACAGTAATTAAAATACAATAACTAGCTTTCATACTGTGTTTTTCAAGGAGTCTCAAATCACTTGAGTGCAAACTCCAAACTATTAAGTGTTATAATTTTTCAACTTAATAGTAATCATTTTATTTACGCCAGAAAGCTGAGTTGACACAGCCTATTCATAAATCAGCCACTTTAGGATGGGAGGGAAATCAAACTGCTTTTATTGTGGCATGTTACTGCTCTCTTCACAGAATAGCACAGCAATAAAAACCAAACTAGTGACAATTCCATATTAATGACAGAGCCTCAGTAAGAATACAGTAACTGTTAAAGATTGGTTGCCTAGCAACTCATACAGTGCAAAGAATATCTGGGTAAAATGTACCCCTTGAGTGCTGAATCAGGAAGATAAAACAAATATAAAGCAGCATGCGGCTGGGGAATTCCGTTCAAGGCCAATGCACCTCAGTACAATTTAGTATACTGGAGATAGCTTTATAATCTCTGTGTAACATGTTTACTAAAAATGTTACTAAATGCCATGAATATTAGTATTAACCCCTTAAGGACAGAGCCTTTGAAACATTTTTGTCCATTCTGGACAATGGCTATTTTAACATTTCTGTGCTGTTTGTGTTGTGTTTAGCTGTAATTTTCTTCTTTGTCATTTGCTGTACCCACACATATTATATATTGTTTTTATCGGGACGAGAAGGGCTTTCTTTGGATGCCATCATTTTGATCATATCTTATAATATTATATAAAAAAAATAATAAAATATGGTAACATAAAACACAAATTTCCTGACTTTTATTTGAAACATCTTCTCCTAATCGACAATAGATTCTACTATTTCTCCTGATTACAGGGATACCACCCATGCATAGGTTTGTTGGGTTGTTTGGGGGTTAAAATGCCAAATTTGGGAGGTGCAGTTTTTGGTTTTCCAACTTGAAATTTTGACATAAAGACAACCTGCGCCCATGTCCCATTTGGGACATATTTGAAGCCAGCCAGACAAGTGTATTTTACCCCATCAACCCAAATCATTTTTTAAAGAAGACACCCTAGGCTATCTCAAATGGTGGTATTTTAACACTTTCCATGCACGAATTCTACCACCAGCCTTTGTCAAAGTTTGTGGTAGTAATTATTTTGTGTTTTTTTCACAAACCTTGTACTTCAGACATGAATTCACAGATTTTGGTATGTGTCACTGCCAAATAACACCCCAATAAGTGTTCAGCAACATTTCTTGAGTACAGGAATACCACCCATGCATAGGTTTGTTGGGTTGTTTGGGGGGTAAAAGGCCAAATTTGGGAGGTGCAGTTCTTGGTTTTCCAACTTGAAATTTTGACATGCAGACAGCCTGCACCCATGTCCCATTTGGGACATATTTGAAACCAGCCAGTGTATTTTACTCCATCAACCCATATCTTTTTTAAAAGTAGACACCCTAGGCTATTTCAAATGGTGGTATTTTAACACTTTCCATGCACTAATTCTACCACCAGCCTTTGTCAAAGTTTGTGGTAGTCATTTTTTTGGGTTTTTTTTTTTCACAAACATTGTACTTCATACATGAATTCACAAATTGTGTTATGTGTCACTGCCAAATAACACCCCAATATGTGTTCAACAACATCTCCTGAGTACAGGGATACCACCCATGCATAGGTTTGTTGGGTTGTTTAGGGGCTAAAGGTCCACATTTTGAAGGTGCGCATTTCCAACTTGGAATTTTGACGTGTAGTCAGCCTGAGCCTATCTTTCATTTGGGACTTTTTTTTAAGCCAGACAGTGTATTTTACCCAAAAAAGTATATGTTTTGTAAAAGTAGACACCCTAGGCTATTTTAAATGGTTGTATTTTAACACTTTCCATGCACCAATTCTACCACCAGCCTTTGTCAAAGTTTGTGGTAGTAATTTTATTGTGTATTTTTTTCTATTTGTGTATTTCAGACACAAATTCACATATTTCAGTATGTGTCACTGACAAACAATACCACATTATGTGTTCAGCAACATCTCCCGAGCACAGGGATACCACCAATGCATAGGTTTGTCAGCTTTGTTGGGGGTTGAAAGGCTACATTTGAGAGGTGCGCTTTTTGATTTTCAAACTTGGAATTTTGACATGTAGAGCAAGGAAGGGGTTAATAGCTCTGATAAGAGCCTTTGTAGTACTGTACAAAAAACATTAACCCCTAAAAATGCACAGACAAGTAAAAATGTTCTGCTGTGCAGTGATCAGTGGCAGGGAAGGGGTTACTATACAGGGTACACTATACAAAGGGTATGGCTTTTATAAAAGCCCTTGGGGTCTCACAATGTTTTAACATTTAATTTAATTTATTACAATTAAAAACTTATATTATACAGATCTGTCTCTTTCCCTCACTAAAACTCAAGTGAGGAGAGGGAGGCAGATCCATATGGGTCAGAACAATATTTACCAATATTGATCAAACCAGGCGAATGGTGATGCTTATCTGAGAAATCACCAAACCACCTTTGCCACTGATCGGCTGTTACTGATCGCTATACATGCGTTCAGACAGCTTCAAAGGGAATACTTAATATATATAAGGGGTATAATTAACCCCAAGCGAGTGTGACAAAAAAAAATGCTGATAGCAAAAAAAATCCTTCTGCGACCAGATCGCTCCATATGCGCTGCTTAGGCAGTGACCATATGCACTGCTTAGGAAGTGATATATGGCAAGGAAGGGGTATATAGCTCTTAAAAGAGCCTTTGATATACTGTAAAAAAAACGGTAAAATAACCGTACACAGTGATCAATTGCAGGGAAGGGGTTAAACACTGTAAACAGCTTTTATAAAAGCCTTTGGGTCTCAATTTTATTAAATATATTCTAATTAAAAACTTACATTATACAGCTAAAACTCAAGTGAGAGGGAGGCAGATCTACACGGGTCAGATCAAATATTGACAAATATTGATCTAACCAGGCGAATGATGATGACCATCTGAGCAATCACCAAACCGACTTTGCCACTGATCAGCTGTTACTATTATTTACTAATATTGCCTTTGACTGTATGATAAGTGCTCATCAGAGCACTTATCATACATGTCTGCACACAGATCCCACAGATCTGTTGTGCAGGCATTGGTTGGCTCCCCCTAGAGCAACGGAAGTGAAATACATTCACTTCCGATGCTCTTGCCAGTAGAAGGGAAGCGCTGCCTGTATGGGCAGCGTTCCCTTCTACTGAGCCGATGGGGTCGCTCAGGAGAGCGACCACCATCGGTTCTGGGGGAGCCGAAGGTGTTGCTAAGTCGCTAGCGAGGCACTTTAGCAACACCGGAGGTGCTTAGGAAGCGAATGATCACTTGCTTCCTAAGCACGTGTGCAGGGGGCGCAGCCATTTTTAAATGGCTGCTACGATCACTCCAGGGAGTGATCGTAGCGCGCCCCTGCACTTTTTTTGGGTGTTGCACAATGCCTCTACCTAGAGGTCGCTTTTTTTACTCGATTTAGTGCATGACGTGCCTGGCACGTCAGCTGTCGGCAAGTCCGCGATTTGCCGTGACGTGCCTGGCACGTCATCTGTCACCAAGGGGTTAAAATAATGGCCATGCCATTTACTCCATAGACTTAACATTCACCTCAAGCTAATTTTGTATAGGCCTTTCGCTAATAGTCCGGCCAAGCGGTAACCCTAACACCAATTTATTGCAGACACCCTGACTAGTTAACAAGCACCTATGCTGTGTACTGATTCCTAATTGTTTTAATTAATACATACAGGTGAATTTGCCACGCTTTTCGATAGCAATGTCTTTAATAATGTTCTTTGTCTCTATTTGTGGATATCTGGAGTGTTATTTTGACAATTACCAACTTAATAATAGAGTCTTGATAAGTTGGTCGTTTGGTATTTAGATCTGTGTGCATTACATGCTACATTACAGTGTCTCTTCACTTAACTGTGAACTGTGGTCCAACAAGTGAGGAACACAACTGCTAAGTTGAAAAGCGAAATAATAAGCTAGTAGAGAACTTTAGCCTTATTTTTGGCATGTTCACCGCATGTTCACCCATGTTCTCCACAGTTAATGAATAGGCCCCAATGTGCTTTTTATGTGGTAGTCTGCTGAGTGCTGACATCAGTCTTATCATATTTGTTTGAGCTACCAGTTTGTGTTTTTTGTGATATTGCTCTAGAAATGGGCAGTTAGAACAAAACCAAGGTAATACACAGACCAAGTAGTCAGAATAATGCAAGGGTCAGTTTTGCATATGTATTTTTCGCACCACTTGTCTACGCTGCCTTCTGTGGTTATAACCATTTTTTTGAAGTGTTCCATTTTTTGGAGTTACCAAAATGCCCGTTCATCCTTACAACCAGCAAGATATATTCCCTGATTTTGTGAATTTAGTGCACCCCTCTTCTGCATATCAAACAATCCTTACAAAAAAAGATCCTTTGACCTCAAATAAATATATTTTTAAAAAATCAATATTGCCACTGAGTCCACACTACTTTAATTTATACTATGCTTTCTGAATATATGACTTGAGGCATCTGACTGGATCTAGAGAATGGAGTCTAATCTCTTCTTCATTAGAGGGGTCAAGAAAAAAGGTAGGTAGAATCACTTCCTGGTTCAAATGAAAATTGGAAACTACCTTAGACTGGAAATGAGGTAGAAGCTGAGATGACCACTCTGTCTTGCTGAAAAAAAGTTAAGGTTCCTGCCATGAGAAGGACAGATACCCTTCTATCTGAGGTAATTGAAACCAGGAGAAGAGTCTTCAGTGTCAAAGGAAGAAGAGGAGAAGGCACAAAGAACCAAAGGGAGACCTTAATGAGGCACAGATCAGTCCAGGTCTGATCTTGAGAACAAATTTAAAGAACCTGGAAACATCTTGGTCAAATGCCCATCTTATCCTGACTAGAACGAAAATGCCCAAAACCTGGGTGTCATGGCTATTCTGAGTTTGTGGCTGTTTCGTCTTCAGCCTCTAGTGGCTGCTATTCTAGGGTGCCCATTCTCCTCCTGTTGTCAGTTGCCTCATTATCCTCAGCCCTTCCCTTTTTAAACCTGCAGCTTATGGCAATCAGTGCCTTTTCATTGCTTTGGATGCTGCCTGTTGAAAGTTCCTTTAGTCTTTTACTAGCGTTTTCCTGTTTATATATTTTGATCTCCTGTTGCCGAATCCTGCCAGTCTTGACCTCTCCTGTTTGCCGCCTGTCTTGACCCATTTTCTGCCTCCGACTTTGTTTATTGCTGCAGGCCTTGACTTCTGCTTGCCTGACAATTCTATTTGCCTATTCCTGTTGTACCGTCGCCTTTGATTGTGTATTTTTCACGTTCTTGTGATCCTGTTTGTCCTGGGGTTGCGCTTCAGTGTGTTGGTAATTGCAGAGTGCAAAAGACTTGGGGGAATTAAGCCCAAGGTTCAACCATAAGGTGGATTTCCTTCAGGCAGAAGAATTATGTTCTTTTGCTAACACCTGAGGCAATACCCTGTACCTACTCTGCACAGAGTTTCCACCTCCACTGAATTGTTACAGTATCACAGGCCCGTGTCCTGCTCTAAAAGCTGTCAATCCAGTCCATAGTTATGCATCGTGGGGTGCAGACAGACACCACATCCTGCCCTGCAACGAGGCTCCTCCCTGGTCTGTTATCCCAGGTTGTGACACTGGGCATTGGAACCACAAACTGAGATTCAGACATTTGTCCAGACCAGTTTGGAGGAAATCCAGGAGACTGGATGAGGATATGGCATGTAAGGAAACAGCTCGATTAGAAACCCATTTGCAAAATACTGTCCAGATTCTATAGTAAGTGATGTTAGACCAGTTTCTTGCTTAAAGAAGGGTATTAATGACAAGAAATCTTTGGCAAGCAGGATTTCCTGCTCAGTCTCCTGGCCATCAACCATAAGGATTCTAGAGTTTGATGATGTATCAGGCCTCGGGACAGCAGGAGCTGACAGGGGAATATAAATAGCCAAGGACTCCTGGGCCAGAAGGGAATAATCTCAATCATCTTCGCTTGTTCTCTGCGAATTTTCCAAAGGGAGGCTGTGATCGATGGGATAGAAGAAAAAGGATGACAAAGACTATAATTGCAGGGGGTGGAATCGGCATCTGTCCCCAGAAAAGCACAGAGGAGTGCTAGCACATTGGAAGGCTGGCAGCTCACACTGGATGTCCACAGACCTTAAAGATGGATTATTCAAAAATGGGGTTTGCAGTCCCAAAAACTGGAATCTGTGGTCACCAACTGCCTTCCACATCCTTCAGTGGAAAATGTTTGGAGACATTGGCATTGTACAATCATCAGGAAAGACTGTGATGGACCAGAATGGTAAATTATTGCTTATTGAATGTTTGCAAGAAATTTGATTTTAGGAGCCTGAAGGAGCCACTGGGCACAGGGGATGAGACCTATGCTAAATGAAATTGAATCTATGAGATGCATCATCTCTAGCAGAGATAAAAGGATGGTATCAGACATGCAGAATGTTGTTCCGGGTCTTTGTTATGCAATTTGTTGATTGGAACACCATTCCTTGAAGAGTGTCGAATTGGGCCCCCATTTAGATTAGGTGTTGAGATGGAGAAAGCTGTCTCAGACCAACTGATTAAGCAACCAAAATTTTCCAGAATCCAAATAGACTTGTCTCTGGAGATGGTCAATAGCTCAGAAGAATTTGTGAGTATCAAAATGTCGGCCAGGTAATGGAAAATGAAGAGTCCCGGGAATCTGAGGACAAATAAATGCCCCATAATCCATATGATGTAAGGTCATACACAAAAAAAAACTCAATAAGTATCCAAACTTTACAGAATATGTGGCCTAACATAAAGCTTGAATCTGTCTGAAGACCATCTACCCACCCCTTTTACCACATCTGTTGACAAACACAGTGATTGCTTCAGTTGCTGCGTCTGTAATACTTACCTCAAGGTTCTGAGGTCCGCAAAGACCTGGTGTCGAAGGAAACTGAGGACTTAACGGGTAGTAAAGATGGATTTCACTCGGACCAACATGCACCCTATGGTTGAGCCGCAGATGGAGAAGGCCTGAGACTTATGCGGCACCCAGAACTACCTCCAGAACCTCAGTAACCCTAAGAATACAAATGACTGAAGAAGCAGGTCGGAATAACAGCCGGTCAGAAGGGTAGGACAAGGCAGGATAAATGATGAACAGGCCGAGGTCAGAATCCAGGGAATCAACCAGGAGCAAATAAGGAACAAGGACAAAACACGGGAAGCAGGATAAAAAGGAACAAGCCGAGGTCAGGAATATAGAAGTCAGAATGGTGAAAAAAAGCAGGAGTCAGAATACCAGAAATAATGAATACAGAATCACAATACCACAAATAGGCACAAGGCACTATCACAGGCAAATGTTCAATGCAGAGCCTTTAAAAATCCCTCCAAAACATGTCTCCGCTTCTGGGGAAAAAATTAGGCTAGGAGGCAAAATAGGAAGTAGCCTTTAAAAACAAAGATGAAAATGAGGCTTGGAGGCAAAATAGGAAGTAGCCTTAAAAACTAAGATGGTGTCACCATATGGAAGAGACTTCCGTATGGCAATAGCTAAGCCATCGGCAGCGTGTATTGTGGAGCAGTGTGAGCTGTGTAAGCGCATGCACACATTCACTGTAACAGCAGTGGCGGATTCTCGCGGACAGGACCTCGAGGTAAGTATTACAGTACCCCCCTCTCTACAGGCACCATGCCGGAGACCAGGAGATGGTTTAGATGGGAAATGTTCGTGAAAAATGCGGTTCAGGGAGGGAGCATGAATGTCAGAGGCAGCAACCCAAGATCTCTCCTCCGGACCGTATACCAACCAATGGACCAAATATTGAAGCTTACCCCTAAAGATTCTGGAGTCAAGGATAGTTTCTAATTCATATTCATCCTGACCGTGAATGAGAACAGGGTCTGGAGTGACATGTACACTGAACAGAACGGGGAAACCTTCAAAGAATTGTGATAGCAACCGTTGAACCATGATTCAGCCAGCAGAAGGAGAGAAACCCAGTTGGTTTGATCCTTGGAAACAAACATCCTGATGAATGCCCAGGTGTTTGCATAGTGACTTCCAGAATCTGGAACTGGGGACCTCTGTCTGAGACTATACTTTAAGGAATGCCATGAAGCCTGAAAACCTCTTTTAACATGGTGGTAGCCAACCTCTCAGTAGAGGGGAGTTTAGGTAATGTAACAAAGTGAGCTTGTTTAGAAAAAAGATCAACCACTACCAAATTATTTGTCATCCCTGGGGATATCGAAAGATCCGTCACAAAGTCCATGGCTATCTGGGACCAAGGCATCTTGGGAACCGGGAGTGAGTGGAGGAAGCCGGTCGGACGTTGTCTGGGTATTTTATACCGGGCACACAGCTCACAGGAACATATAAAGTCTGTAATATCTGAGGACATGGAAGGCCACCCAAACCGAGGACAAAGAAGGAACCGTACATTATTTGTGCCACGATGACCAGCCACTGGATAGTGATGAGCCCAGGTGAGTACGTCCGAACGTAAGTGGCGAGGCATAAACAGACAGCCAGGGGGTTTCCTGGCCCAACAGGGAGTGAGGTTTTGAGCGAGATGAATTTTGTGGAGTAGAGTAGTAGAAACAGAGCCCAGGAGACGTTCCGCAGGATTGATAGTCTCTTCTTTGTGGAGGGCATCTGCAGACTCGAATTGTCTGGTCAGAGCATTCGCCTTAGTATTCTTTGACCCAGGTCTGTATGTGATTAGAAAATTAAAATGGGTGAATAAAAGAGCCCAACGGGCTTAACGTGGATTGAGTCTTTTTGTCTTTTTAAGGTACAGTAGGTTTTTATAATCAGTAATAATAGTTACAGGAACCACCGATCCTTCCAATAGATGTCTCCATTCTTCCAAGGTGTCAGAGTTATTGATCAGTAATCTCGAGACTGGTACATATGAATAAAGCAGAAGCAAAGTATAACAAGATGGATGCAAGCAGCCTCCATTTTGTGACAGTTGTTGGACATCCTTCTGGTGTTAAAATCTTATTCTGTGTCCTTGAGGATAAAAGGAAAGTCTTCCACATTCCTAACTCTGTTATCTGTAACCAAATATTTTACTGATAAGTTCATAGTATCACCTGAACAGATAAGGTGGCCATTGTTGTGCAAGGTTTATTACATCTCATTGTACTGATGCAGACACAGCTGTGTACATACTAGAGGAGAAGGGGGGCTTCTCTGCAACTTGCTAGCCCACCCAAACTGGCAGAAACTTACAGACACAGACACACTGAGATTATTGGGATTTTTGACTTGTAGAATCTAATAAGGGTTATTATAAATAAACCTAGTTGATTCAAATCACCCATTAAAATATATAATGATATCACACCTTCACTAATAAATATGTAAAGTATAATTAATCATACATATTAATTAGAATATTGTTTTTATTGTTTTATTAGTGTGGTATACATTTTATTATACATTTTTATGTAATGTGCAATGATAAGAATATGATAAATATTTACTATAATTTGAAATTGTATTAACACTTCTATATATTGCAACATATATATTGTATTACATTATACTCACAATCCAGGTATAGCTATAAATCATGACATCATCTCATTTACATTAACACACCCATCCATTCAATTGGCTAGAAGTCACAGAAACAGGGTGTGAATCTGAGATAAGGTTTGGTTGATAAGTTGATACTGGGGGTAGAGGGGATCCTAAAAGACCGGAGACACCTGTAAAATACCTGGGAGAGCTGCGACTAGTGGGGTGAGAGATGGGAATGTTTTAGAAATGGGCTGAGTCTCTCTCCTTTTGGGGAGAACTCAGGAATATGAGGCTTTTAATAGCACATGTTCACTATAACAATAGAAATCTCCATACCCATAGTATTGAGCTAAGTCCCAGGAATAACTCCCATCACTCAATTCTTCAATGGAAGGAGTCTCAGCTGCAAACCAACCTCTGCCGGTAATGTATAAATGTGGTAATTTGTTTCTAGCATAATCTCATTTTTTATGGATGTCATTAGCATATATATTTGGGTAAATTAAACTTAAATCCCACACTTTCTGGGATCTATATGTTTTAGCCTGGTGTTTATCTGTCATCCTTTCTGCAGAAGGAAGCCAGAGGAATATCCTATAGATATTAACAAAAGAACCATACGTTCTTATAGTCTAGCTATTTACCCAAATATGTCATATCTAATCTCCAGAGATTATCTAAGATTCTCATTCTTAAAGTCTGAGCTAGGATACATACATTATCATTTACCGAGCAGATTAAGAAATAGCCACCTTGAGTAGTGATTGATTTAGTAATATTACCTTACCTAAGCAGAGTATATGTTGGTAATTTGTAGGTAATTATGGTGTACTATCATTAACCATTTTAAATACCAATCATAAACATTGTAAATTGTATCTAAATAAAATGCATGGCCATCATACGGTTAGAAATGTACTGCATAATAAAGTATTCTACATGTATGTTGATATAGGGACAGAGCTGCATATTTAATGTTTTGTCCTACTTACTTATGTTATAAGTCATACATGTGAATTATGATTAACATCTATTGATGCTGTATTTTGTTGTTATGCTATTTTGCTTACCGTTTGATCTTTATTCTATGTTCAATAAATTAATTATTATTTTATTAATAATTGTTGCATTATATTTACTTTTGTAAAAACGTCATCCAAACTCTCACATACATAACGAATTCTTGATATGGGCATTTTTAGTCGGACCCATGTATATGAATCATTAATTTTCATATTTTTTATGATTCATAATTAATAACTCATATTCATATTTTTATGGTTATTAATAATCCAACATATTATGGAGGCACTTGCTGAGATGTATTTAAGATTTGATGCGTTCTTACAAACTGTAAATTAATTGTAATCCAGAGTACACTGTCTAACTTCATTCTATGGGCTCATAGCACTGAATCAGGTATTGGAATTACATTGCTATATATTGTTGTAATAAGATCAATATGAGTAGCCATTTAGTAACTCCCTGGGAAATAATTCTGTAACAGAGAATCCCAGTAAAATATACAGTATCTTAAACATGCAAAAAGACTTAAATCGTCAGTCAGATATCAAGAAATGGATTAAAGAAATTCACATTCAGACAGAGAACTTTAATGATGATACTCTGTTTAAAAGTTTTGACGTGCATGTGTGAGGAAAAAGATGTTAAAAGAAATGTATTCATGAATGTGATATGTTTATTGACAACACAGCTAGAAGGGATATGTAGTCACATAACTGTGTTACAGGCCAATCTGGCACCCTGTCCAAAATGTTTGTGTTAAGAACAGATTGACTCTCAAAATTCAAAATCAGAATTTGGGTAAAGATATAGAAGAGCTTTAAAAAGTACAGAGACCTGTACAGCTCTCTCCAAATGAAAAAAAAGACATGCCAAAAGCCCCAAAATAATGTGTCTCATGTTCAGGAAAAATCACTGATTTGGGACTGAAGGGGTTAAACCCACCAGAGTCACAGTTAATCCCCTGCAAGAGAGCATTAATATGCAAATGCAGTCAATAAAGAACCAAATAAATCAAATGTATTAATTTGTATTGGTTCAGAAAAACATAGGTGACCCAAACCCTCTTAAAACTAATATATCCCAAGTTCATGCAGGCAAGCCCCAAAGGGTTAACATCAGGATATCTGATGAAGAAGCCATCAGCATGAGATCAGGAGATTCTGATAATGACAGTTTCTCTAATAGTGTATACAATGAGGTCAGTGAGGACAGGTACTACTTGCCTCAGAGGGCTAACTTACCCCTGGCAGGTAGACATACCTATAAGTGGCACTCCCAATACAGTGTATTCACCACAAGGAGTTGCAAGCAAATACCCACACACAAGTCTAACACACAGGGTATTATTCTTTATTCCCAGGTTCCCAAATTTAACCTGGAAGGGTTATCTAATATAATTAACCGTACTGAGTTATAATCTCTGAATCTGTACTCAGACTCAGATAACATTAAATTACTAACATGGGTCTTTGATAGTAAGTGCCACAATTTCTTTAGATCTATGATAAATAGGAATTTCCAAAATTGCAATCAGGTAATCCAGGAGGTCACATTAGAATTTGGCCTACATAGGATTCGGCCTAAGAAGCAGATGGTGTAGAGCACAATGTAGACCCCATCTGGGATTTAAACCCCATAAAGTGAGCTATGCTCAAGAAGCCAAGTCTCCTAAGCTGACAAAGCAGAAAGAGTTAAACTCACCCCTGTTAAGTACCAGTATCCTAATCTTAAGGGCATCCTCAGATATAGCAGCCAAAGGCCTATCATGCCTTGGCTGAATCAGGACATTGAATCTAATAACTCCCATAAAGCTAAGCCCTATACCTACTATAAGGATAGAGAGGGGCCATAAGTCTGATCTGCCTAGAGGGTACAGAGACACTGATCCTGATAATTCCCCCGCAGACTCAGCTACCCACATCCATTAAGGATAATTATGGAAGGGGCCATAAGTCTGGTCTGCCTAGAGGGTACAGAGATACTGATCCTGATAATTCCCCACAGACTCAGCCACCCACATCCCCATAAGGGTAATCACGGGAGGGGCCACAGGTCTGATATGCCTAGGGGGGACAGAGATACTGACTCTTATAGCTCCCATCAAGCTCAGCCATCTACCTCCAATACTTGGAGGCATAGCCGTAAACCTGGAAATTAAATATATACTCAGGTGAATAACCTGGATGATGATCTAATGGTACACTTACAAGAGCAGGTAAGTAAACTAGCTCAAAGCGTGGCTGGATAAATAAATAACCCTGAAACACCCAGCATGACCCAATAAAACTCAGCAATAGAGGTTAAATTAAACACTAAGTAATCAAGTTGTTAAACTGAATCCTGTAATGTCTGTTGTAACCAAAGTTCTATTTTACAGTGTTAAGACCATAAGTCCATTGCTAAAATGTTGTTAAATGTTTAAACTATCACTTCTTACTAGATGGGGAATTTGTGTATCTAACTTCTCATCTATTTTTCAGACTATCCAGGACTAAGATAGTTCACTTCCTAACGTGTGCGTTTACCTAATGATTGAATCTTTAGGATTCAGCCTTGAAAGGGTTAGTCACAAATTGTCAGCAAGATGCTGCAATCAAGAAGCCCCTGAGAAGGGGGGCCAGTGGTTAATGCCTGTCAGTTTCTTTCCAAAGGGTCACGAAGCTGCAGAAAGGTCAAAGAGTGAAAATTTACTCACATATAGTGAACTCATCTCCATAAAGATAGCATGATGATAGAAGAAGCCAACACACTCTAACTACCTACCTAAAGCAAGATCATTTAATTAAACATAATTTATGTTTAATATAATTTAACACATTTTTATTTAAAGGTTATTCTAATAACATTGACCTGGAGTTGTTTTTGTTTTTCAACAACTTTGCGGGGCAGTGTTCTTTTTGTTTATCTCAATAGGTAATCAAACAGCTAATCATTTGTTCCTATGCTGGAAGGACCCCATCTCACAAGGGGGGATGCCCAGAAAGAAAGTTTAAACACCACTGCGGGTACAGTAAAGAAACATCAACACAAGATCAGATGAAGATCAGATTGGTATCGTATAAACAGGGGTTTATTAATCCACTTGTTTGTCTCTCATCTGTTACTAACATTATGTTTTCTTGTACCCATATTATAACAAATATCAGAGATACTCTGCCTAGATGACCACTCCTATGTGTAATATATGCTCTAAGTGGAATACATTCAGGATATAGTGAACCTAGTAGAGATAGTTCTCCCATGTTTTTATATATTTTTCTTGCTAGAATAAGCTAGCATTTTCCATATCTAGTAATTGGCTAGTATATGACAGATCTCATCGGGCCTAAGTCAGGTATATATGTATTCTCAATTCTGGCACAAATGTACTTATACTGTTTTGTTGATTTCTTAATTTTAGATTCATCTATCAAAGCCCAAATTCATGGGATCGCATGATGACTAGAGACAAGATGACGTAAGTCGGGATCATCCTACTTCGGGGACAGGACTTTCTGGACAAAGCGAATCGTGATGCAAAGCTCATCATCCAAAAGCTCCAAAGAAATCCAAGGTCTATCCAGAAGGAAGAGGGGGATTCATCTCCAGATGTCCCAGCAGTCTGATCCAAAGACATCCCATCAAGAAAAGGTTCAACATAACAGATATCAAGTTGCCAGAAGAGACCTGCCGTCGCAAGACATCGCTCTCAAGTTCCTGTAGCCAAGTGCCGGACAAGCAAGGAAACCTTTGTCCCAAGTGTGCTGTCGACCAGCTAAAGGCCAAAGAAGTCACGTTGCTACAAGGCCATTACATTGTTATATTTCCAGTTGTTTGGTGACTGAAGTCACAAAGATAGAGTTTGCTTTACAGATTAAAGCTAAAGGTCCAGAGTTATGAATTTTAACCAGTCTCAAATACCTACTTCTTAATTTGAAACACAATCATTTTCTTAAGAATTATTGGTTCCAATTAGGGGGGAATTGTCAGAGTTATTGATCAGTAATCTCGAGACTGGTACATATGAATAAAGCAGAAGCAAAGTATAACAAGATGGATGCAAGCAGCCTCCATTTTGTGACAGTTGTTGGACATCCTTCTGGTGTTAAAATCTTATTCTGTGTCCTTGAGGATAAAAGGAAAGTCTTCCACATTCCTAACTCTGTTATCTGTAACCAAATATTTTACTGATAAGTTCATAGTATCACCTGAACAGATAAGGTGGCCATTGTTGTGCAAGGTTTATTACATCTCATTGTACTGATGCAGACACAGCTGTGTACATACTAGAGGAGAAGGGGGGCTTCTCTGCAACTTGCTAGCCCACCCAAACTGGCAGAAACTTACAAACACAGACACACTGAGATTATTGGGATTTTTGACTTGTAGAATCTAATAAGGGTTATTATAAATAAACCTAGTTGATTCAAATCACCCATTAAAATATATAATGATATCACACCTTCACTAATAAATATGTAAAGTATAATTAATCCTACATATTAATTAGAATATTGTTTTTATTGTTTTATTAGTGTGGTATACATTTTATTATACATTTTTATGTAATGTGCAATGATAAGAATATGATAAATATTTACTATAATTTGAAATTGTATTAACACTTCTATATATTGCAACATATATATTGTATTACATTATACTCACAATCCAGGTATAGCTATAAATCATGACATCATCTCATTTACATTAACACACCCATCCATTCAATTGGCTAGAAGTCACAGAAACAGGGTGTGAATCTGAGATAAGGTTTGGTTGATAAGTTGATACTGGGGGTAGAGGGGATCCTAAAAGACCGGAGACACCTGTAAAATACCTGGGAGAGCTGCGACTAGTGGGGTGAGAGATGGGAATGTTTTAGAAACGGGCTGAGTCTCTCTCCTTTTGGGGAGAACTCAGGAATATGAGGCTTTTAATAGCACATGTTCACTATAACAATAGAAATCTCCATACCCATAGTATTGAGCTAAGTCCCAGGAATAACTCCCATCACTCAATTCTTCAATGGAAGGAGTCTCAGCTGCAAACCAACCTCTGCCGGTAATGTATAAATGTGGTAATTTGTTTCTAGCATAATCTCATTTTTTATGGATGTCATTAATATATATATTTGGGTAAATTAAACTTAAATCCCACACTTTCTGGGATCTATATGTTTTAGCCTGGTGTTTATCTGTCATCCTTTCTGCAGAAGGAAGCCAGAGGAATATCCTATAGATATTAACAAAAGAACCATACGTTCTTATAGTCTAGCTATTTACCCAAATATGTCATATCTAATCTCCAGAGATTATCTAAGATTCTCATTCTTAAAGTCTGAGCTAGGATACATACATTATCATTTACCGAGCAGATTAAGAAATAGCCACCTTGAGTAGTGATTGATTTAGTAATATTACCTTACCTAAGCAGAGTATATGTTGGTAATTTGTAGGTAATTATGGTGTACTATCATTAACCATTTTAAATACCAATCATAAACATTGTAAATTGTATCTAAATAAAATGCATGGCCATCATACGGTTAGAAATGTACTGCATAATAAAGTATTCTACATGTATGTTGATATAGGGACAGAGCTGCATATTTAATGTTTTGTCCTACTTACTTATGTTATAAGTCATACATGTGAATTATGATTAACATCTATTGATGCTGTATTTTGTTGTTATGCTATTTTGCTTACCGTTTGATCTTTATTCTATGTTCAATAAATTAATTATTATTTTATTAATAATTGTTGCATTATATTTACTTTTGTAAAAACGTCATCCAAACTCTCACATACATAACGAATTCTTGATATGGGCATTTTTAGTCGGACCCATGTATATGAATCATTAATTTTCATATTTTTTATGATTCATAATTAATAACTCATATTCATATTTTTATGGTTATTAATAATCCGACAAAGGCCAATTTGATAACAACTCTCTGTTCCCCACATCATAGTTGCATTCAGTCGGAGTAAAGGAGAAGAAGGAGCAAGGGTGAATATGATTCGATCCTTGATCCCTTTGGGAGATGATAGCCCCAGCACCAGAATCAGAAGCATCCACTTCAAGGATGAATGGGCGAGTAGCATCTGGTCTGCACAGGACAGGGGCTGACAAAAAAACCTTTTAAGTCTTTCAAATGCTGACAGCGTCAGGAGACCAAGAACCAGGGTTAGAACCTTGCAAGTGAGGGCATTAATGGGAGCAACAATCTGAGAAAAATTTCTTATAAATCTCCGGTTATAGTTGGCAAAAACTAAAAATCTTTGAATGCCTTTGAGATCGGAGTGTCTTTTCCATTCACTGATGGCCGTCAATTCCTCAGGATCCATCTCCAGACCTGTCTCAGAAATAATGTACCCTAAAAAAATGTATGCGGCCGCATTGAAATTAGCATTTTGCATATAAGGAATTCTCCTATAAACGTTGTACTTGTTTGACATGTTGGATATGATCTGCCAGGTTATTGGAATAGATTAGGATGTCATCCAAATAGATCATTACATGAGTGAGGAGCATGTCTCTGAAGATATCGTAAACAAAACCTTAAAAAACAGTGGGGGCATTGCATAGCCCAAAAGTCATCACTAGGTATCCAAAGTGCCCAAAACAAGTATTAAAAGCAGTTTTCCACTCGTCTCCCTCTTGGATTCTGACCAGGTTATAAGCACCCCTATGTTCCAACTTGGTAAAAATTCGAGCATCTTTTAGTTGGTCATAAAATTCGGAGATGAGAGGTGGGGGATACTTGTTTTTAACATTCATTTTTTTCAGACCTCTGTAATCAATACAGGGTCTGAGGGAACCCTCTTTTTTTTTTAACAATGAGGAATGTCTGATGAAGCCTTTTTAAAGGCTGTCTTCGATATATTGTGCAAGGGCTTTAGTCTCGGGTTCTGAATGACCTGCAGGGGGTGAACTGCCCAGTAGTAACTCAATAGGGAAGTCATGTTTCTAGTGAGGGGGTAGAATGTCTGCATTCTGACTAGAATATATGTACAAGAACTCCCAATAGTGGACCGGAATTAATGACTGAGGATCCCTAGGAGGTATTTCTAATGCAGCATGAATCCTTTGAATGAATATGAAGCATAATTCGATGCATTCTTTGCTCCATGCTGTGATTTGGCCCTCTTTCCAATTGATGGTTGGGTTGTGGTATTTTAACCATGGCAAGCTGAGAATTATGGCCTGGTGTGGGCTGGATAGGGCATCATATTTAATATCTTCGACATGAAGGACTCCCACCTTTAGTGTGATCAATTCTGTCTCCAAAGATATCATACCGGAACCAAGTGGAGTGCCATCTAGAGCTGCTACAGAACTGGGATGATCTTTGTTCTGGAGTGGAATTTTGTGTTCATGGGCCCATTTTTGATCAATAAAGTTTCCAGCAGCCCCGGAATCTATGAAGGCTTGAGTGGTCACTTGGTGACCTTTTCACTGCAACGTGATGGGAACCAGAAATCTGTGAGAAGAGAGAGGCATGGTAGTAGATATGCTCAGTGGAATGCCTCTTTCTCCCACTAAGCTTGATAGTTTTCCGCCTTTTTCGGGCATCTCTGTGCCATGTGGCCATTCTGACCGCAATATAAGCAAAGTTTTAGGTCTCTGCGTTTTTGTTTTTCAGCAGCGGAGAGATGAATCAATCTCCATAGGCTCAGTAGAAGAGAAGGCGGATTCGGGAACTGTGATGGGAGGATTGGTTTCAGGAATAGAATAATCTCTGAGAATTTCAAGATAGAAATAAGATACAAGAATACCTTAATAAGATTGGGATGGACGTACTAAAAATTGAATATCGGGAATCCCTTGATCTCCCATATCAGAAATAGAAGTTAAAAACGCAGTCACTAAAATGAAAGTAAATAAAGCCCTAGGCCCTGATGGTTTTTAAAATGTATTTTATAAGAAACTAAATAACTCCATCTATCCATTCCTAATGGACCTGTTTAATGAAATTAAGGATTGGAGAAAAATACCAAACGAGATGTTACAAGCCTCATCAAAAACACGATAAAGATCTTTCTTATGTATCGAACTATAGACCCATTATCCCTCAGGACCAAGTGGGTTTTGTCCACGGCAGGCAGGGAAAAAACAACACTAGGAAAGTTCTGGACCTAATAGACTGGGCCAAATCCAGGGACACCCCCATTTTGGCCCTGTCATTGGATGCTGAAAAAAGCCTTTGACAGGGTCCACTGGGTGTTCCTGGAGGAGGTCCTCAAGAAACTTAACTTTGGGGAAAATATGATAGGGGCAATAATGGCTCTATATTGTAATCCATCTGCAGAAGTAAGGGGACAGGGTTTCATATCAGAAAGCATTGAAATTCGAAATGGAACTAGACAGGGCTGCCCTTTGGCACCCCTGCTGTATAAACTAACCCTTGAGCCTCTGCTGTGTAGTGTTAGACAAAATGTAAGGATTGAAGGAATCAAAGTCGGACAAAAGCAGTATAAACTTTCGCAATATGCCAATTATGTCTTGCTAACCCTACCATCCCCCTGCGTGTCACTGGACAAGGTACTTAAAGAGTTGGAAATCTAGGGGAGTATGTCCAACTATAAAGTAAACATGGACAAATCCCAAGCCCTGACCTTTGCCATGAAGGTGGAGGACAGGTAATATTTGAAAAGTAAGTACTCATTTCAGTGGCCCGTGAGGGGGATAAGTTAGAAGAAACATAGAAACATAGAATGTGTCGGCAGATAAGAACCATTCGGTCCATCTAGTCTGCCCAATAAGTTACCTTAGTATTATGATCTCACAAAACCCTGACATCCTGGTAGATTATAACTATTCTAATCTAATCAGGGAGATGACTCACCAATTAAAGAACTGGGGTTATTTATTCATCTTGTGGATGGGCCGTATAAATATAATCAGATCATACATATTGCCCAAGTGGTTATACTATCTAAGGCTTATCCCGAGGAGAATACCTGAAATATTTATAAAAAAATTCCATCTCATAACATGAAATTTCATATTGCATCAAAAAAGACCTATTATTGGAAGAGTTATCCTTCAAGGTAATACCAAACAAGGGGGGCATGGGATATCCAAATTTGTATAAATTTTAAGAAGCCAGTCTCCTTAATCATCTATCTCAACTTCAAATACAGTCCTCTAAAATAGAAGACTGGTATGTAATAAAACAAAAAATAGCTGATAAAGACAATCTTGAGCTATTATTGTGGCAAAACCATAAAGAGTGAGTGAAAATCGTAAACAACAGCAAATTCAGAACACTAAAACAGATACTTATGGCTTGTATACTTTTAAAAAGAAACTCCAAAATGTAGGGAAAGTCTTCACCTATAGAAATCCTGGAAGCCAATATCAAAGATTTTAAACTCCCAGAATTCTGCTATAGTAAAGGGCTGATAATATTGGATATGTACATAGATTAAAAAAATGTAAAACATATGATCATTTGTCTCAAGAGTTTGGAGCCACTGGAAAGGATAATTTTTCTATCCATAGAATTAAATCTTATCTGGACCACCATAGATTTAACATAAAAAATAAGGTAATAAATAGAATGCTGGACAGATTACGAAATAATAACTCGATAAAAAGGGCTATAAAAGTTTGGTATGATTTACTAGATAACATCTCAGTAACAATTAAAACCAAGGCAATGGACTCATGGGGGATAGAACTATTAAACCCTATTGATAAAGTAGCATGGATTGATAGCTGGAACACTATATAAAAGTCCACTCATTGTCTCACGATGCATGAACTACATTTTAAGGTCATACATAGATGGCACCTCCCCCCCTGAGACTATATAAATTTAAAGCAGTAAATCAGCATAATTTCTGGAGATGTAACAACAACCACAGTGCCCTTCTGCATATGTGGTGGTCCTGTGAAAAAATAGAGATCTTGTGGGAAAAAGCATTTGGTCTAATCTCAGATCTTACAGCAACTATAGTCCCTATACACCCAGAAACAGCGCTATTTAACTTCAATCTTCAAGACCTTCCATTTAGACATAAATATATTTCTATACAGATCCTAATGGCGGTCAAAATCAATATCTCGAGACAGTGGAAGAGTTCGGAAGCAATCCCATGGTCAAAGATCAGAAATCAAATTGACCTCCAATGTCCGATGGAAAGGGGATATTATATTGCTAGACAGAAACAAAATTTATTTTTCAATATATGGGAACCCTGGCTAAACAAAAAAAAACTAAATAAAGGAAAGGAATTGGGGAGGGTAAGAATAAGGAGGCAAATGAGAGATAACCCGATATAGTAGAATAAAAGGGAAGGAGGGGATGGTGGACAGAGGGAAAGGAAGAGAGAAAAAAGGAAAAGAAGCTTATAAGGAAGATGGTAAAGGGCTAAAAGAAGGCGTAGATAGGGAGAGAGGGAGGAGAGGATGGAAATATAAAATACGAAAATTCACGTAAAGGAATTGGTAAATGTTTGGTTATAATCTTTGGTAATATAAGTGTTTGGATGGGATCCCTCATGCCTGGTATATGTTTGTATTGATGTAGTATTTATGTGTATATGTTTCATGGTTGGAATATTTATTGCATATAATTATGAAACATTTATTTTGGTATGCCATGATTTTATGTTCTTTGCTACTGATAAAATAATAAAATGAATTTTGCAAAATGAGAATAATCTCTGAGAGTTATAGGTCTTCTTCTTTTCACTCTCTCTTGTCTTCTCTCTTGGTTACCAGCATCTAGCTTGAGACAGAGTGATATTAATTCTTCTAGATTTTCTGGAAGATCACGATAGGTTAGAGCATCCTTTATAGATTTGTTTAGTCCTTTTCTGAATGCTGCCCTGAGAGCTTGAGAATTCCACTCCGTCTCGTATGCCAATGTTCTAAATTCAATGGCATATTGTGCCACGGATCATATGCCATGCTGCTTGGAAGGCCGAAATGAAGGCATCTGAATCCTCTAGTAATGGGGAGTTGCGCTCTATTAAAGGGGAGGCCCAGGTAAGAGCTTTGCCACGTAGTAAGTTAATAATGAATTAACTTTTTATTTCTGTTTCTGGCTGTGTTTCTGGCTGTGTCCTGAAATGTAGATGGCATTAGTTTAAAAAAACCTTCATTCGCGAGGATCATGGGCATATTTATCCAGGACTGGCATTTTAGGGGGTTTGCCAGTAGATCTGGAGGGGTCTGCTACTGACGCATCAGGTGAGATAGGTGTTGAAGCAGCCGCAGGTCTGTAAATTTCAAGTGCTCTCAGAAGATCTGTCATATTATTCAGTTTTTGCTCTAAGGATTGTAAGTGAGAAGCGTGAGAGGCTAGTACCTGATCTTGACGATCTTGTCTGGTAGATACCAGGTCCGTGGGATCCATTTTAAAGGCCTTTGATACTGTAACGGCTCTGAGGAGGATCAGCGATGCAGTACCTGGTGTCGAAAGAAATTGAGAACTTAAGAGGTAGTCGAGATGGATTTCACTCTGACCAGCATGCACCCTATGGTTGAGCCCCAGATGGAGAAGGCCAGAGACTTGTGCGGCACCCAGAACCTCAGTAACCCTAAGAATACAAATGACTGAAGAAGAAGGTCGGGATAACAGCCGGCCAAAGGGTAGGACAAGGCAGGATAAACGAACAGGCCGAGGTCAGAATCCAGGGAATCAATCAGGAACAAATAAGGAACACGGGAAGCAGGATAAACAGGAACAAGCCGAGGTCAGGAATATAGAAGTCAGAATGGTCAAAACAAGCAGGAGTCAGAATACCAGAAATAATGAATACCGAATCACAATACCACAAATAGGCTCAAGGCACTATCACAGGCAAAGGTTCAATGCAGACTGAGCCTTTAAATAACCCTTCAAAGCATGTCTCCGCTTCTGGGATGAAAACATGGCTGGGAGGCAAAATAGGAAGTAGCCTTTAAAAATAAAGATGAAAACGAGGCTTGGAGGCAAAATAGGAAGTAGCCTTAAAAACTGAGATGGCGTTGCCGTATGGAAGAGACTTCCCTATGGCAATAGCCAAGCCATCGGCAGTGTGTCGTTTGGAGGAGTGTGCGCTGCACTGTGTAAGCACGTGTGCACATTCTCTGAAACAGCAGTGGCTGATCCTCACGGATGGGTATTCCAGTCGCTCATGTAGGGGTTTCAAATGTGTCCATCCCATTTGCTCTTAATTTAAAGGGCTCAAAGGTTTAAAAGGATTAACTGGACTCACCCCCACCTATCAGCCCCTTTGCCTGTTGTATTTTCCCTCGTCGCTGATCTTACTGGTGCCAAAGTTAAATGGATTATCCTTTGTGTTCTGTTAAAGTGGTAAATAGTTCCATTGTTAAATCATATGTTATCAAGATGTTTTATTGTATAAAGTGTTCTGACTAACTGTAATAAAATGTTCTTCTGGTTTTACCCTCTATACTTGTGTTGTCGAGTATTTGGGGGAATATTCGGTGTTGGGATTATATTTTCTGGAGGTTCCTGTGGACTTTTCACTCAGCTAATGGAGGTACCCAGGCGGGGTCCCCGAGAGTCTGTTATACTTGGTGGCAGTGGTGGGATTTTACCCTTGCCTATGGGACATCCAAACCACCACCGGGACCTTTATGGTCCAACACCAGATGGAGAAGAAGTACTAAGGACTTAAACGCAGCACTTTGCAGGATCTATTGGAAGCCAGGGGACAAGTGGCTAGTTACAAATCCAAAGCCCTGTTGATTAAGGAACTTATGGAAGGTGACCTGGCGAGCTTTCCCTCCTCCGAGGGTACGGATATGTCGGTGGGTCAAGGAGAGGTCCAGTGGTGCCTGGCCCTCTACGGCCCCAACCCTACCCATGAGGTGATCACCCAACTTCGGGAGCAGTGTCACCAGATACAGACCCTGGAGTTACAATGCAACAGGGAGGAGCCTGCACCTGCAGGCTCCCATCAGAATAAACTCCATCAGAATAAACTCCATTCGGAACCCCATCAGAATGAACTCCCTTACTCTGCTTTCAAAATGTTCAATGAGGCCGAGGAGGAGAAATTCAATTTTCTCAAAGGGTGGACGAGGCTGACTGGGTGATGTTATCGGTGAGCAAGCTTACCAGGAGAGCCATTTAAGCCTACCAGGTGGTGCCCACAGAGTAATGCAATGATTATGAGAGAGTCAAGGAACGACTCCTTTCACGCTGTGCCATCACCCTCGAGGCTCGGATAAAATTCCGTCACTTGCAGAGAAAAGACAGACAACCATTCACCGAATGGGTGCATCGGATGTCCAGATCCGTTGACAGTTGGATTTCCGGGTCCCAAGCCGCTACCTTAGTGAATACCCAACAGATCATTTTGTTCAAGCACTTTTATGAGCACACCCCTGTAACTATCAGAGACTGACTATCTGAGAGACTGACGACGTATTCTGGATTACCAGTGGCACAACACACCAAAGACCCGACCCCCGGCTCGGCCGCCACAAATACACCCAAGGGGAGTCCCTGTTTCCCGGCCACGTCCTCCCCTGCCTACGTGCAGCCCCCACCAGTGAGTACTATTTAAACCCTCATTTGTGTGTTGCACCTTGCCTGTGATAGTGTCTTGTGTCTTTTGCTAGTGTTCCTGATTGCTTTCTTTGAAATTCTGTTAATATACTTTTAAGCATTGGTCCTTTAATTGTTTTTATTGATTGCTATGGGTTGAAGGATAAAACTTACCAGGAAAGGTTAAAGCATCTTAACATGTATAGCTTGGAGGAAAGACGTAACAGGGGGGATATGATAGAAACATTTAAATACATAAAGGGAATCAACACAGTAAAGGAAGAGAGTATATTTAAAAGAAGAAAAACTACCACAACTAGAGGACATAGTCTTAAATTAGAGGGGCAACGATTTAAAAGTAATATCAGGAAGTATTACTTTACTGAGAGGGTAGTGGATGTATGGAATAGCCTTCCAGCAGAAGTGGTAGAGGTAAACACAGTCAAGGATTTTAAGCATGCGTGGGATAGACACAAGGCTATCCTAGCTATAAGACCGGGAACGGGGGACTAATAAAAGTACTCAAAAAAAATAAATGGGCAGACTAGATGGACCGAATGGTTCTTATCTGCCGACACATTCTATGTTTCTATGTTTCTATGCTATATAATCAGATTCATAAAGTAAATAGTATTCTCTATATAATTGGAGCCACTAGTGCCATCTATACAATATATATGATTGTTTCTAAGCATTTTGGAATTATGTATGTTTATGTGTAATTGTATTTCTATGTACTTGTGCATTATTGCTAGTTTAACACATTGTTTTGTAATTGATTAACGAGTGACAGCCGCATGTGTGTATATATAACATGCTGCCTACCACGAATCCTCATTACTCCTGAGGAAGTGACGTCGTCGGTCACGAAACGCATGGAGAGTGGGATTTTTTCTGAACAAGCTACAACTCCCAACTTACCCAGTACCAACTTCCGTTTTGCGGAGACTATCTTGCCGGCTCTTAACATCATAGAGCTCCACTTATAACGCATGGGAAGCCGTAAGGTGGAAGTTTGTCCTTCTTTTTGTGATCCTTGACAGCCAGACTTTTTAAGCGCAATAAAGCCTTTTTGTTACATTACATACAATTTGGGCTTGTTTTATTTCCAGATCACACCCTCAGAAGAATTCAATGTTCTCATTTTGAATGCTCTGCTTTGGCTGCATTTCTTCAAGGATTTTTTTCTGTGTGCAGAACAGCTATCTGTTTGTCTTTCTGCTTGCTGCGATTTGTTTTAAAGACATTTTTTGTGGCTCTATTTCCTGCTTTTTATTATTTGTTGTTTATATACCTATTTAACCAATCTGCATTATCATTTATTATGCATGCATTTTATTAATACTCTATATATATTTGCAATTTGCAGTTGCTAACTATTTATAGTTTGCATTTCTTTTTATATTTCATTTATTACTTTTGCTCTTTTTGTTTGGCAGCTTGGGAGTGTGTTTGTGTATATATTAGGTTTATCCTGGTTGTCCACTATTATCCTTTCCTCAGACCTTTGCTACACACTCATCGCACTAGCCTGGGCATCCCCATTACTTGAAAGAAACTCACCACTCTTAGATGATGCTGAGGCCTTTAAATCTGCATTCAGTGCCGTCTTGAATGCTCCTGGTAGGCGAGAATCTGTTGAACCAGGTCTCATGGAGTTAACTCAAGGCAGAAAAACAGTAGCACAATATGCCATAGAGTTCAGGACTTGCTTATGAAACAGACTGGTATGCAAGTGCACTTATGGGAGAGGCCTTAATGAATTTTTGGAATGCAAGTGCTGCTTTTAGGAGAGGCCTTAATGAATGAGGCCTTAAAGACGCTTTAACTTACCGTGATCTACCTGACGATCTTGAAAGGTTAATAGCACTATGTTTAAAACTAAATGCTCATATTCAAGAAAGACGTAATGAAAGAGAGAGGGAATGAGACCAGAGACCAAGGAGACAAAACTTCACACTTTCCTCAAAATTACAGTCATGAAAATCCCATCTCTCAAGCTGAACCCATGGAGATTGGTTGTCTTCTACATCTATCAGAAGAGGAGAAATAAAGAAGGAGATCCATCGGCCTTTGTTTATATTGTGGACAAAAAGGATATTTAGAAAGGTTCTGTCCTCAGAAACAGTGAAACTACCGTGCTTAGTGGACAAAGGAGGCATTCCACTGAGCATTTATATCCTTACGCCTCCTTCTCACCCAAGATTGCTAGTACCAATCACGCTCCAGTGGACAGGTCACCAAGTGACCACGCAAGCCTTCATCGATCCTGGAAAGTCAACAAAAAATAGCTCAGATCTGCACAAGCAATGCAGTGGGTGCCGAGGCAGAGATGCCACCCAAATCTCTCAAATCGGCATTGAAAATACGGAGCCCAGCACTTAAGTGAAAAAGGAGATTTAATTCAGGACGTAGGCGACATAGGCAATGCTTCAGCCCTCAAGGCTTGAAAAAAACCTGTGAGGGTTGAAACATCCCCCACGTCCTGAATTAAAGCTCCTTTTTCACTTGGCTCCATATTTTCTTTGTTTTATCAATTCAGGGGCTGCTGGAAACTTTATAGACAATACCTGGGCCACACAACAAGGCATTGTTTTCATACATAAACCTCAAACCAGTTCCATAGCCTCCTTGGATGGTTCACCATTAGGTACTGGTATTATTTGGAAAAAATTGGAGTTCTTCATGTCCTGTGCAGTCCTCACCTTCCTGTCATACTGGGTCTACCATGGCTACAGAAACATAATCCAGCCATAGATTGGGAGCAAGGTGAAATTACAGCTTGGAGTAAACGTTGTAAGACTACATGCTTTTCCCAACCTACCAAGATCAATACTATACTAGAACTAACTGCTGAAGATCCACAGTATATAGTTCCTGTTCATTATTAGGAATTCATTGATGTCTTTTCTAAAGTGCTGAATCACTTCCTGCTATTGAACTCCTTCCTGGCACTTCACCTCCTTCTGGGCATACATGTCTTCTCTCTGAACCTGAAGAAAGCTTAAAAAAAGGCTTGTGCGTCCTTCTTCATCCCCAGCTTGTGCAGGATTTTTCTTTGTGGCTAAAAAAGAAGGCTCACTCAGACCATGTATTGACTATAGGGGATTAAATAAGATTACTATAAAACAAATAAGTATCCTCTACCATTGCCTCACCTGAATACCCACTGACCACCAGGAGAACATAACCGCCAGGGGATCCATAGCTACAGTAAGCAGCTGTGCCAACCGGAGCTCTGTAGAGATGGCACACGCCACCAGGCTATGTATAAAACACGGCGCATGGGCGTGCTGACTGACGTCACGCCTTCACTGTCGCAAATGTTTAAAAGGTAGATGAAAGCACCTCTCGGTACTTCGTGATTCTGTTTCCATCTCTCCTAGCGTTTGTTCCTGAATTGTTATTTGATTTCTCATTGCTGATTTCTGGACTGCCTTACCATTACAGAAAATTTGCCTGTGCCCCTGGCCTTTTGCCTGCCTCTTAATTTATGCTGTTGTGCTTGTGCCCCTTGGACCTATTTCTGTACCATCGTTGTGAATCTATTCTGGTGCTCCTGATTCTGGACTGTATATTGGATATCCGTTTCTCCCATATCATCATCTCAGCAGTGTTATACAGGTACCCTGTTTCTATCAAGTGGATTACAAATATTATGCTGCATGTAGCACTGCTTGTTTGTGTCAGCTACCAAGTGGATTACAAATATTGTTGCTTTCCTATCACCCGCTGCATCGATATGTTTTTCCAGCATCCTATAGACTCTCAGGTGCATACTTTCATTACTTATTTGTTTTCCTGCATATTGGTCTCCTCGCCACTGTATATTCCTTACAACCATTGAAATCTGAATTGTATGATCAATTAAAAGAAACCACCATATTCACCAAACGACCTGCGAGGGCATACAGTCTCATTCGCATCTTTGAAAGTGATGAATGGAAAACTGCATTCACTGCTAGATATGGCCACTATGAATACCTTCTAATGCGATTCAGTCTATGCCCTCGCAGTATTCTAAAATTTCGTCAATGACGTGTTTCGTGCAAACTTAATGATAGGACGACCACGGACACTTACCCTCTGCCACGAGTGGATGAGCTCCTGAACTGCATAGCGCCGGGTAAGTACCTGACCACCACTGATCTCTGCAAGGAATTTTGGCAGATTACGTTGGAATCAGAAGCAATTCCGAAGTCAGCGTTCATCACCCCATATGGCCTGTATCAGTTCAGGCTCATGCCATTTGGGATAAAGAACGCTCCAGTGACCTTCAAATGGATAACTGACCATCTCGCTGATCGCCTCCAAGATTTCACGTGTGTCTATCTAGACGAAGTGGCCGATTACAGTGCTTCTTCGGGGGATCATCTCCGGCATCTGACAACCGTGCTGGAGCGTATCCAAGCCGCCGGTCTGACCCTTAAGGCAGAGAAATGCAGTAAAGGTATGTCCAAGGTACAGTATCTCGGACACCGGGTAGGCAACGCATGGAAGCGTCTGGAGTCTGCAAAAATCGAAGCAGTGGCTAACTCCCCCCCCCCATACTAAGGATCTTTGATTGGTTCGATTGGTTCTGAATGTGTCACTTATATGCCAGATGCCATTGATTGCACTCAAAGATTAAGTGCAGTGAATGGAAAGATGTATGATGCTTGGGGATGGATTGATTTTGCCAGGTTGATTTGGTTAGGCTGTGTCACGAAACACCGTGTCTCTGGAAGACAGCTGGGAAAGGTGTGTTGAACTATGATTATATGCTTGTGTATCCTCATTATTCCACCTCCCAGACTGGTGCCAGGTTAATTGTATTACCCATTGTGTGAAAGTTAATCCCTTTAAGTGTCTTGTTCAATCTCCCCTGTTATCAAGGTGTTACTGTATAAATGTGCTGTCTTGTCTACAATAAACTGTTCTTCTTGCTTGTGACAAACCTTTGTAGCTGTGTCTACTTCTGGGGATCGCTATATTTTGGTTGACGTCCAGGGGATTGGCGAGGAAGCTGATACTTTCTTCCTAAGGGCTTGGGCTGAGGAGATATCGAATCCCTTACAAACGAGAATTAACATCAGGTGGCCTAGCCTTCTCATTACAGGCTGGAAGCAAGATAAATTATGGACTATTGAAGCCTACCTTTTCATTCCTGAGTCTGCAGGTCAAGAAGATAATTTGTATCATGAAATGGAGTTACAATACTAACTAACAAATGAGCTTGACTAAAGAACTAAATTTATGAAATTGCATTTCTGGACTCTAGGCCACTGGTGGTAACTACATAAGCTCTCACTGTATCAATGGAGTTGGATTTCAGGACTCTGTGCCTTGTGTGGAAGTTGAAAGAATTTGTTGCTAGATGGCAGTCAAGTCCCTTTCCAGCTTGCTGTGACTCTCTTTATCCTTGCTACTCCACTTCACATCTGCTGCACCCGTACAAAAGAAGATTTTTTTTATGCTTTTCCGTTAAACCACAAAGCATAAGATGGGGGACTTTGGAATGTGATGTTAAAGTAGTCATGGCATATCGATGATGCCCCGCCGAGTCCTCAATCCCTGTTACCGTCTATAGCCCCTCCATGGCCCGGGTCTATTGATCTATGCCAGCTCTGACACCTCTTGTCCTCTTCGCAGCGGCCACCACACACAGCATTCTCCTTAGGCACACCTCTGTCTGCTTCCCCTTTGGCTGCATGGAGCACACATCATTTTCAGTATGCACATGTGTGATGAGCTTTCTGGCCCAGAAGGGCCAGTCTTATAACCTTGGTTCTCCTCCCCCTGATCAGCTATTGTCCTGATATTCATTGGAGGGCTATTTAAATCCTCAGTCTGTAATGATTCCTTGTCTGTGATAGTGCCTTGTGCCTTCTTGAGCAGGAGGATAAAACCTGAGGCTCAACCGTAGGGTATATTCCTTTTGGGTGAACTCTGGTCTCTTTACCTTGATTCCGTTGGTTGGTTTCCCTGCTCTCCTCTGCATTGCGGTTCATCCTGAAATGTCAAAAACTGGGTCCAGGTGCATGGGACCCTGAGCACCTGAATTCAGGACTCCATTGGCAGGAATGGAGCGACAGGGCCTGGTGCAGGGTAATTATATTTCTCCTGGAGCTTGAGTCTCCAGGTTGGTGCGACTACATTCCAGAACCCTGTGGTAGCAGCTGTTGTATCCAGTTTATGATACCGGAACCTGGAGAAACCCTGTAGACATCCTGGAGAAGGCACGGGACACAACCTTTATAGGATAATAGGATGCCTGAAGGCTGGGAGAGAATAAACAAAGCAGAGCAGAAAAAACACAGACAGAGGAGAAACAAGACAAACTAAATACAGAGTGCAGAGCTAAGGGATAGATGTAGAAAAGGCAGAACTAAAACATAGATGGACAGGGTAAAGGCATAAAACAATACTACAGAATTAAAGAGACATACACAGGCACATATATAACCACAAGACAGCATACAGAGGCCAGGGCTAAAGGCTAATGAACACAAATGGATCGAGTGAGGAGCTAGGATCCTCAGTGACTTCATAAGGGGAACCAGAACTACATGGGAATAGTATAGAGAAGCTGGGATCCTCATGTGCTTCAAGGAAAAGGGGTAAGGAAACATCCAGAAATAAATACAGGAAGTAACCTAATAATCTGAGATAGTAATACTGAGGCTTTTACCTGATGGCCATAAGATGTTATGTTTGCCAACCAGCGTCAGCGTACCTCACAATCTGGCAAGTCCCTAACACTAAAATGAAAAACTAAATCTAAAAACTGAATATGTTAACAGAAACACAGACACCAAGACTTAAAACTAACCTGTAGACTGCAGGACTGCACAAACTAACCTGCTTTAAGATAAACTAAACAGATTTTGCAGCATTTAAAGAGAGGAACAGAGACACAAAGAAAACCCGGAATGTAACAGCAGCAAAACAAACGGCAGGGAAACAAGAAATAGACTAGAATAGAAAAACAAAGGACCAAAAAGCATGGAACAAAGTCTGCAAATGGGTTGAAGAACCATTTGGCCCATCTAGTCTGCCCAGTTTTCTAAATACTTGTGTTAGTCCCTGGCCTTATTTTATCTAGTACAGCCTAATGCCTATCCCACACATGCTTAAAATCTTTCACTGTGTTAGCCTCTACCACTTCTGCTGGATGTCTATTCCATACATCCAGTACCCTCTCAGTAAAGTAATACCTGCGGATTTCACTTTTAAACCTTTGCTCCTCTAATTTAAGACTAAGTCATCTTGTTCTGGTAATCTTTTTTTCTTTTAAATATACGTATTTGTATGTAAATGTTTGTATAATATCCCCCTGTCTCATCTGTCCTCCAAACTATGCGTGTTAAGATCCTTTAACTTGTTATCCCTCAATCCATGAAACAATTTAGTAGCCCTTCTCTGAACTCTCTCCAAATTATCAATATCCTTCTGGAGATACGGTCTCCAGTACTGCATACAATACTCCAAGTGAGGTCTCACTCTCCCACTTTCTTCTGCCTCTCCATATTTAACCAAGCATTCTGCTAGCATTTCCTGCTGCTCTATTACATTGTCTACATACCTTTAAGTCCTCTGAAATTATTATTCCTATACTATGGAACCTGCAGACTTGGCTTATATGTCATCCTGACAGGACCAACAAGACCATATTTTTACCACCCATGCTACTCACCTACAGAATCTATTTGTTACTATCCCAGACATCTACCGTACCCCTTGCACCACGTAAGGTGCCTGCCCAAGCTACTACAGGAACAAATTGAGATGCTAAACCTCCCAAGATGCTTGTTCCAGATAAATATCCATGGAGTCCACAAAACCTTCATGCCCGCGCTGGGCTGCAGAGGACTTACACCATAATTTTTTTAATCTGTACAAGCGATCCTAATGCCAGCCATCGATAACTGAATGTGGAAGTGGATGTAAACCTTTTGTGTACAAATATCTTTCCTATGTTTCTTTCACCTGGGTCCTTTCTGTTCTGGGTCCTTTTTTCTTCCATGAGCCTATAGTTTTAGGCTCTCCAAAACTTGAGTTCACTACTAGGATGGCTGATCATCATATCATACCTGAATCAAGCAGTCCATACACTATGTTTATGGTAAACTGATGTTATATGTTCCTTACTGTGTTCTGGATATATGAATTCATATGATAAGTTATTTTTTTTAACGAGTTTGCGCACCCTCACCTCTTTTTCTGTGTGGTATCTGAGGGGTACATTATTATGAGTGGTTGCTACGTTTGTAAACGTATATGTTAGAGCTCCAATATTACATTATACAACTTTCTACAATGGCTTCAGCTACACAACAATAGTCAACTGGAAACATGAGGAGATAGTAAAGTGGAGTCATGATTGTCACTCCACTTGTTTTTTTTCAGCCTCCTAAAGTAAATGTCATCTAGGCCTTTAAGATAAAGGCTGGATGCATTCCTCCGCATCAGAGCTACGATTGTGCCATTGAGTTATTGCCTGGCGTCTGTAGTTCACACATATTCTCTGTCAGAGCCTGGAAATCTTGCATTGCCACAGCATACTCAAGAAAGCCTCCAAAGGGGCTTTATTAGACCATCCTACTCACCTGCTGGTGCCGGTTTCATCTTCAAATACCCTCATCCTCTCATGTCTGAATTACATGATCCGCTGAAAGAGGCTACCATATTCACCAAGCTAGACCTTAGATGAGCCTATAATCTTGTTAGAATAAAAGAAGGTGATGAATGGAAAACAACATGTAATACTTTATGAGTATTTTAGTCATGCCTTTCAGCTTATACAATGTACTTGCAGAGTTCCAGAATTCTTTTAATGATATCTTTCGGGATATGCTATTGTCTCATGTCATTGTGTATCTGGATGACATTCTGATATATTCCAAAACCTTGCAGGAACACCAAATCCATGTCAAGATAGTTCGACAAAGGTTGAGAAGTCCCAATCTGACAGAAAAATGCAAATTCGAAAGCAAAAGGATCAAGTTCCTAAGATATATAATTTCTGAAGGGATTCTTGAAATGGGCCCAGAGAAAGTGTCGGCAATTCTTGAATGAAAGATGCCAACTGACCTCAAGGGTATTCAACGTTTTTTGTTAACACTGCAGATTCATATGTAACGTCTCCAAAATGGTATCTCCGATTACAGTACTAACTCGCAAAGATCCAAATCCTAAGAACTGATCAGTAATAGCTCAGAAAGCTTTTGAGAAATTAAAGACTGCTTTTACTACTGCCCTGTTCTTCAACAGCCTAATCCCTCCTTACTTTTCATATTAGAAGTTGGTCGCACGGAGTGCACATGCTTTTCAGTGCATGTGTGGTACACTTTCTGGTCTCTCTTGCCCTGACTTCTCTTAAAGGGCCAATCTTATAACCTTAGTTCTCTTTCCCCTGATCAGCTATTGGCCTGAAATTAATTGGTAGTGAAAATAAAAAAGGTTCAATCCTGAGGCCAAAAGGAGAACTCTGGACAATGACTTTACAATATAAAAGTCACAGCCTGTCTGTGAAAATACAGCAAAAGTGGAGAGGGCCACCCTAAAACAGGCGGGAAACTGACGCCTTACACGTTTTTGCACCTTTAACTGCTGCTTAATCATAGGCAAAGATGTTAATGTCGGCTTCCGCCTTACCAGCACCCAAAATGCATCTTTTCTTTAAAGTGCAATTATTGGCCGTTGGCCTTGTCAGTGTGGTACGGCTGGTATCTCTCTAGGTGCAGCGAGCTAGGGACCCACGTCTGGGCATACCCTGATAACTCATGGAGACAAAAAACAAAGGGATGGGATCCCTCTCAGCTAGAACTGACAAAAGCTGAAATAGCCGGCCCTATAGGTTGTAACCTACTTGGGAGAGGAAGAGGAAGGTTTTCAGGGTATGCCCAGACGTGGGTTCCTAGGTTGCTGCACCTAGAGGGATACCAGCCGTAGCACACTGACAAGGCCAATGAAGGCCGAAATGTACGTCTGTGGTTGCTGTATTCCTAGTGCAGAGGAGACCTGCCAGGCTATTTGGATCTGGACTGCCCTTGTGGGTGGGACCAGTCTAATATGCTAACGGAGAGGTTTCCTCTGTAAAGCTGCAAGCGAGCAAAAATCGGTTATTCCTCTTCCGAGTAGGTTACATCCTATCGGGCCGGCTATTTCAGTTTTTGTCCGTTCTCGCTGAGAGTGATCCCACACCTTTGTTTTTTGTCTTTATATTTAATTAGTATATGGAGATATGCACATTTTTATACTGCATTATGGAGGCACACATAGCACAATTTAAATCACTTTTCTTATTTACATATACTGTTAAACGTTGTAAATTCAGTTTTATCCTGTATATTTCTATTTTTGTGGTGCATTTATTAATACCTCATGTTGCCATGCGAGTGCCCCTCCTTCCTCATTTGTGATATTTAATAGATGTAAATACCTCTGTTTTGGGATTTGCTTTGAATATGATAAGAAGAAATAATCAAGTAGTAATGAGTCGTCTATCCTTGGAAACACATTAGCTTCTAGAGAAAGGATATGAATGATTAGTTCCATGATTTAGGGATAGAGAAAAGAGGAAATACAGAAAAGGTGTTATGTCTTTTATTATATTTAAGAATATAAACTAAGACAGTGTGGCTTAGATTTTAACCCCTTGGCGACACAGGACGGACTAGGTCCGTCCTGTGTGCCGAGGCGTTAGTGACACAGGACGGACCTAGTCCGTCCTGTGTCAAAACGAGCACTGGAAGCGGAGTTTTTCCGCTTTCAGTGCTCAAGCCGCATTGTAACGATGCTTCCGTGTGGAAGCATCGTACAATGCTAAAAAAAATGCCCGTCGGCATTTCGATCGATCCGGAGAGCGATCGAAATGCCGGTTTTAAAGGCACAGAGCCTTTAAAACGCGGGCATTTAAAAAATGAGCATAGGAAGCGAATCTTTCGCTTCCTATGCTCAGAAAGTGTTCCTGATTGCCTCGCAAGTCGAGGCAATCAGAAACACAAAAAAAAAATGCACGATCTTGGTCACTAAGTGACCAAGATGGCGCTGCCCTTCTAAGGGCAAGAGCACAGGAGGCAGGAAGTACCTGCTTCCTGTGCTCTCTGGCTGTCACACGATTGCCTCTTCACAGAGGCAATCAGTGACTGCCAGGCACACTGACAGGCAGTGGGGATGCTCTCCTGAACATCCCCACTGACTGGTCAGATCAATATTAACTCTATATTGATCTGACCAGTTATGATCTGCCTCCCTCTCCTCACATTTTTTTTAGTGAGGGAGAGAGACAGATCAAAGTTACAAAAGTAATTAAAAGTTAAAAAAAACAATAAATACACAACACACAAATAATAAAACAATAAAAAAAAATTTATTAAAGCAATTCCCTGTGTTTAACCCCTTCCCTGCCACTGATCTTGCATAAGCAGTGATCGTGCACATCAGCGCATTTATTTTTGCTGTTTGTGCATTTTTTAGGGGTTAATTTTTTTTGTACTGTAATTTATTACAGTACTAAAAAGGCTCTTCTAAGAGTTATTAACCCCTTATTTGCCGTCGATCACTGCTTACGCAATGATATTGACGCCAAAGCAATTTTTATCTGTCTGCATATTTTTTTTTTATTTTTTTTTTACACATACCCGCTAGGGGATTACATGTAAAGTAAAAATATTTGAGGTTTTTTTTTTTAAGCTGCCTGAGCGCATAGCGATCAGTAACAGCGAATTAGTGGCAAAGGCGGTTTGGTGATTTCTCAATTAAGCTCACCATTCGCCCTGGTCAGATCAAAATGAATCGGATCAATATTCACAAATATTGATCTGCCTCCCTCTCCTCACTTACATTTTTGTGACGGAAAGAGACAGATCAGTATTAGTGATATAAAATAAAATTTTATAAAATTGGCAGGTTTTATGAAAGTCTTTCACTGTGTATTAACCCCTTCCCTGCCATTCATCACTGTGTAAGCAGTAATCTTGCACAGCAACAGTATGTTTTGCTGTCTGCACTGTTTTATGGATTAATTTCTTTGTACTGTAATGTATTACAGTACTAGATAGGCTCTTCTAAGAGCTATTAACCCCTTCTTTGCTCGAGATCACTGCTTACGCACTGATTCTGAGGCCGCGGACTCAGGGTTCGATTTTGACCCTATTCAGCTTTCTGATACATCATCTAGCGATGTATCGGTGGCTGCTGAGCCCTTGCCACAAGTAGTGATGGGGGTCTACAGATAAAAAAATATATGGTTTGGTGGGGGTAAATTTCATTGGCTGGCTTCAAAGATATATCCCATAAAGGACACGGACGCAGGTTGACTACATGTCAAAATTCCAAGTTGGAATTTTGAGATGCGCATCTCACAAATGTTGCCTTCTAGCCAAAAACAAACCAACAAACCTATGCATGGGTGCTATCCCTGTACTCAGGAGATGTTGCTGAAAACATATTGGGTTGTTGTTTGGCAGTGACATATACCAGAATCTGTGAATTCATGCCTGAAGTACAATGCATGTGGAAAAAAAACTCCCAAAAAAGTACTACCACAAACTTTTACAAAGGCTGGTGGTAGAATTAGTACCTATACAGTATTAAAATACCACCATTTGAAATACCTTAGGATGTCTATTTTCCAAAAATATATGGTTTGATGGGGTAAAATTCATTGGACGGCTTCAAAAATGTTCCAAATGGAACATGGGCGCAGGCTGACTACATGTCAAAATTCCAGGTTGGAATTGCGCACCCCCTAAATGTGGAATTTTAGACCCAATACAAACCAACAAACCTATGCATGGGGGGTATCCCTGTACTCAGGAGATGTTGCTGAACACATATTGAGGTGTTGGTTGGCAGTGGCAAATACCAGAATCTGAAAATTCCTGCCTGAACTACAATGTGTGTGGGGAAAAAATGACATCCCATCCCTTTGACATAGGTTGGTGGTAGAATTAGCACTTGGAAAGTGTTAAAATACCACAATTTTAAATACCCTAGGATGTCTAGTTTTCCAAAATATATGGTTTTATGGGGTAAAATACTTTGACAGGCTTCAAAAGTGTCCCAAATGGAACATGGGCGCAGGCTGACTACATGTCAAAATTCCAAGTTGGAAATGCACCCCCCCCTAAACGTGGCCTTTTAGCCCCCAAATAATCTAACTAACCTACACATGGGTGGTATCCCTGTACTCAGGAGATGTTTCTGAACACATATTAAGGTGTTGTTTGGCACTGACACATAATAGGATCTGTGAATTCATGACCGATGTACAATGAATGTGAAAAACAAATTACTATCCATAACATTGACATAGGCTGGTGGTAGAATTAGTGCATGAAAAGTGTTAAAATACTACCATTTGAAATACCCTAGGGTGTCTAGTTTTCAAAAATATATGGTTTTGTGGGGTAGAATACACTTTTTGGCTTCAAAAATGTCCCAAATGGGACATGGGCGCAGGTTTTCTGCACGTCAGAATTCCAAGTTGGAAAACCAAAAAGCGCACCTCTCAAATGTGGCCTTTTAACCCCCAAATAACCTAACCAACCTATACATGGGTGGTATCCCTGTACTCAGGAGATGTTGCTGAACACATATTGAGGTGTTGTTTGGCACTGACATATAACAGGATCTGTGAATTCATGCCCAAAGTACTATGTATGTGAAAAAAAATTACTATCCATAACATTGACATAGGCTGGTAGTATAATTAGTGCATGGAAAGTGTTAAAATACTACCATTTGAAATACCCTAGGGTGTCTAGTTTTCAAAAATATATGGTTTTGTGGGATAGAATACACTTTTTGGCTTCAAAAATGTCCCAAATGGGACATGGGCACAAGTTTTCTGCATGTCAGAATTCCAAGTTGGAAAACCAAAATGCGCACCCCCTAAATGTGGCCTTTTAGCCCCAAAACAAACCAACAAACCTATGCATGGGTGGTATCCCTGTACTCAGGAGATGTTGCTGAACACATATTGAGGTGTTATTTGGAAATACCCCTTCACATTTTAAGGTAATGTTTACCTAAATTGCAATATATGTGAAAAATTAAAAAAAAAGATTTTTTGCTGCAAACTTTGGCATAGATTGGTGGTAAAATGGCTACATGAAATGTGTCAAAATACCCCAAGTTAAATGCCCTGAGTTGTCTAGTTTTCAAAAATATGTACATGTTGGGGGTCATTCATGGATTTAGTACAGAAATCAGTGTATCAATGTCACTATCGCTAATTTTGAAAGAAGGGATTTTAAAATAGCTTTGCACCACTTATAGTTCTGGCCCTGTAACATGAATAAAAAAGCACAAAAACATAAAAACATGGGCTATTTCTGAACTCAGGACATATATTAGAAACTTTTTAGCAGTGTTTTTTTGTTGTCTCTTGTACATGAGTATACGATTTTTCAAATAAAAGTCATAAAAAAATAATTTTTTCAATATTTTTGCCATATTTTATTATTTTTTTTACATCAAATTATATGCTATTATCAAAATAATGGTATCAAAGAAAGCCCTTCTTATGACGATAAAAACGATATATAGTTTGTGCGGGTACACTAAATGAGACAGAAATAAATTACAGCAAAACACAAACTGCTCAGAAATGTTAAAACAGCCCATGTCACCAAGCGTCGGACAAGCCAAAAAAGTCATGTCACTAAGGGGTTAAATAAATATAATAAACCAAACATCTGATATCATACCTGCTGGTTGTCCTTGTGTATTTTCAATATAGCCTGTTTTTATTTGTTTCTGTTCAATTTTCTTATATTCCCCAGAAGGAGCTTTGCTATAACCCAATCAAAGTTATATCAAGCTCTAACTGGCCCTGAGCTTCCCTCTCTGCACTGGGTAAGAGCACGGCATTGTGATGTCGTGCATTCTGACATAACTTTGATGTCATGAGCTAGGCTAATCATGTGATTTTGATATGTGCATAACTATAAACCAGTGTTAGAAAAACACTCTGAGGATATGAATACACAATAAAATCTGTAAATATTATGAAAGAAAAAAGAAAGTAGAAAATTGTACACAGGTAAGAAGGATTATTAAAATGGGGGATAATCACTGAAAAAAACAGTTTACAAATCACTATTTGTAAAAAAGAGTCATACCTATCAACATCCTGGGACATGGCAGTTCACAGATAATGTTTGCAGTGCATAGTGTTGACACTGGTATTTTGTCACCTCTAATGCTACCTGACACCCGAGGATGTCTGCCACATATCCCAACCTTGATAACGGTTCAGGGTTGATCCAAAATGTCGATTCTGTATATTTGACAAATTTAAACCTTTTTTTGACTCCTGTGACTGTATGTTTTTTTTGGGACTTTGTGTGTGTATACATACATACATATACATGTGTGTGAGAGTATATATGTGCGTGCATATATATATATGTATATATATATGTGTGCGTGTGCATATATATGTGTGTATATTTATATATTTATGTGTGTGTATAGATATATATATTTATGTGTGTATGTATATATATATATATATATATATATATACATACACACACACGTGTGTGTGCGGATATGTGTGTGTGTATATACTATATGTGTGTGTGTGTGTGTGTGTGTGTATATATATATATATATATGAGTGTGTGTGTGTGTGTAAATAATGTATTTGCTAGAATATAACACAAGTTTTAATTTTTCAGAGCAAATGAAAAATAACCCTCATTTTATATTCGAGGTTGTCTTATAATCCGACCTCAACTAGAGATCTGACTATAAGACTAGGTTCAGGTCCCCCTCAGCACTGCAGGGGACCTGGATCCTCCTCATAAGCTGGTGGCTGTCTGGGTAGGATGTCTTCCAGTGCCGCACAGACATCCACCGGCTGCCCCCCCTAGACACCAGGGAATCACCATCGGAAGAGGAGAAGGTGATGACTTGGGGAAGGAGGGGATGCAATGTCTGGGGAAAAGGGGGGAAGGAGGGGTTGCAATTTCTGGGGGGAGGAAGGGATGCAATTTCTGGGGGCAGAGGGAAGGAGAGGATGCATTGGCTGGGGCAGGTGGCTGTCTGGGGAGCAGGGGATGCATTGGCTGTGGGCAGGTGGCTATCTGGGAGGGAGGAGGGGGATACATTGGTTAAGTCTGGGGAGCAGTTGGCTGTCTGTGGTGATGCATTGGCTAAGTCTGGGGTGCAGATGGCTACGTGTGTGAGGGATGGCTACATCTGGGGGGTAAATTGGTAAATAAAAACAAGAAATGCTTTTTTTTCATCCAAATTTTTATTAAGTATAAAAAACATGTCTTTAATATTTACAAGTAAAGCTGTTTTTCCTATAGTGTAGTCTTATATTCAGGCTTTTTCTTTTTTTCCTCACTGAATATTCAATGTTTGAGGGGTCGTCTTATAATCAGGTCATCTTATCTTCTAGCAAATAAGGTATATGTGTGTATATATATACCCTTTGTCAAGCACACAAATAAGTGCACAATATCAAACATTTAAATATTGTTAAAAATTATAACTTACCAGGTGCAGCTGTTCATGCCCGCGTCCCTCACCCAGAAGTGCACACCTTTCAGTTTCGTCCGGAAGTCTATCAGGAGCTCTCAGGTGTCTGTTTACCCGTTTATCGCCTGTCACTGGTCTGGAGGTCTGGTTAAACACCCACTAAAAACGAACAGAGAATACCCGACAATTTTAATACTATGATAAATTCCATTGCATGTGTAATGACCTGCTATTCGACCCAGACCTGCGGACCAGTCCCTTAAAAGCTGTGTATGGCAACCTAGGCATCATTACTAGGTGACCCTAGCCGCTTGTTGCGGGATAACCTACATCCTTATCCGCTGGTGACCCCAATCATCCCCCTTAAATTGACACCTAAGGAGGGATATGGTCAATTGCTATGAATCTCAGCTGGGCCAGTGAATGGTGATGTTCAAAGAAATGTTTTGCCACAGGTTTAACAAAGGGTTTGTCACGATAAGCCACTCATATTGAGGAGCGATGGCTCCTAATTCGATCTCTGAGGGTCATTGTGGTCTTCCCCACATAAGATAGCCCACATGGACAGGTAATCATATAGATGACATGATCGGTTTGACAGGAGATTCTGTGTTTAATCGTGTATCTGAATCCTGTGGATGGGTAAAGTGTGTGGCTGAAATCATATGGGAGCATGTTACACACCCTAAGCATCGGAAACATCCATGTTGTTGGAACTTCTGTGTCTTATCATAGCAATGTACCGGATCAGATCTCGCTAATCTGTCCCTCAGGCTGCTCCCTCTTTTGTAGCAAAACATTGGTGGTTTCTGTACTATTTTTGGTAATGTACTATCCAATTCTTCGTGATTATTCTTTTCACGGCACCTGATGCTACGCTATTACTGTAGCATGTGATATGGAATAAAGTTGGCACTGTGACACGAGATGTTGGACAAGGAAAGTGACACTGTGTGGCACTGGTAGTATTATGCAAAGCTGGTTGCACCACGGCCCAATGGTTTCTAGTTATTCACTGCCTTACCCCTACTTGGGTCAATCGTTGTAGCACTTGTCTTGACTATGATCCTGAGCGCCGGCACCAAACTTGGCTTGCCTATGACCTTGATTCTGTGCTGTCTGCCTTAACCTTGACTTCCACCACTGATTCCATCCTGGTCTTCTCCTGTTTGGTTCCAATATTCCAGTTCAGATTCTCCTACCTCCAAAGACTCCTTTCTACGTTTCCTGTTCCCCACCTATATTGGGAATTTGAATATCTCCATCAAGTTCTCTATCACGTTCAAGCCTTACCAGTAGTGTTTCCCTGTACCCTGCTGCCTATGGTTCCGCATAAGCCCCTGGCTATTGTTATCTGGGGGCTCAACCCTTGGGTACGTGGCAGCACACCCCAGTTTTGGTTTCACTACTTGGTAGACTATCCATGCCACACAGAGGGTCCATTACTTCTTTCCTACACTTGTGACATATTTACACATCACAGTGAACATCTCAGCTACCCTGCTGCACCATCTCTATCTGTCAGTGGTGTTTCACATGTGGCTACGAGCATTGGAGGATGAATACCAATAGAGGCTGGTTGGGTCATCTCCCCTTAAGCCACATCTACAGTTTCTTAAATGTCCTAGTTCTAAGATCGTGTATAGCAGCTCCACATATACACAGCAATGCTTTCTCGAGATGAGTGCCAGTTCTAATGACTGACTATAGTTGTGAATTGGTAAGTAAGGTGTGTGTTCTTATTTTTGTATGCACATTGTCTTTAGCTTATTGACTTCAAGGTATTAACAGAAGCCTAGCTGTAAGAGAATTGGTTTGCTGTCCCCAATGGAGAGGAAAAACAGAAGTTTATAAGGATGTTTGGTGACTGTAGAATGTTCACAATACTAGAATGAGTGAACCTTTTCTTTTTTTAATGAGTTCTAATGAGTAGTAAATGAAGAGATCCGGCACTGCAGTGATCCAATGTCACTATCTATTGTAAAGTGCAAAATAAAGTCAAACACACAGACTGTGCAAAAGGATGGGAGGTATAACAGACACTTCATGCGTTTCGCGTCTACTGATGCTTAGTCATAAGTGCAATTTGAAAAAGTGAACTGGTGCTAGTTGGATATCATCTCAGCTTGAGAAGATTCGTTCGTGTATATCCATTTGAGCCCGTATCGTCGATGTATCACCTGGTATGGGCGGTACTTCGACAATTTTTAGTTCATTTGGCAAGGCAATGATGATGAGCTTAGAGAATTCTTTAAATTTGTCAACAATAACCAACTGAATTTAAGTTTTTCTATGGACAACTCAGAAAGAGCCATCATTTTCCTGGATTTGACTGTAATAGGATATCTTCATACATCTAAAATTGACACCAACTCATACATAAAACCCACAGTAGGTAATTCTGTATAATATGCCACAATCTGTCATTCCAAACAGGTGATTAAACATATCCTGGTTGGATTATTTGTCAAATTGAGAAGAAACTGCTCAGATAATCATATTTTTGAAACAAAAGCAAAAGAGCTCACAGATAAATTAAAACTAAGAGGGTATAACACTTGGTTGATTGACTGAGAAATAACCATAGCTAGATCCCGAGATCGGCAAAAATGGATCAGAACATCAACAAATAGAAAAGAAATACATTTATCTAATCATAACAACATAACCTCCTTTGTCACATCTTATAATCTTGTTAATAGAGGTATTGTAGACATCATTAAGAAGAATCTGCCCATTTTGAGTGCAGACAAAGATTTTTTTTATTTACAGCAAGAAAAACACTGAGAGATTATCTATCCCCGCAGCCATTTAATAAATATTCAATAAGACTCCAATCAAAAAGAAAATTGGTTACAAAATGTGGGAACATGCCCATGTGGCCACAGAATATGTAAATCCTGAAAATACATGGAAAGGAATCAAATTATTACATTTAATTCAAATGGTAGGAATTGTAAAGTAAAACAATATGCAAATTGCTGCATGTCTGGGATGATATATGTTATCTGTTGTAATAAATGTGAGAAACAGTATGTAGGACATACTGCCCGGGAGCTCAAGTGCAGAGTTCGTGAACACTTATCAGATATTACAAAAACAAACAAGCACCACAGTAGCTCAACATTTCCTGAACTGTAATGATGCAAACCTTCAATATTTTTCGGGCTCAGTTATTGAAAAAATTAAAACAGTACCGAGAGGGGGCCAAATGCATAGAGTTATATGTCAGCAAGAAGTATACTGGATATTTCAGCTTGACACTAGATATCCCAGAGGACTAAATGCCAAATATGATATCTCACATTTTTTCTAGTTTTGCACTTGAGGTCCAGTGTTTGTGTCAGTAACTCAACTATATATTATGATAATATTTGGATCAATTAGTAAAAATGTATGTCAAGTCTGTCTTATCCTATGTTTTATCTTGCTTTTAAATAATTCCATGTTATTTTCTCTCTATTTTCGGCCACTTTATGTCTCCGTAACTAGTGAACTTGTCAAACAATAGAAAAAGCACATATCAATCATAGTGCTTCCACTCATGGAACCATCTATCTAATTTCGATACATGCGAAAATATCAGCACGTTGGCCATTGTGAATGCTCAGTATCTTTGTGACACAGGTTCTTCACAACAGCTGGAATAAGCAGATTTGATGTCATGTGCACAAGAGAAGCGTCACCAGCTAGACTGCTCTCTACATAGAAAAACACATAACTTTATTAACTGTTACAAGAAGGACAGCTTACGTGACAAGAATGGAGTTTGTGACAGATAATTAGCATCTTGCAATATACAGCGAGGGTAAAAAGTATTTGATCCCCTGCTGATTTTGAACGTTTGCCTACTGACAAAGAAATGATCAGTCTATAACAGCGGTGGCGAACGTATGGCACGCCGAGCCCTCAGCAGTGGCACGCATCTAGGTTCAGCTCTCACCGCTTATCTGCTCCGTTGCCCTGGAGGTGCAGGCATCAGCATAATAGATTGGCCGCCGTGAAAAAATAAATAAAAATCACAGCGACTGTGTTTCCCTCCTCCGTGCAGGAGGGAAGAGAAGACTGCACGGAGGAGGCGTCCGTCCGGGAGCACAGAGCAGCCATTCGGTAAGTGAAGGGGAAGGGGGGGAGGAGGGGGGCTTAAAACGAGCACTGGCATGGCACACTATTACTGGGCTCTGACTGGCACACTATTACTGGGCTCTGACTGGCACACTATTACTGGGCACTGATTGGCACACTATTACTGGGCACTGACTGGCACACTATTACTGGGCACTGATTGGCACAATATTACTGGCATCTGACTGGCACAATATTACTGGGCTCTGACTGGCACAATATTACTGGCATCTGACTGGCACAATATTCCTGGGCTCTGACTGGCACAATATTACTTGGTTCTGACTGGCACCATATTCCTGGGCTCTGACTGGCACCATATTACTGGTATCTGACTGGCACAATATTCCTGGTATCTATAATTGTACAATTGTCACCTCGTGGGGCTCCTGTGTGTTGCATAATTAATGGCGGTCCCATGTGTGCATAATTATGGGGCGCTTGTGTGTGGCATATTTATCGAGCCCCATGTGTGGCATAATTAAGGGACTCTTTCGTGTGGCATAATTAAGGGACTCTTTTGTGTGGCATAATTATGGGGCACCTGTGTGTATGTGTGGCATAATTATGGGGCACCTGTGTGTGTGGCATAATTAATTGGGCAGAGGTGAGGCATAAATAGTAGGGCTCTGGTGTGGCATAATTTATGGGGCTCTGGTGTGGCATAATTTATGTGGCTCTGGTGTGGCATAATTTATGGGGCTCCTGTGTGTGTCATAATGAGTATAAGTGTGTGTATCAGTATAAGTGTGTGTATGAGTATAAGTGTGTGTGTGAGTATGAGTATAAGTGTGCATGTGTATGAGTGTGCGTGTGTATGAGTGTGCCTGTGTATGAGTATAAGTGTGTGTGTATGAGTGTGTTTGTGTATGAGTATAAGCGTGTGTGAGTATGCGGTGTTGGCACTTTGTGGTCTGCAAATTTGTGTTGGTCAAAAATTGGGCACTCGGGACCAAAAACGTTCGCCATCACTGGTCTATAACTTTAATGGGCACTGTATTTTAACAGTGAGAGACAGAATAACCCAAAAAAAAAAAAATTCCAGAAAAACACGTCAAAAAAGTTATAAATTGATTTTCATGTCAATGAGTAAAATAAGTATTTAATCCCCTTTTAATCAGCAAGATCTTTTATACAGGTAACGAGCTGAGATTATGAGGCCTCTCTTAAAGGGAGTGCCCCTAATCTCAGCGCTTTACCTGTATAAAAGACACCCGGGAGCCAGAAATCTTGCTGATTTTCTCCCTTCTGGATCTTTCTGTACGTATTTTATTTCTATTTTTTAAATTGCTAGCAAACACAATGGCCACACCTCTCTTTTTCTTGTCGTAAACTGATGAATGAAGGATCACAGGAAAATACTTCCCGCCAGGGGCGTATCATGCCCCTGAGTGACAGGCGTGCTGCCAGCCCGGAGCACGCCTGTCACTCAGAGGCACAACGTCTCTCGTTTATTTCTGGGGGTTTGTGTGCTGAGAACAGCTAGCACACAAACCCCTGGAAATACCCGAGAGACGTTGTTACATCCGAAAGACGACACTGCACTGAATTGGAAGAGAGTTCTAAAAAATAAAGGGAGAACTACTACACTTATGTATTAAACAGTAATCCTTCGGTGATTATTCAAGACATGTAACAAAGCATTAAAACAGAAAAAAAAAAAAAAACATTCCTATTCTAAATATTCAATTCAAGTTGATTTTTATTAACTATTGCACCTAATGCCACTAAACAACTTATTTGTGTTTCGTGATTCCCGTGCTTCTTCATAGCCTTTTACCCGTTAGCCCTGTAAACTTTTATTTATACCCCCATGTTAAAAAAAACAACAAAAAAACGACACAGGAAACATTTTATTCTTTTTCTTTTTTTTTAAACCCCTTCGGGCGCATATTGATTGCTTATTAAGTGGCTTCTCAATTATTTTCTTTCTATTTTGTCAGTGCTTATTTCAATCTTGTGTTTAAATAAAGTGCAACAATTAATATTCTTATTTCTTGTGAAAATTTCTTACTTATACCCCCAGTTTAAAAAAAAAAAAAAAAAATATATATATATGTTGTTAAGCCGAGCTTATTTCGAGGTTATACCTAACTATTCAAAAACGTCATCACTGTTATAATGCTTTATAATACATGTGCATTTACTACAATTAAGAAAAAAGCAAAAACCCAAACAAAACAAAAAAGAAGAAGTATATTAGTATCACACCCTAGGACGCATATTTATTCCTACTTAAGTGGCTTCTCAATTTATAAAGACAGGGAGGCTCATATTATGCAAATCTCTTTCTTTAATTCCTCAGCAGCAAAGAAGAGAAAAATAAACAAATAAAGTGTATAACCAATCACAACACATAATGAACTCCCTCCCCTTTTCTATAAATACCAACATTCTAGCATAACACTTCCTCTTTCTTTGCGGCGTTGTGAGAGAGGGGGACTACAGAGGAAAAGACACTTTGCATCAAGGACTTTTAATGAGATTTTAATGTAAGATCTTACTATTGGTTTTATTGCTTTCCATTAAAGTTATTTATATCTGTTTTACTGCCTTCTCTCCTCATGTGATTAATATCCCTGGAACCACTGGATACATCATACCTGGTGTAGCTGGGCTCCCTTACGCCATTATTCCTGAGCACTTGATTGTGAGTGTTGACATGTGAGTGTGCATTTTATATATTTTTTATGCACTTCTAATATATTTCTTGGATATATTACACTATATTGTTATTTGTTTTTTTTATCTCCCTTTGTTTAACACTGGAGAAAATTTGTCTCTTTGAAAAGGGTAATGTTGTAGTGTACTGAGTGTTCATTTTAGCGCACAAGTTCACTTTACCTTGTTTTGTTTGCACATTTTTGCTAGTAGTGAAACGCTAGCTGTGTTCAGGTGCTGCTTACTTTGTCACTTTAAGGCGCAGTATATTTTCATTGTCTGTTTGTAGAGACACCATGATACTGCCTTGCCTCTAAATCCTCTAAATCAAGCACGGTTAACCCGGCCACAGAACGAGTGGTAAGCCCACTGAAAAGAGCCCTAAGTCGGGCAACTCAAAAATGGATAAAGGCAAAAGCCTTGCCAGATCTGTCAGACTCTGATTCTGACCCAGAGGAGGCCTCTGATCCCTCAGTTCACTCTGAGCAGAATTCCTCAGACGAGGATGGCCCTGATATCACTAGGCACGAGTATGTGCCTACCAGCACTGATTTTAACCCATTAGCTGCGGATACTTCCGTTTTGGTTGACACACAAGGGGATCCTTTATTCGACCCGGACACCCTACAGAACCCTCAGTCCTTCGAGTGGTTTCCGCTCGATCATATCAGCAGGTATCTTGCGTTAAGGGCTTGCAAGCCACTTGATAAACTTACATGCAGTAAGTTGCTGGCTGAATGCCCTAGGCCCACAGTGCCAGATATGGTCTGCACCACTCCGGAGGTGGACCCAAAGATTTCCCAGTTCCTGGGAATATCTGGATGGAAGGCTAAAAAGGGCCTTGATTTTTCACTCAAAAACTGCCAAGATAAAATCCTAGACACCCTAGGACCCTGCACTGAGCTCGTCGAGATGATAGAGGCAGCTGACAAGCTCAGCTTGACTTACCCGCTATGAAGGGCTGGATACAGAAGGCAATATGCCACGGCTGTGGCCACCGAGAGGCGAAAGGGCATTTTGCTTAAAACTGAGCCAAAGTTCATAAATAAGGCCAAGGGACTCCTGTTTGGCGACAGCTTTGTGAAGGACTTGGGGTCCTTCGTGTCGACATTTACCGTGTTGGATGAAGCCCAGTCCAACATGAACAGGGTCTTCAACCCTAGAATTTTGGGTGGGGCCAAAAGATCCAGAGACCGTCTGGCTCGCCGTCAATTCCAGGGACCCCGAGGCCTCAATACCTCCAGATCCTCCTTCCAGGAAAACAGGCCTACAACGTCATCCTTCTTCCCCCAACGTGGTCGTCCATGGCAGAATCGGGGGGCCTGTGGATCATACCAGTCCCGTCGTCGCTATGGTAAGTACCCCGCTAACTCACCCTTCTTCCCAGTCAGGTGTCGGGGGCAGACTGAGTCATTTTCTAGTGGCCAGGGCAGACTTACCACAGACCCTTGGGACTTTCAGACAGTGTCAGGGTATTACATAGAATTCCTGTCAAGTCCCAAGCAGGACTTCCTCCCTCGTCCAATACATTTTTCAAGTGCAGACCAAGCACTCATCTCGCAGGAGATACAGAATCTCCTGACAAAAGGGGCAATACAACCTGATCATTTTCAGGCTCACGGTTTTATAAGCAAACTTTCCTTGTACCAAAGTCCGCCCTGTAATAAATTTACGTCCCCTGAATGCTTTCGTGTCCTATTGGCACTTCAAAATGGAAGGCATTCACTGCCTCAGGGACCTACTCCTGATAGGGGACTGGATGGTCAAACTGGACCTCCAGGACGCTTACCTCACTGTCCCCATCACGGAGGAACACCAAAAGTATCTGCAATTCGCATGGGGGGACCAAAGATGGAAGTTCACTTGCCTCCCATTTGGCCTTTTGTCAGCTCCATGGTGTTTCACCAAGCTGCTAAAACCGGTGGTCGGTTACCTCAGGAGCCTAGGTGTACGTAATAATTTATTTGGACGATATCCTGATCATGTCCCAGAACTTACACATCCTGCGCCTACACCTGTCTTGGTGCATTTCACTTCTTCAGGACATGGGTTTCCTCATCAATTGGGAGAGGTCAGTCCGTATTTCATGCAGGACCATGGAGTTTCTGGGTTTCAATATAGATTCCCCACCAGGATCTCTCCATCTTCCAGGGACAAAAGTGAAGGCGATAAAGAAGGAGATTTGGAGAATATTGAATCGTCCATGCATTACGATTCGGTATCTGACATGGATGATCAGTCTCCTTTCAGCCTCAATCCAAGCCATCTCTCCGGGACCTCTGCATTACAGGGCATTACAGAGATTGCGGAACATATCCCTCCTCCGCGGGTTATCATACAACAACATGATTCCCTTAGACTGCGAAGCAAAGGAAGAATTGTCGTGGTGGCTCATACACATAGACACCTTGAATGGGAGAGCAATTTTCGGCATGATTCCACCTGGTCATCAACTCGAATGCCAGACTTCTAAGCTGGGGCACGCAATGTGGTCCTTCCTCCATAGGAGGAAAATGGCTGAAGGCCGAGACTGCTCTTCACATCAATTGCCTGGAACTGTTGGCAGGGAACTTTGCAGTGCGCAGTTTTGCCAGAGAATCTCACAACTGTTCCGTCCTCCTTCGGATGGACAATGTATCCGCAGTCCGATACATAAATCATCTGGGGGGGGGACGAGATCACAAGATCTGTCTCAATTGGCAACAGATTTTTTGACTTATTGTCTAGCTCACAACATCTTGGTCCAGGCCAAACATATCCCGGGATTGAGCAATTCCGAAGCGGATTGGAATTCCCATTATATATGAGACTCAGGCAACTGGCGTCTTCAACCAGGAGTATTTCAGGTGCTTCAGACTCTTTGGGGTACGTTGGTGTTGGACCTGTTTGCGTCACGCCTCAATACTCACCTCCCTCTGTTTTACAGCTGGAGGCCAGACCCAGACGCACTGGCCACCGATGCATTCCTGCTAATTTGGCCAACAGGAAAACGTTATGCTTTTCCACCTTTTTGCTTGATCTCTTGTACACCTTCGACATCAACGAGCATCCATGATCTTGATAACTCCTTGGTGGGACACTCAGCCATGGTTCCCATCACTGATGGAACTGTCCATGGATTTTCCCAGACTTCTGCCCATTTCTCCGGATCTAGTGATGGACCTTCAAGATGTACCACATCCACTGTTAGCAGATGGTCAACTTCTCCTCTTGGCCTGGTCCCTCTCCAGGGACCCTGGTTTGTGTCAGTTGTTTCATCAGCAACTTTGGCCCTCTTGGAAGGCACTTGGGCCCCTGGAACCAGTCAGTCCTATTCTCATGCCTGGAATGCATGGGCTCATTGGTGCATGGGAAAATTCTTGGATCCCATTTCAGCACCTGTAGCTTCCATTCTCGGTTTTCTTCCTTTTATGTTTGAACAAGGTCGGGCTTATAGAACAGTTAATGTGTATAGGTCGGCTATTTTGGCTGGTCATGCGGGTTTCGACTGTTGTTCTGCAGGCAAACATCCGTTAGTGTGCCGCTCTATTGAAGGGCATACGTTTAGCAAGACCTCCTCGTCCTCGCTATTCTGGGTTATGGGATGTAATGATTGGTCTTCGTTTATTTGACTCTTGGCCTGCAAAGAGGGATTTGTCCTTACGTCAATTGTCTGCAAAACTGGTCACCCTGTGTTGTTTGGTGTCCTGCAAACGTGTATCCGATGTCAGGGCTCAAGATTTCTTCTCGTTCTTTTACTCCCGAAGGGGTGGTTTTTGATATTACCAGACAGACGAAAACATCTATTTCCTTGTTTTTTTTCCCGTATTTCCTCATAATTCTATGCTCTGTCCCGTTGCCTGTCTTAAACAATATGAACTCTGCACGGCTCAATTCAGAGTTTCTTCTTGTCCTGAATTGTTTTTGGCTCTACACAGGCCTCATTTGCTGGTGTCTACCCTATCTCTGACAAGATGGATTAAATGGGTGTTACAAGAGGCAGGGATAGATCTGTCTATTTTTGGTGCACACTCTGTGAGAGGTGCCATGGCTTCTAAAGCTATGTCAATGGGTTGTAGATTGCGAAGATTTACTTAAAGCGGCTGACTGGTCTAGAGAATCTATTTTTAAGGAATTCTATTTCAGACCTGAGACACACTTTATTTCTAATGTGATTGCTTTACTTTAAACTTGCATAATGTGAGCCTCCGTGTCATTATAAATTACTAGATTTTACTAGTATATGACATAAAGTCATAATTTATTACGACACGGAGGCGAGCATTATTCCCACCCTTCATTGGGATATTATGAATGGATTTTTATATTTTTCCCACTCTGTTTTCCGATACGTATTTTTTTGTTTCTATGACTTGATATGATTCACATTTTACTGTGTCTTTTCATATCCTGATTGTTTAACCTTGGTTTACCATGGGCGATATATTTCTTAAACACAGTTATTACTGTATGTTTTTCTATTTATTTTAGCTTGAAGATTAGCCTTCGATCATGGTTCATTCCTGCGCATTGAAGCAGTTCCTGTGGTGCTCCTTGGGAAAGTGCTAATTCATTTTCTGGATTAAGTTGTCTATGTGGTTTCGTTTTTTGGACTGTTTTGATATGGACCTTTTTTATATATATTTTTCAAAGAAAGAGGAAGTGTTATGCTGGAATGTTGGTATTTATAGTAAAGGGGAGGGAGTTCATTATGTGTTGTGATTGGTTATACACTTTATTTGTTTATTTTTCTCTTCTTTGCTGCTGAGGAATTAAAGAAAGAGATTTGCATAATGCTCGCCTCCCTGTATTTATAAATTATGACTTTATGTCATATACTAGTAAAATCTAGGAATTATTTTCCCTCTATTTAATTAGAGCTTGTTTCATGCTTATATATTTTTTTTAAATGCAGAAGTTGTTATTCTTCTTCTTTGTGCGTGTTTGTTACTAATACTAATACTAATACTAATTAGAAGGACAAAAAACTCCATAAAGGATTATTAACCCGTACTATTTCGTGCTTATATCTAAAAAAAAAAAAAAAAACTATACTAATTATTTATCTGTGCCTATATCGTTGTTAAAAAAAAAATATCTCTTGCTTGTGCAATTCAAACTTCAAAACAAAAATAAAAGAAGAAAAACACCCAAACAATTCTGATTATTTATCTGTGCCTATAACCTTGTTCGAAAAAACATCTCTTGCTTATACAATTCAAACTTCACACCCCAAAAAAAATCAGTTTGTGGTAGTTTTCCCTATCTTTAACGTAGGCCTTTATATACCTTTTTACCCATCCCGTATTTTGTTACCTATACATTTCACATTTAGTTCATGAAGCTTTTCTGTTTCATCCATTCCCTAAGTTCTCCCACCCAGGAGAAGTTTTAAAACCAATCTTCCCATATGATTCTGATGGATCTAGGGAACCCCCATTTATATTTGATATAATGGTCTCTGAGAGTTCTCAAGTCCATCGCAAAGGAACTGCGCCAATTTGTCGTGGAAAAAAGAGAAGTCAGGAAAAAACTGTAGATTTTTAAATCTGGTGTCCCTCATTACTTTTTCTCTGTTTGCTCTCAGAATTTCTTAGATTTGTTTAAACGGTGACATCTTTCAATCTGCTAAGCACCTGAGCCTTGATCTAACTCCATATCCTTAAACATCTTCTCCAGGTAACCTTTTATTTTATCCTGTGTGTATGCCTCAGGAATGTTTCTCACTCTTCTCTGTGAACGGTCCTCCAGGTCACTAAGTTTTAGTTCCATAGCTTCAAAGTTTTTTTTCTATTGAACTATGACCGTCCTCAACTAGTTGGCCTTGTGTTCTCAAAGCTTCCACTTTATTTTCCAGATTTTTTAGATTATTCGTTAAGGCAGAGATTTGTTGATTTTATCTCCCGGTAGCCGTTTTTTATTTCTCCCTTAAGTGGTTTCTTTCAGTTCGTCTATAATACTTATGAAACTTGCTTGGGTCACTAGGTTTACTTCAGTTGTCCCCCCATTCTCCATTGAGTTTTCTGGGGACATCGAACTCTCCAACCCTCTTTTATCCATGTTCTCCTTGTTTGCTAACCCTGAAAGGGATTTTTGCTCACATCCCCGAGTCTCAATGGTGTCCTCTTTTAACGGGTTCCCAGTTTTTTCCAACTGGATCTGGACTGCTTCACTAGAGAGTCACTGCTTTACAACGCTGGGTCATTTTTTAGAAGCTCCTTATGGCCGGTAAATTAATGTTGATAGTTCATCTCAGTTTAGCCGACTTCTGTGTGTCTGCAGCTCCGTAATCTCCGCCTCCTAGCATGTCCGAGCGTGCTCACGTTCTCACCTCCTCTTCCATTTCCCTACCATTTTACTTTTCATGAATTCTCTAAAGCAAACTTATAGCAAAATTATAGACTGATAATTTTTTGGTCAGTGGGCAAACGTTCAAAATCAGCATTGGATCAAATACTCCCCACCCCCCTCACTGTACAGTGTTAACACAGTAACCTATAATTAGTTGCCTCTTAACCCACTCATCCTGCTATGGTCAGTTTACTAGAGTGAATATACCTCTAGCTGAGATAATGATCTCTACCTATGCCATTGTGAGCCTTGAAGAGAAAGAACCAGTTTTTTCATAAACTACTTTTTTTCACTTTTTATTATCAAATTCACAGTAATGCAGGGCTCGACAAACCCGTCGATCAGGAAATCAGACCTCGCCCACAGGTATTGTGAGCCCCGCATGGTGCCCTTGCCGCTGGGACATATATATATGTATATAATGTGTGACTGACTGTATGTGTGTGTGTGTGTGTATGTGAATAACTGATTATATGTATGTGACGTGCGTGCCTGTATCTGACTGCATGTGTTTGTGTGTATGTGCCATTTGGCTGGCTCCTAAAACCCAGTTAACATTGTCAAGCCTTACAGTAATGTAATTTTGATTATTTTGTAGCATTTTCATTATGCAATAACGATGTATTTATATTATGTTACTAACAAAAATGGAGTTCAAGTAAGCAGTATTTAGCCATTTGGTTCTAAAAGCATTCAACCCGGCGCTTATTTTGTTTGACCTTTTATTGGTACACAACCTGTATTTAACTATAACCAGTTCACTTTTTCAAATTGCACTTATGGCTGTCAGTAGAAGCGGAACGCGTGAAGTGTCTGTTATACTTCCCATCCTCAAACACAGTCTTGTGTTTGAGTTCATTTTGCACTTTACAATAAATATTGACATTGGATCACTGCAGTGATCTCTTCATTTACTATTTGTGCACAGCACAGTCGGCATGTTAATTGTGAGCACCGGAGATCCACAATATCGAAACTGTCTGTTGTTCACCTTCCCCGCCAGCGAGGAGCAGCCATGTTATCTCGTGAGGGAATTTTTTGCTTTTGAGGTCTAAAGTGGACTAAACGGGGATAGGCAAAATGTCAGTTGCAAAGTTAGAGTCCATAGAATTGCATTAAATGACAATTTTCAGCATAAACTAAAGTTTCATTTTTAATTGAAAAATTGCTTGTATTCATTTTTAATAGAAATGCTTTAATAAAAGAATATGAATAAAGCACCTTATGCTCAATAAGGTGCTTTATTCATATTCTTTCATTAAAGCATTTCTATTAAAAATTTGGATTTGCTCTGTATACCAAAGACTCTAAACAACATGTCTGCCCCCTTACAGTGCTATACATCCAAATATGTCTCATATATAGACAAATAATATGATTTGTCTATATTGCTTCATTAAAGCATTGCTATGTAAAATGAATACGCTTGATCGAACTTTCAGCTAAACAGAAGTTTATGTTGTGTCGAGAGTTGTCCTGGATCTAAACCAGCTTACTAGATGGAAACGTAGTTCTTGCGCAGTCAATACTGCTTAGGTTGTGTATAACAAACTACATTTCCCACGACTACATTGCGGCGACGTGTGCCGCAGCAAGGAAAGAGCGGTCTGACGTCTTGTCTGCCGCTCTGGTTGATGGGTGATGGAGTCCCAGATCCATGCAATGGGTATTCTCGACTATAGAGCTAGTGTTGCTTAAAGAACTACTAAGTCGCGGCCTCCTCCCTCGTCGCGTTTCATGCGCCGGACCTACGTCGGTGACGTCACGGCAACACACGAGGAGCCGTTGAGTGAGTGCTGAGTCGGGTTAGTACGGAATCAGCCGGGTCTCCTGTGCGCATACTGCCGGTACTGCTTTAATACTTTCCCTTCCCCACACCCACGAGTGGGACGAACCAGCACGTGCAGCCCTTCCCCCAACGCAACGTTTTTTAAACCCTTTCACACCCGGAAATGGACCCTACTGACACAGCCCCGGATTCTTGGGAGCAGGAGGAACTCGACGCTCCAGAGGCCCAACTTCAGTCAGCTCTGGCCAAGCTCAACGTAAATGCCAAGCCGTTCGTCCCCAACGTCCACGCCGCAGAATTCGTGCCTTCCTTCCTGATCAGCAACCAGGCCTCGGACGGGCAGGAGGAGGAGGGTAAAAAAAATAAATCAGGGGATGGGAAGGCGCAGGGAGGCCTCATTCAGCAATCCCTACCGCATGATGGAGTGGTGTACCTGGGCGGCTGCTGACTGAGGCCTACAGCTAGGGAGGGAGACCATCATTAGGGCTGATCGTGATCAGTGGGTGGCAGGAGTAAGGTGCACCCTCCCAGTTATCCCCAGCCATAGGGAGGCGCCTGCTGTCTGATGGGGAAAACATGCACCTTGTTACCTTAGTCAGCCCTAATCGTGGTTTGTGTTCATCGTTACAGTACATACCACTAGTTATGACGGCATTTCTAGTTATCAACTGTAGCAGATGTGTTCAGACAATCTGACCACCTTACACGACGCGAGCAATGTCGGTTACAGCATGTGTTTAAACACTGATGTTCTGCAGTAATTGTAAGGATAGTTACAAGCTGCTATTTACTATTGTAAAATAAGTTATCAAAGCTGAATTATTAGGTGATGCAGTAACTAGAGAAAAGGGTTAGGAAGAGTATTGGCTTGTGATAAAACCCCCCATTATTTTTCAGTTATGCATAAGGAACAAATTCCCCTGTACACTGGAAAGCACATGCTCACATTATCTAAATTGTATTGAACATGTGCAGTCATCTATTCCTTTCCCCTTGCATTTTCTCCAACCAACTCAGTGCGAGTGACGAATCTAACTGACCATCAGAGCAGCATTTCTGTATGCTATGTCCACACCCAATTACACAGGCATGTAAATGCTGCTCTTTGGCTTTCCTGTATCTGGTATTATCTTTACAACTAAATAGCAATTTAAAAATTTCCGTTTTACTCCCTCCAGCATTTCTAAGCATAAAATCATTACATGCTACTATGGTTTTCTGCTGTTTGCAAGATTTGGGAATCTTACGATTTTGATTTATATCATTTGTCAAACCTTTTCTGTCAATCCCTGTTTGGGTCCCGCAAATGGCCACCCAAACTCTCCTTTCCTCACCTGTGTCCCTTTTTCCCTCATTATGTTCTGTAGTGTTGCATAAGTGCTTGATCTCAAAGAAGGCATCTTTTGCTGATAGCAGTCATTAAATCTGGGGCTTTCTGGTGAGTAACAGTGATAGAATAACTACAGCTAGCCATAACATATATTTGTTAGACTTTAATGTTTAAATATTGAACAGGAGAAACCATAAAGGATTGAGAATAAATTATTGGCCTTTAACCTTTAGAAAACAGTACAAAACCAGGCTCTAACACCCCTTAAAGGAAGTATAAAGTCCACTACCTGCAATTTTAGTTTAATAAGTACAAACAGTGTCAATCCCTGTATTAACCAATTTTCTGTAGACTTAGTCACACAGAGCAATTCACGAGTCATCCTAGTTATACTTAGATAATTCTTAGAGATTGGTCTACTGTCTTCTAAAAAAAAAGGTCTGAGTTGCAAAATGCAATTTTTGATGGATCTCTGACTAAAATAGCCCTGTAGTCACCCTGCTGCCAACCTCCAAATTAAAAGTTTATTTTAAAAAAGTGTGCTTGTTTGCATCAATTTAATTGTTCATGTAACTTTATAATATCACACCAAAGACAAAAAAAATACTTGATTGCTTATAGAGCTGAGTCAAAAAAAATGAATTACATACAAAATTAAGGGGATAAAAGATTATCTGAGACATCTATAAAATAAACAGATTTGTATCAAATTAATTATTGCAGGGCATTTTTTATTTTAAGAATCCTAGGTACATTCCTGGACTATGACCTCTAGGTTGAGTTCCTTTTCGGTCTATGCAGACCCTGATTGGACTAGCCAAATTTGCCACACTTTACTACGTATGCTCTGCCAATCATGCACTCCTAAACATCAAGATTGCAGTCATGTCAGAGACTCTTTGTATGCTCAGATTCTGGACCTATGCAGGCTCCCTCTGCTCCTATAAGTGGCAGATGACCTTCCCTGAATCAAGCGGTCCCTCTGCCTCCTGCCAGGTCTCTGCCGCTCACTTTTTGTGCGACATGCTGCTTCCTTCTTGAGCTGCCGAGAGGCTTGGGGGAGCGGCATAGGAACAGGGGCACTCGATAGCGTGGAGTATTCCTTCTACATGATTATGGAGGCAAAATCCCTATGATGTCGGCGCAGATCCATTTCTGCACCACTAAACCAGATATATGCTACTGTATTAAGGTATTAATGCCATTTTTACCATATTGCAGCAGATCTACCTGATAAACAACTTGAACAAGCCTAGCAAAGAAAGGCTTCTGCCAAACAAACATTTTGTTATGGCTGTGGCAAGCCTTTGCATAATGCAGGGAAGAAGCTATGTCCCTATTGTCTCAAGGCTATTTCTGGTTCTGATTCTTTTAGTGCAGAATACTTTTCAGCAATTTAAATAGCAAAATCCTTCAGTGTCCCAGCATCCAGTTATGCTGCCTGAATCTGTTCAGAGTACACCTGGTACCAGATTTATTCCTTCAGAAGGACCCTACCTATTCCTGGGAGAGGAAATTGATACCTTGATTGCAGTGGTTTAAACTGTTATGAATATATCTCCTAGCAAAGATACATTTTTCAAGGATTTTCTTCTTGAACCCCAACCTACCCATTCCATGAGGCTCTGTCATCTCTGATAAAGGACAAATGGAATCATTCGCATATTAAGCTTGGATTTCTAGGAGAACATTTTTTTCCCTTTGCTCCTTGTTGCTTACAAAATTTGGTGGCGCCCAAGCTTGATGCAGTAGTGGCCAATGTTACAAAAAGAACAGCAGAAACGGTTATGAAGAGGACCTATTTACAGCGGGTTTCAGACGCAAAATATTGGCTTCCTCAGTTGCCAGAGCTGTCAAAGCACAAGTTGAGGAGGACCTTGTGGCTAAGACTCCAACTAATGGATGGCTTCTTTTGTGATTGCTCCATGGAGTATGTGCGAATATGCGCCAGAGCGTTAACCCTATCGGTAACAGCCTAGAACCCTATGACTGGAATGGGAAGGCTGACATGGCTTCCAAGTCCTGTATTTTTAACTTACCTTTTGCAGGTCAAACACTTTATTTCCCCCAATGCTGCACTGAATTCCCTTTTAGAGAATGGAACATTTTCTACCCTTTTGCTAAACCACCATCTTCCAGCAGAGACTAGGATCAAAGATAAAATAGATTAAAGAAGTTTAAGATTGGCGATTCACCAGAGAGCAGAACCCCAGTGCATCATAATATAGAGGAAGGGGTGACAAGTTTGTTTTTTGGTGCAACACTAAGATTGTTCACAAAAGAATGGGCCATTGCCACGGCAGACATATGGGTGAACAATGTCATTACAAGAGGCTACCATCTACAGTTTGCTCATCATCCTTAGGTGAGGTTCCCGGTCTGTCACCTGCCAATCAACCCCAAACGAAGATCGGTGTTTGCAGATTGCAGACGACTGTGTCTCTTATACAGATGAAGGCTGTGATCCCTGTCGCAGAGTCACAAGCAGGCATGGGTGTATATTCAGTATTAATCATACCAATGACCACAGGAGGCCTGAGACTCCTCAACAATGGAAGATTCCTCTACAGTCCTTCAAGAGTCTCATCTGAGGTCTTGATATGTAAATCCATACATGGACTATTGGCATCTGTACACTAGTTCAGACGTCCAACTGCGTGCCAATATCCAGACAGGAGCTCCACTGGTTAGGATGGGTCATCAACTGGGAGAATAAAGAACATACAGAGCCCAGCACTCAAGTGAAAAAGATGGGAACTTTAACTCAGAACGCAGGTGACGTTTCAACCCTCACAACGTGTCAACTTTTTTAAAACATTTTTTAAGGCTTGAAAAAAAAAATTGTTAGGGTTGAAACGTTGCCTGCATTCTGAATTAGTTCCCATCTTTTTCACTTGCGTGCTGGGCTCTGTATATTCTTAATTGATTGTGGAGACTTGGGTGGCATCTTTTTGCCTCTGCACCCATTACATCACCTTCGTGTGGATCTGAGCTATTTTTGCTACATATCAATTGGGAGAAGTCTTATGTAGATCCGATTACCACAGACCTGTCCTTAGCCTATCCTTAGCCCCAGTCACATCTGGGAAGTCATTTGTTAACTTCAACACCTCTGATAGTTACCACAGACGCCATCAGACTTGTGGAGCCCACTTTCGGTCATCCGGAAATGCTGGACAAAATAAGAATCCAGTCTATCTTTGACTCTCCTAGAATTCCTGGCCATAATATCTTGGCAAGACTTGTATACAAGATTTATACAGATACCCTCAGACAACAGGTCTGTGGTGGCATACTTGAACAGTCAAGGAATTCATCATTGCTCAAGGTATCCCTGTCAATCGGTCTTTGGGAAGAAAAACAACTCGTATCCACTTTCGTTTTACTCGCCAATGGTCCACGCATTCATTCTCTGATGCCACACGTATGGTCTTTGCACAAGGAAATCTTTTGACTCTTAGAAAATGAAGCATGCTTAACGTGGGTCTTATGATGTCCAGAAAAACGTGGTTACTTCAGTTTTTCTCTAGATCCTACAGACCATCCTCTTGCCATAGATTTTCTTTCACAAACAGGTGGAGCCATAACACAAGTGAAAGTCCCATATTTCCCATGATTCCTCATGTTCTTGGCAAGATTCAAGGAGATGGAGCCACGGTCATCCTGGTTGGCCCAGACAAGTCTCATACTCCAGATTGTCCCGTTTTACAATCCACCTCCATTCCCTCTTCCTTGGAGATGAGATGTTCTATGCCTAGGACCAATTTGCCACCCAGGTATGAAGCTCCTACAACTCAGCTTGGAGGCTGAAAGGAGGCTCTTGAGATTTACTTTTCTGGTACAGTCACTGAGACACTACTGAGAAGCAGAAAATAAGTCACATCTCTGTGCTACTTTAAAGGAATTACATATTTATTTATTTTATTCTTTGTGTTCATCTGAATCTTTTTCCACTATTCTGTTCTCACAGTGCATTTCAAAGTCCACATGTTTGCACTCAATGATATCCTGGACACTAATCTTGCCTCTTTGAAACCCTTTCGCAGACCTACTTGGGAGCTATTCAGACTCCGGACTACAGCCTATCTGGGTGAACCACTTGACTCTGTGCCTGAACTATTTATATTGCATAAAACTGCCTTTCTGGTAGCCATAACCTCTGCCAGATTAGTGGGCGAATTGCAAGCCCTATCAGGTGATCCCTTCTTGAGAGTAGTACTCTTCTTACTTTTTTTTTTAAAATATTTATTTAACGCTACTATTCAGGAGAAATCATGTCTTCATACCCTGATGTTAGCATATGTTTGTCTATTTTCCTTTTGTGGAACAGAATCCTTGCAGTTATCTCCCAATTTGTTATTCTGCTATTCTATTAGAGGGAAACACACCTAGACGGACTGTTGCCAGGTGGATCACTCAGGCTTTCGGGAATTCTCATCTCTCCACTGACAGACAAGGTTCCACCTCTCAGCCTTAAGGCCAATTCCACCCAGACAATGTCATCTTCATGAGCAGAACTTTTCCTTGCGTCTCCTGATAAGAAAGGCTTCGACATGGAGCAGCAGTCATACATTTGCCAGACGTTATCGGGGGTCTCTGCTGATCCCTGTAAAAATGAGTGTCTATACTTGCCGATAGGGCCATGCTCCCTGCTTCCCAGGGATGCTTGGCGGCTGCTGGTCAGAGAATAAACTGGCTTGTACTAATGAAAGTACATGTCAGTTTATCCTTCTAATAAGAGCTTGTTAGAAGTTAAATAAAGGTAATTGTTCTTAAAACGGGCTAGATAAATATTCTGTGAAATGGTACTTCCATAAACTTATATCTAGAATAATCAAACAAGTTGGGAATCAGAAGTAGGGATTGTGGGAACCCCCTGGTACCTGGGATTAAAATACTTATGACAAGACTGGACTAATCCAGAAAGCCATAGTTCCTAAAATCCATGTTGCTGGCACCTAACTTTGATTATTTAAGTTAGAATGCCATGGAAGTATTATTTCCCTGACTCCTAAAATCATACTGGCTCCCGAATTGGTCAGTCTGGCTCCTAAAGTCTACCAAAATTTGTCAGGCCCTGACTTATGGTACTATTTTATTCTTTTATATGTGAAGTACACAATTAACTTATATGTATTCCATTATATTAACAGAAATTGCCTTGCTTTTGTAATAGGAGGCTCCCAACATTAAAAAATTAAACTGCACAGGTCGTGGGTACTAAGTGGTTCCTATTGTGTCTTTATATGTAAGCAGTAGTGTACCTGCAGAGAACAGATAAATTACATTTAAAGTATTTAACACCTGTCTGTCTTGATGGCCTGACATGTTAAAGCAAAACCACTTTGGCCGTAATTGGGAAAACCTTAGTAAGGACACTAACCAAGCAGCAGCTGTAGAATTTTAAAACGGCAGCGCAAGCAATGGGTGTACTTGGTGGCTTTCTAAGAACCCCTTATCTATTGCTCACATCTGAGAAGGTGCTGATGCACACCCATATGTTTAAAGAAACTTTTGCTTAAGCTCTCCACATCCTGAGCAATGCTGGTTTCTTTCTAAGTGGTGTATTGTCACTGGAGGTGTTAATTCATGTGTTAGTTCATTTAGCATGTACAATTTTGCCCTTGTGATTTCACACTGGTTATTCAAACCCAATCACTTAAAAATGGTAGCATAAACTAATTGAAAATCTCGAACCAGCTGTGTAAGTAAACTCACAATTAACATAACTTTGTAATTTGGGTTTAAGTCTCCAAAAGAATGAGTAAAGCTAATTTCATGGCATATTATGGGTTGCTCTCTTTAGTATTTCAACAATATTGTTTTTCTCCTTATAAAGTGTCCCATAATGCACATCTCTTATATGGAGAGTAACGTTGTTATTAAGCAGTTGAACAGTCATTCCTGACTCTCTTCAACAAGACTGCTCAGGATTCATCAGTACCCACAATTTAGCCACTGAGTGACACTTTTTGGCAGCTCACTGTTTAGCATTGTTGGTACCACAAACTTTCCTAAGGATTTGGCTCAGAAGCTGTAGAGAACTTTAATGTAGAGGAAAGAAGCATTGATTAGTTTTTCATACATTTACTCTACTGGCCAGTGACGGATGATGGTAGCCCAAGCTTGTAGAGAATTGTTGAACTATTCAGAGTTTAGTACTATCACTGCAAAGGGTTCTGCGTAAGAATATCCAAAGAAAGCCAGTTATGGTTGCATTTTGCCTCAAATATATACTATATATATATATATATATATATATATATATATATATATATACACACACACCATTTACTTTTTCTGCTCACGATCAAAATGTAGAAATATTTAGCTGTTTTCTACTGCACGAAAAGGAAATATATATATATTTTTTTATATAGGAAGAATGCCTGCTAAGGTATTTGGCAGCTTTGCAAATCCAAGATTCACATGCCTCTTAAACTGTAGTAGGAAATCTAATATCGCTATTAAATGTTTCCAACTGACGTAAGAGTTAAAGCATCCAATAACTAATTAGATGAATAATTGTGTTGGCAAGCTAACTAGAGATAAACAGATTGCTCAGTTTATCAAGCCCTTAAAATCCAAAACAAACAAAAACTTTAGTAAGCACCGTATATATAATTGTCGGAGCTGTTTGAGTGTGTACCCCCAGCGCCAAAATTCTGGGGCTGGATATCTGGAAATGTTTTGGTGTGGGACATGGATGCTCAAATGCATATCTGTTTAGTTTTAGTTCCGATCAGTGGAACACCTCGGGGATTAGTATTCAGCCTTTCTGATGGGATATTTCAGTGGTACAACAAGCCACTGTCCTCAGCTGATTTGAATTCATTGTGCTTTCAGTTGGCATTGTTGGTTTGGGTTGGAGTAGATTCCACAGCAGACAAGTCTCCAGTAAGCAGCTGAAGACATATATAGTTGATTTTTGGCAGCTGGAAGTATCTTGGCCACTAGTAATTGTATCTCTCGCATTTTGGAGAGCACTTGATTTGTAGTCTGGCACGACATACTGTATTTTTCACACCAGTTTGGAAAAATGTGATTTTTGTTATCAAGGATATGTGCAGCCTGCGAGCGCGTGTCATTTTTCAGTGATTATTTTCACACTGTTGCACTGTGCTGGCTGTCCAGATCACTCTGGCTTTTTTTTTTTTTATTCATGTTTCATGTGCTGGAAAGAAAAGCATGTTTCTTGCCTTAAGCAAGCACCACAGTTCCCTGTGTCACCTGAATGAATGTCTTTGTTGGTAGCACTCATATTTCTAGTACAAGTTCAGCTAAAGAGAAACACCAGGCCTTGTTTAGAGGTAGATTATTCAGGGACCTTATTACCTGCCTTAACCCTTGAATGCCACAAGGAGGCTGGTTGCTCAACATTATCTATAAAGTACTAGTTATTTAAAATTAGATTTTAGTTTTATTACACACTTCCCAGGTTTGGTAAAATTCAATTTAATATCTAGTTAATACAGGCCTGCTATTTGGGCTGGGTGGACAGGACCTTGTAAAAGCCAACAGAACATTTAAAACAAGTATGTGTGCTAACTTTCAATCTTTTCTTTTTTTTCTTTTTCCAACATTTCCATCTACCATTGTCTTGTGCTTAGAAAAATATTTTCCAGCAAGTGTTTGGCTCCTAATTCTGTGTCTTAAATCTTTGCAACTTTATTACTGTGTATAATTCAGAATTGGATGTGTTCCCTGCATAATATTTCCAATTTAGTTAATACTCAATACTACAGACATATCTCATGGCCTAAATAACTGTATAGCGGCTTAAGAATTGTCAGTTATTGATTAAATGTTGTTGTACTTTTAACTTTGATCAGCTGTAGCAAAACCTTTGTTTTTTTTTAGTTGCCATTGGAGGATTGTTTGGGGGTGAGCAGGAATACATTGCATTCTCTATAGCTTATTACATTGGACCCTTGTTAGCAGCCCGTTTGTGCTAGATTAGTCTTCCTATCCTAGGGAAATGGCCAAGGGCAGTCTATTTTTCTCACCGGGTAGCATCAGGGCGTTATTTTTGAGAACTCCGATGCTCCGTCTTCAGAATATTATCCTAAAAAAGTTTAAAGGATCTGCTCTAACCGTAACATATGTATCCCACAGATACAACTGACAACTCCGTACAAGACGAAAAGTCCCTGTCTTCTGAAGGTATGTTACATACTGATATTTATGAGTAGGTACCTTGGGGGATTGTAGGCCCCTTTGATCAGTACACACTGATGTGGTAGTGCACTGGAGCTTACGTCCTGGTATTCAAGACACAATTTAAAATGAAATCCAGCAATTAACACAATTTTGAAAACTGCTACTTTTTGCAATAACTGCTTCTGACAAATTGTGTAATAAAATACTTAGTTTGAATTTTTCATTTTGTTTAAATCCTGAAGTAGTTATGCACTGTTATCAAGAATCCATTGTTTGTTGACATCTAAAGCCATAATTTAGGCTCAGACTATCCGTTAGGTGGTGTCTTCAGAGCCAAAGTAATTATCTGAGAAGATGGCAAATGTTCAATCTCAGCTACCAAACACCTTCTGCAATACTTTCCTTGTATTCTGGCCATATTACAGTCTAGGTGTCGTGCTCATCTGTGTGTTTAATGGCTGGTCTCCTATACCATTTACTATCTTGTTAAAGGTACCACACTTTTAGTATCCTGTTAAGGGATAAATTGTGGTTTGGGTATACCGTTCAGGATTAAAGTTCACGGTCACTTCTTCCATGCATGAACCACCCTATCAGCAATAACAGGCCATGTATAAATAATAGTGCAATTATTGCATTCATTTGACCTCAAAGACGAGGTTTTAAAATGGCAAATAGACCAGGTTAACTGTTCTTTTTTGTTTTTGACACCATCCTTGATTGCAGCATTATATTATCCAACAAATGCAACATAGTGCTTTAGTGACCGCAATAACTTTCCTTGCTTTCAATGTCTGAGTGCTATTTTGCTTCAGAAGTCAATGTACTGTCATTGCCACTGTGTTTGTTTTCAGATTCCAATGCAGCTGTTGGAATGGAGATTTCAGAGCCTGTTGGTAAGTGACATTACTTTTTGCTGTCAGAGGTTTGTTCTTTTGTGCTTCTCTTTGAGGATTAACATATCTTAGCTATATTTTAGTTATGAGAGGAAGTACAATGCAGCACTTTTTTGTTTTAAAGATTTTGTACTTTACCAACTGAAGTGTGTATTTATTGCATCGTTTTTTTTCATTCTGCTGAGCCAGCTGTGTCTTGGCAATCATTTTAGAGCGTGCCAAAATATTTTGCTTATCTCAACTCCTGGGGCCTTAAAAAAAAATCCTTTGTACACCAGTGTTAATTTTGATGGCAGATTTTGATTTGTGGTTTAGTCAGTCTTTTGACTAAAATTCCATTTTAATTTAGTCGTATTTTTGAGTCAACCGAATTGTTTTAGTTGACTAAATCTCCAGCGATAGTCGAGACGCTGTACTTTGGCTGAGATCCATGGTAACCAGAAGTCCAAATAGGTAAATGCAATATTCCCACCCTCACATTTTAGCCAGTTGACAAAAATTGCAATAGATTGTAGAAATAGTTTGCCATATTAACTTTAGGTTTGATTTAGTTATTGTTCAGTCTTAATCATTGAAAACATGCAGTTGACAAAAAACTGACAAACATTTAGTCGTCTAAATTAACACTGTTGTGGGCCCTAGTGCACAGTCAGCCCACAATGGGTACTATTTTTCATTTGACTGTAAGTCCATAATTTATCTTGAGTAGCCAAGTGATGTAACACAGGCACTCTATGCTGTCTAACAGGTTGCAATACTTCACACAAGTACTGGCTAGAAGACTTGTGCAACATTTGTATGCTGATGACGTGGTGAAATCAGGATGCTGATGCACTTGTTTCCTTTTGTATGCACACAATGGTCCAATTCCGTAATCATTGAAGTGGTGTTAATCAAGCGTGTATGCAAATGTAGAGATCTGTGTTCAGAAAAGTTTACTTTTAATAGGATTATAAACTCGTGATAGCAAGTCTCACAAAAGATGCGCAGCAGGCATATCTACATGACCCTCTACTGAATTAATATGATGAAACAGGGTAGGTCCTGATAAACTAGCACCATCTGCACGCACCTGCTGGGTCTCAGAACTCTGATGGATACTTTCAGTCTATTTCTTTTTCTGGGTGTGGTGCTCTTTCTGTAAGGCGGATAATTGAAAGTAATGATGTTGGCAGAAATGCCAAACCAATGTTAAGCCCAGAACCTCTAGTTCCTCTCCCATACATTAATTACCCATGCCAGTTTTATGTAGTTGGCATTAGTGATATTCACATCTGCTAAGCAGACTAGAGCAATTTAGATGTCGTCTCTATTGACCTTTTACTGTTGCACAATTCTTATCATTAAATGACTTCATCTCCTGCCCACTATTGCCACATAGTCAGTGCTTCCTTCACCAGTTACAACATTATTAAATGTCTATATTTTACCATCACCTTTGCATGTCCAGCCTATAGTTGTATTTGTATATAGGTTTGTAGATGTTTATCACTTCCATCTTTATTTTTAATCTGCAGTAGAAAACGGAGAGACGGAAATGTCCCCTGAAGAATCCTGGGATAACAAAGATGAGAACAGTGAAGCGGAGCCAGGAGGAGGCGATGGAGGACCTGCTGAAGAAGTTGCCCCAGAAATGATGGAGGAAGAAGAAGAAATTGCAAAGCCCAAAATGATTGTGGTGCCTCCAGATGCCCCCAAAAAGGAACATGTTAATGTGGTGTTCATCGGGCATGTAGGTATGTTGAGACAAATGTTTTTCTCTCATTTAACATTCTATTTTGAAAATATAAATTTCACACGTCGGATGCAAATCCAGTGCGCCTCTTATGTTACCAGAGTATCTCTTTAACGAAAACAAACCTGTGCAATAGTAACTCTTTCACAGCCATTGCCCTTAGCCTAGGTCCTGGACTTGGCAAAAGCTTCATTGTAAATTGTTGCCACTGAAAGTTTCTTTCCTGTTGTGCAAAGTACAAGAGTTTTGCCTGAATGACTAAATTACCTGAATACATAATCCCCATTCTATTTTCCTTGTAACAAAGGGATATTGCTCTCCCTCTATGTATAATGCAAACTCCTGAGAACTTCTGACAGTTTGCTGTGAGTACGTATGGGCCGCACCAGCGTAACCCATGTATGAAGAATCGGGAATTGAAAAGTGTCTTGGTAGAAACAGTTTTGGTGCCTTTATAGCAAATAATTTTATGTAGACTGTAAGCAGAAAAAATAATCCCATGGCATTTATGTGTGTGATAAGAGCATAAATAATTGGCTTGATCGTAAATTACACATAAAGCACTGTAGGCAGAAACCATACTTTAGTCAAATGTACATCCTTTTGACTTTGTGTCCCACCCCCTACCAAATGTGAATCCTTAATTCATGTTTTCCTTTTCTCAGACGCTGGAAAGTCAACTATTGGAGGGCAAATTATGTAAGTGATGTATTTTTCACATTAAAAGTTTTGAAACACTTGTTTTTGGCAAGTATTTTAATTGTGTGCTTTGATGTGGGGAATTTAACTTTTTCAATGGGAGACTCAACTGATACAATTGTTAATGCTAGCAATTAAGAATATTCAGAGGGAGATTGTTGATTTTTGTTTTTCTTTCAACTTTATTTTTCTTTCAGGTATTTAACAGGCATGGTTGACAAAAGAACACTTGAGAAATATGAAAGAGAAGCTAAAGAAAAAAACAGAGAAACCTGGTAATATATTTTGACCTTGTGTGTTAATTGTCACATGTACTTGCCCTTCTGTTTTACCACAACATGTGTTTATCATTATAGGCTTGTAGTTTGTGTTTATAGCATTATTTTTGACCCCTTAGTGACAAGACATTTTGACCTTGACTTTCCCTTTCCCGAGGGCTGTTTTTACATTTCTAGGGTGTTTGTGTTTAGCTGTAATTTTATTCTCTCAAATACTGTACCCACACATTATATGTTGTTTTTATCGTCATAAGAAGGGCTTTCATTAAATACCATTATGTTCATCATATCTTAATAGTTATTCAGTGCTGTATTTACCGCGAGGCATCCTAGGCGGATGCCTAGGGCGGCAAATTTTGGGGGGCGGCAGCGCCCCCCAGCACTGAAAAAAAAAAAAAACGCGGCCCTTTAAAAAAAAAAAAACCCCACCGCGCTTGCAGGCAGAGACGGAGGTGAGAAGGGATCGGAAGATCCCCCCTCACCAACGCTCTGCCTGCCAGGCTGCACGGGGAGCCGAACAGGCAGCACAGAGAAACCTCCGTGCTGCCTGTTCGGCTCCCCGTGCAGTATGCCGACACGGAAGTGCCGACAGTCACGTGACGGGCGCGCTGACGTCATACGCGCGCCCGGTCACGTGACCTGTCGGCACAATCGCCGGGGAGCCGAACAGGCAGCATGGAGGGACCATGCTGCCTGCCACCAGGGAAAGGTAAGTGCTGATGGGATGTGTGTGTGTGTGTGTGTGTGTGTGTGTGTGTGTGTGTGTGTGTGTGTGTGTGTGTGTGTGTGTGAGTGATGGGAGTCAGAGTGTGTGTGATGGGAGACAGTGTGTGTGACTGAGTGTGATGGGAGTCAGAGTGTGTGTGATGGGAGACAGTGTGTGTGGCTGAGTGTGATGGGAGTCAGAGTGTGTGTGATGGGAGACAGTGTGTGTGACTGAGTGTGATGGGAGTCAGAGTGTGTGTGATGGGAGACAGTGTGTGTGACTGAGTGTGATGGGAGTCAGAGTGTGTGTGTGATGGGAGACAGTGTGTGTGACTGAGTGTGATGGGAGTTGGAGTGTGTGTGATGGGAGTAGGAGTGTGTGACTGAGTGTGATGGGAGTAGGAGTGTGTGACTGAGTGTGATGGGAGTGTGAGCTTGATGTGAGTCTGAATGATGGGGCATGTGTTAGGTGTGTAACGTGGGTGTGCAGCTTGGGTAGGGGGGTGCCCAGATTTTGTCTGCCTAGGGCAGCACAAAATCAAGATACACCACTGTAGTTACTACAAAAGAAATCATAAAATATGATGGAAAAAACTTTCTGATTTTGACCTAAAATATAATTTACACAAATACAATCATTAAAAAAGAGCTAAATAGTTTCTAAATGTTGTCCCGAGTTCAGAAATATGCTTGTTTCCATGTTTTTTGCGATTTATCGGGCAAAAACCAAAAAGTTTTGTTTTTTCCTATATTGACCTTTTGACCCAAACCCTAAATTTAACCCCAACTCTAACCCTTATGCTAACACTTAATATATTTTAATTTAATTTTAACCCCAACAGCTAATCTAACCCTAGATTTCAGCTAATTGTCTTTTTTTTTTTTTTTTTTTTTTTCATTCCAATGTTGCTGACTGCCTCTGACTGCAGTCAAGCAACAGATTCAGAGTGACATGTTTTTTCACTTCTGAAGCTCTGACCACAAGAGAGCACCGCCATATTGCAGGAGGATGCTGCTCCTGCAATACGGCGCCCACGATTGCTCTGTGGAGTGATCGTGGGTGCACCAGAGCCCAAATTTCGGTGCTGGCTATTGTCTTGACATCGAGGCAATATACCAGCACCGTCAGAGCTCGTTTCACCGCAGGACGTGTCAGGCATGTCCATTGTCGGGAACGGTTTAAAGCAAATCTTCATACAGCCCCTTTGGCCATGTACTGTATTGTGTGTAAGTGTTGTCCACCATTCTGACCTCTCCAGTCAACTACAAAATATGTGGATGACAAGGTCAGTTAGGTAGAAGATGTAACCATTTTGTAAAATCAACCCAAGTACATAGAAATAAAATCTACTTACCTGAATTTGATTACACGTTGGCCCGCCTACGCTATCAACATTTCTGCTGAAATCTGTGCTTTTATGCCCACCACATGTGTCACTTTAGGGAATCTTGACCTCTGTCTTGACAGACTCCTGCATTTAGCACTCCTCATCTCTATTATATTGTAGAATTATTATTACTAATATTCATGCTCTGCTCTGCAAGCACAGTGCTGCCCTTCCCAGTATTTGTAAAATGTTCAATGACGTCTTTTTAATCTCTCCATGCAAGTAACTCTAGATCATGCAGGCATATTGTAACGCGTGTTTCAAAGTTTCCCTTTTAATTTTTCTTATCTCTGATTCAGAGCTTTTATTTATTTTTTTACTATCAGCCAATATTGCAGGTGAAGATGCAAATCTCTTAAAATGTTTGCATTTTGCGCTTAGGTACCTCTCGTGGGCATTGGACACAAACCAGGAAGAACGAGACAAGGGTAAAACAGTTGAAGTTGGCCGGGCTTATTTTGAGACTGAGAAGAAACACTTCACTATCCTTGATGCTCCCGGCCACAAGAGCTTTGTTCCAAACATGATTGGTGGGGCTTCCCAAGCTGACCTGGCTGTTCTAGTAAGACACATTATTGTAGATAATTCAATATCTTTTAGCTTTAATTTGGATTATTTTTACATATAAGCATTAACATTGCTCTTGTGATGTAAATCAAGAGTTTTGTTTAAGTATCAAAATGACACTGAATCTCAACACTTATTTAAAAAGCAACAATCTGAATATATCCTTACTAAACCTTGATTGTGAAGAGTTTAAACAACCAGATGGCAGATGGTAAATTTGTAATTGGAGTGGCGTCAAACCCGTGGGCCTAAGACATAAGAATTGACATTAGCATGGGGTGGGGACCATTAAGATTTTGGAGGGGGCTGGTTGTGTGACAATTTCTATATTCTTATTTATTTTTCTACAGGTAATCTCCGCACGCAAAGGTGAATTTGAGACTGGATTTGAAAAAGGAGGACAGACGAGAGAACATGCCATGTTGGCAAAAACAGCGGGTGTAAAACATTTAATAGTTCTTGTTAATAAAATGGACGATCCAACAGTGAACTGGAGTAATGACAGGTATGTTCTTGAGTTGTGTAGACCCGTTCGTAATTCCTAAAATCATCTTGTTTTTATAAATACACATTTTCATAGTTATGCCATGAGGAAATCTTTAGGAAAACATTTCCAAGGTGCCCATATAGTATGCCAATAATCATAGCCATTCTTCTTTCTGAGGATTTCTCTCTGCACATTTCTTTACAGGTTAACTTTATAACTGAATCCACACCAGATATTCCCCTTCTTTAATGTGCTTTATTTCTTTTTCGGGAATATACTATGTGGTTTATCATACATTTTATTCCCTTTTTTCACATTTCATTTACGATTTTGCTTGTTTGTAGATATGAAGAATGTAAAGAGAAGCTTGTGCCCTTTTTAAAGAAAGTTGGTTTCAACCCCAAAAAAGATATTCACTTCATGCCATGCTCAGGACTGACTGGGTCCAACCTAAAGGAACCAGTGGACTTTTGCGCATGGTACAGGTAAGTGGAGAAATGCAATATTTGCATTACTGCCCACGTGCTACATATTGCAGGTTACTACACTTTAAACAAAATGGCACAATCACACAATATATTTGTGATCTGCTCTTTCAAGTATGAGACATACCAGGAAAAAAAGGGAGCATGAGAAATGAGTGCACATCCCAAATGAATGGTAGACGTGTATTGTTTTGGTGTCATTCAGTCAGACAAAAATCAAGAATGGTCCTTAGATTTCAAGAAAATGTATACATTGTGTACACATAAAAATAAAATAGTTTTAAATGCTTCTGTGGTGTCACTTGTCATGACATTACCTTGTGGCTTGATATACAAATCTACTTTCAGTGGGAAATTATTTGCATGTCAAACCAAAAGATGTCATGGACAAGGTGACACCACAGACACATGGAAACCTGTTATCAATGTATGCATTTGCTTGCAATGTAGGGATCATTCTTGATTACCCCCTACATAAAAATTGTTCAGATGAGGCTCCCATTAAGATCTCTTAATGGGGTCCCTAGATTCTCCCAGGAACCAATTAAAATGTTCTCAAACATGCAGACAAAAATATATATACCATTTTTATTATCTACAATCCTAGTGTAGACAATGCTCAGGTGAATGCAGCTCGAATTGGTAGTACACATACCCACCTCTCTCTACAGGAACTATATATATATATATATATATATATATATATATATATATATATATATATATATATATATCTCATAAACTAATAACAGTATAACCATGTATTGATAAATTAATACTTTACCGGATGCAATGTTGCGGTAAAAGGTATCTGGCATCAGTTACCCAGATATGCAGACACGACATAGCAAAAAAGAGTAGAAAAACACAATTGTGTGTATCGTTTAATATTTAATAGACAAATAAGTGAAGGCTTAAATTGTGCCGAATTTCAGCCCCCCTAGACCGGCTTCAAGTTTTAACATGCAGATCTCAAGACTTTATCCTTCATTTGGATGCTGGTGTGCCTGCAGAACCCAGAGGAAGAAGACGCTGAGTTGGTGTTTTCTGTTCAATGAGCTCGGTTGTGAGTTGTCTTTGGTGCGCCCATAATTTTTGAAGTTAGCCTTCATTTATTTGTCTATTAAACACCACCAAAAGAGGTACACAATTGTGTTTTTTACTTTTTTGCTATATCATATCTGGATAATGGATGTAAGATTGTATCCTGTGAAGTGCATGTTGGTGTTTGCCAGCTGACCCAGGTGTGCATGATACATAGTCATGAGATGATGCACGTTAGAGCAGTGCATTGCTCTTGAAAATCATGAGGGCAGTAACGATTGACCCTGTATTTTGTTTTTATAGCAGTGATGCACTATTGTGTGTTCTCTCTTCTTCCGGTGTGAAACAGTTGCTCTCAGATCTTCAAACATACAGAGGCGGTTTTCCTTATTTTTGCTTATACATCAATGATTTGGTGCCCAATTCTGCAGTTATTAGTATAAGAATTTATTGCATTCCTTCATATTAATACATTTTAATGTGTATTTATTCTGCAATTTATTTTTTCCCCTCCTTAGACTAGCATGATATAAAAAGCTCTGGTACTTAGTGTTAAATGTTCCAACATTTGCAGTCTATTAATGAAAACAAATGATCGGTGGATTCAAAAGGGTTTGTGCTGTTTAACCCCTTAGTGACAAGACATTTTCACCTTGACTTTCCCTTGGTGACACTGGCTGTTTTGACATTACTGGGGAGTTTGTGTTTAGCTGTAATTTTTTTCTTTCTCACATACAGTACCCACTCAAATGATATGTTGTTTTTATAGTCATAAGAAGGGCTTTCATTAGATACCATTATGTTCATCATATCTTATCATTTACTACAAAAAAATCATAAAATATGCTTAAAAATTTTAAAAAACCCACTTTTTATAACTTTGACCTAAAATATAATTTACACAAATAAAATCATTTAAAAAGACCCTGTCTAAATAGTTTCTAAATGTTGTCCCGAGTTCAAAAATATGCATGTTTCCAAATTTTTCGGTATTTTTTTGCGAGTTATGGGGCAAAAACCAAAAATAGTGTGTTTTGGTTTTTTCCTATATTGACCTTTTGACCCCAACACTAAATTTAACCCCAACTCTAATCCTTATTATATCCCTTAATATTTTTTAATTTTAACCCTATCCCTTATGCTAAAAATTATTTAATTTTAACCCTATAGGCTAATCTATCTATATAACCTGTATTTAATTAATAAATATGTATTTTAAATATTTTCCATTGCAATGCTACTTAACAGCCACTAGGGGCAGTCAAGTAGCATATTCAGAGCGACGGAAGTGAAGTTACTTTCACTTCCGAAGCTCAGACCGGCAGAGGGCTTAGCCATATTGACGGAGCAGCATGCTCCGTCAATATGGCTCCCCACGATCGCTCCACGGGGCGATCGTGGGTGCTCCAAAACAGAAAAGTAGTTGATCTCGAAAACCGCTTGATTCACCGCAGGACGTGCCAGGCAACGTCCTTTGTCGTTAAGGGAGTTTCTCCCAGGACGTGCCTGGCACGTCCTTTGTCGCGAAGGTTCTAACCAGGATCCACATAGCTTCTCCAATTTCAGATCAATTCAGATTGCTGATTCAAATGTGTCTTTTCCTTTAGTGGATTGCCGTTCATACCATATCTGGATAACATGCCAACATTCAACAGATCATTCGATGGACCTGTCAGACTGCCAATTGTGGATAAATACAAGGTATGAGCAATAGCCTAAAAACAAATTTCAACTTTGTTTAAAGGCCAACTGTAAGCAAAAAGTAGCTCCTGTTTAATTTAAGGATTACATCAAGTGGAGATGGTGTGTGTATAGAGGAGCTTTAATGAAAATACAAATAAAGCACATTATTGAGAACTCATTGCTTCATATAGCTCTTACAGGGGGCAGACATGTTGCATTGAATCTTGGGTCAGATCTGCATTTACCTTCATGCAGGCGAATGCAGATCTGTCCCAAGATTCTAAACAGTAGGTCTGTCCCCCTGTTAGAGGTAAATGAAGCAAAGAGGGCTGAATAAACAACATTATTTGTATTTCATTAAAGCATTTCTATGTAAATAATTCATTACTGTATTGTGTATCATTTTTAGTTGAGGGTGCATGATTTTGATATTAAATGAAATTGCAGTAATAACGTTAATCTGGTAGTTACTCCCTAACCATGAGTGGTAGGTGAGATGAATTTTTACTTTGCATTATAAAGAGCCAAATTTGGGGCGTTTCCTCTGTGAGCGATTCAATTGACCCTATTTGCGCCTTCCTAATGCATAGTTAAGTCTGAGATGAAATATTTCTTCCATCAACTCACCTGCACCTCACTGCAGCTTTCATTTAAAGCCATAGTCCATACAATGTGATGGGCTTTGTGCTGCCAACAGGAGTCTGCTGTAAAAGTAAATGGTTCTATGTTTATGTTGGTATCATAAGTTTCAGTTTTTTTGTTTTTATTCAGGTTGTTGGTATAAAAAGTGTAACCCAGTGTTTAATATTAAATGCGTCACGCTGCTAAACTTACCTTTATTTGTCAATTTGCAGGATATGGGCACAGTGGTTCTAGGAAAGCTAGAATCCGGATCAATATGTAAAGGACAGCAGCTTGTCATGATGCCAAACAAGGTGATTATTTGTTCTTATTGATAACAAACTGGTAACTTCTGCTCAAATTTAGTGACTGAAGAAACTCTTGGCTTTGTGTTTTTCCTTTACCTCGTTAACACTCTGTTTAGCGGTTTGGTGAATAAAACCGTTTTATTTGATAAAACATCTTCGCTCCAGAATAATCTTCTTTTTTTTTTTTTTTTTTTTTACATTTCCTGTGTACAACTTATGCAGTTGTATTCTCTGTTTTTGTATGATCATGGCTGTCATTGTAAACTACATTATTTTCTTTAAAAGCATACTGTTGAAGTTCTAAGCTTACTATCGGATGAAGTGGAGACGGAGCTTGTAGCGTCTGGTGAAAACCTGAAACTCCGACTCAAAGGCATTGAAGAGGAAGAAATCCTTCCAGGTTTTATTCTCTGTGACCCAAACAATCTTTGTCATTCTGGACGTACATTTGATGCCCAGGTAAAACATTGACAGTATCATAATGAATATCTTTTTTTTAATGTATTTATTTTGTAATGACCATAATGAGCTTCACTCTATTCATATGACTTAATTGGAAGACTGGAACAGAAGTCAGAGGTGTCCGTGATCAGGGGAGGGCTCACAACCTTTGGCCTGGAGGGGGAGACAATTTAGTGGCCCATCGCTTATTAGAGCCAAATTAGAGGGCAGCCTGGGTGCAATTGCACCTCTGCCCCCCTTGCCAGACCCTCCTTTGGTCTAAACTTGTGGTTTGTAAGTCCTCTGTCATTATTAATGGTAAATTAATACATGTTAGCCATGTATTCTTAACTGTGTGTTTAAATTATCACTTGTTTAGGGCAACATCATGTGGTAGGAAGGACAAGGTCCACTCATTATAAATGCCATCTTTTAGACATCATTTCACTCTGCATTGTATTTAGATTGATGAATTCAACAGGTTCACTTTCCATCAGAAAAAATCTATTTCATGTGCCCATAGTGCAACTTCATCAGAGTTGTCATTAGAGATAGACACAGTCAGATATGATGACGGATAAGGTATATGAATTAATAAAGAGACAATTGTATAGAAAGGTAGAAAATGCTACACTCCAGGTTATCTATGTATACAGAGATATATAAATATTATAAATAGTTTTTATGTACCATGTCCTGTGCTAAGAAGTCTTAAGAGTCCACATGGAGGAATGTCGTCCATTATTTCCACAAACACTTTTTTTTTCTTTTTGCAGATTGTCATTATTGAGCACAAATCCATCATTTGTCCTGGATACAATGCAGTGCTGCATATTCATACCTGTATCGAAGAAGTTGAAATAACAGTAGGTTTCTCCCCTAAGTTGCATTATTTCTTGTGTTGTAACTTATGAGAACTGTTAAAATAGGGTTTTTCTTCAAAATTTGGGTCATTTCAACACCACTGTTTATATTATGAAATCTAAAAATAAAATTCATTTAAATCTGTACGTTAACATTTGTGGAGTTGGATGTTTTCTCACCTGGTGTATTTTGTTATCTAGGCCTTAATTTGCTTGGTAGACAAAAAATCAGGGGAAAAAAGCAAGACACGGCCCCGATTTGTAAAACAAGATCAAGTATGCATTGCCCGCTTGAGGACAGCGGGAACCATCTGCCTTGAAACTTTCAAAGATTTCCCTCAGATGGGTCGATTTACCTTGAGAGATGAAGGTAGGAATTTGTTTTTTTTAAAAGACACTTGTTTTTATACCATTTCTGGTTTATTATATTTCTCTCACCATTGTCCCTCCTCTTCCTTTTATTTAGGTAAGACCATTGCAATTGGAAAGGTCTTGAAACTGGTTCCAGAAAAGGACTAAGTTTTTGGGGTTTTTTCCTCTTGACCCTGCACAATACTGTGAGGAAAATTGACTCTACAGAAGCCTACTTCACACCGCCTTCTTACTTTCTGCCCATTGACAAACGATCCCCCGAAACCAATTCCACAGCAGAAATACAATGTCCACATTGTCAGCTTTCTCATATTGAGAGCTCTGCTATGCCACTGTTGTATTTCCCTTCATGAAACTTTTTTTCCCAATCCCTTCCAAAGTCCGCTTCAATGGAGAGATTTGGCAGTAGCTTCATAAGTGGTATGGACATTTTGCCTCCAATATTGAAAACCTAAGATTTTATTTTTATTTTTAAGTACATGCAATACTTCCCTTTCCTCACCTCCAGAACAGACATCTTAATCCTAGGCAGAACATTCAAAGTGTGCGAATGTGTGAGCACATGTTACAAAGAACTACCATGTTAATAAAATATTCAATTTAAAACCCTTTTTCGGTATTTGAATTGCTTTTGAATACTGTTTTTGTTTTGTTTTAACTTGAATGTAACACCTGCTGCATTAACTTTTTTTAACTTTCCAAGTAATCTATTAATACTTAGATTTTTTTTATTTTGTTTCTAAATTCCTTTAATTGGCCCTAATCTCCCTAGCCAAGACACATCAAATTAAGAAAGCTTGGTTTATAATTCCAACAGCCCTCATAGAATAACCCTTTGAGTGGCAAATTGGTAAGTAAAGCATGACAGTACATGAGTTATGTATATGGATCCTTGTATTGGTTTTCCATGGTGACTGCTCTGCTTACAGATCAGTATATTCCTTTCTGGCAAACAAAGGGTTGGAAATGTGAAGCGCCTGAATTTAAAGAGACTTCACATTGCCACGTGAATTGTACGTTTTTCTTGACAACAAAAGTACATTTTGGAGTGTAATTTTATTAAAAGGCACTTGTATTTACTTGTATAAAAGTATTTACTTGTGAAAATACTTGTATTTTCTATAATCAAACACTATCTGTATATTATGTGATGAGGCACTTCATCAGTCTGCAACAAACTGCAGGTTTCTTACAAGTTCAAGCAGAAAATTTTAATTTCCTATTTCTGTGGAAGTTCTTAGTAGCTCTTTAAATCGGCTACATTTTCAGTACTAACTGGGAAGGATTCCAGTTCTCAATTACAGTTCAGTCTTTGTGTTGTTGAACATGAAGGCTCGACTTCTTTATCCTTGCTGCTTAATACATGTCTGAGATGAGCAGTGGACTATTCAGCTCAAACAAGTTTGCACATATATTGATCCGGTGGATATATGATCTAGGTAGTCCTGCTGTCTGTTAACTTTGCATATCAAGAGTTGTGCTTCTCTAGAACTGAAAACAATGTCTCTGGTTAATAGGAAATGACATCATTTGTGTACACCTTTTTTTCCCATGGTTCTAAGGATACAAAGACCAATAGAATAGCTATTTGTAGACAAACTACCAATAGTGTTGAACAAAGTATGGCCTAAAAATCAAGAATGTGTTGGGAGGTACAGATTGTGACGTCTTGGGTTTAGTAATCATTGCTGTTGACTTCTGGCTGTTTTTACATTTAACAATAAAATGTTTAAGTTGAATTCCAGAAATCTCTCCTCACATCTGCAATTTTCTGAAATCGAAACGGTAACGATTGTTTAACCATATTTGTTTCTTTTGTAACTGTGGATTTCCCATTCATTTCACCAATGAGGCTACGTTGTATGGCCAGAGAAAACTATTGTCCTTCAGTTTGAAATGATTACTCTTGTAGCTGCCGTAATGCATGAAATGAAAATAAATTTTATTATGTCAGCAAAGCTGTGGGCTTTCAATTTTTTGGGAGACATCAAATGCTCAGAGAGCATGCATGTATTTTATTTTTTTGTTTTAATAAAGGAAAGCAAGATGGATCATGGGTGGATTATCAAACACGTAACCCATGGAAAAAGTACAAGAAAAGTGGTGTAGATTGTTTTTTTTACTTTTTGATAGTTTTTTTTTTTTTTTAATATTTCGTTGTACTATTATGCAGCACACACTGGACCATGTGCTACCAATTCACCCCATTTTTATAGCAAAAATTCTGCTGTAGAATAAATGTAGTTTTGTAAATGCATGGGGACTCTGTGTTAACCGACAGTCCATATTTATGTAGGCCCTGTTATTAACTCTAGAGGTGTTTGTGGTCATCCTGAAAAAAACCTGCAAAAGGCACATTTCAAAGGTAAGATCTGCTTTAAAGAGAGATTAAACCATGAAGATAAAAATGTGCCTTAAAAGCTTCACTTAATACCTTTAAATGTACTGTGGTACGTATAGTACAGTGCTGCCATTTTTGGCTTTATGCATGAAAGCAAGAATTGCAACAATTGAGATGGGAATTTCAAGTAGCAACCTTTGGAAAAATGCTTCCATTCAGCTGCATTGGAGAATTTTTTCAACTCTACATTGTCCTAAAGTTTGACATTCTACTATTCTCTTTCACGATTGCAAACAGGGCTCTCTACCTCAAGTACCAGTACCAGTCTCTGGTCATCTAACATAGCATGTACTTCCATGTTCTGTATGAAGTGCTACTTAAATGGTTGATTCTATATAAATGTTAATGTAATAAGCGGCATGTGTAAGAGTCTGTCTCTCCCCTCTCCACACAGTCTGCCTTTCCTAATTTTTCATTAGCATACACATTTGCTGTTATTCTCTCTAGCTGTTCACGTTTGCACACAGGTTTGTATACTTAATCATTCACAAATGGTGATTTTAAACGCCTTTAAATCATATGCCACTGTTTTCTTTATGATTGAATTAAATGCATATTAAAGGAAAAATAAAGTGTTTATCTCCAGCATCCATTTTGAGAATATTTCCCATGATGCAACATCATCCAAAATCTTCCAGTCAGTCTCACTTTAAAATTGTTTTCAAAGCCTGCATGATCTCAGAAGATACTCCCCTGCTCTTACTGGCAGCTCCTGTGTATCATAGTGGGCAGAACTAGGTGGCTGTGTACAACTTTTTTTTAACCTGCATTCTAACACAAAGAGAGGAGATTAACTTGATCAAACAGGATCATAACTCCGCCCCCTTGTGATGTAATAGTTACATTACCATCCCATTCAATGCAAGTCTATGATCAGAATTCAGACGTATAGTGAGAAATTTGTGCTGTAAAGTGAGGGAGTGACACCCAAAAACACTATTTCACAAAATGGCAGCGCCCAGTCACATTTTTTATGTGACTGTATTTAATAAAATATGTAACCTAAGAAAAAAGATATCTGAAATCGACAAAACAAAATAAAAAAAGTAACACCTTTTCCTTTTTTTGGTGGCAGTGTCCCTTTAAGGACAAAGATTATGGGATATATTTTGAATGGTTCATTGCAGAACTACCATTCAAAAAAAAAAAAAAAGTCAAACCAGGAGAAATGCTCTGTCCTATATAAAAATGAGTGCATAATTGCTAAGGCAGTGATACATTGAGGAGTTAAAGTAAATGCTATAATGCCCTATTCGTTTAAGTAAAAAAAAAAAAAAAATTACAAAAATTTGTATGCCTGTTTAATACATGGAAGCAAGGGTTGGTTGTGCCACTATTTGGCACTCAGCGTGTGTGCTGTGTTTATACATAATCCCCAGTATGTACATCTTGTTTACTTTCCATAACATCTAATCTTTTAATTGTAATTGCAGAAACGATTCCACCTCTACACTATGATCATGAAGCCTGGTCCAAACACTGAGCACAGATAATCCAAGGATGTTAGTTACAATTCTTGACGTTTAATACAGCCTTAAAATAAATTGTGGATCACAATGGCTGCAATTTGCTAACCATGATACCCAAAAGTCACACACCTGATATATTGTTGCCTCGTTCACCTATGAATAATGCTGGATGATACTGAGCACATACAGGAGGATAGGAACGTGTGGCAAGGCGTGTGAAGGTCCACAAGGCATTATTCACAGTCCAGAACCATGGTAGATATAGCTGCATACCCCTGCACATTCACGGCTGTACATTTATACCTATAAAGAGTTACATAGGGGGATTTACACGTATACTTTGAGAGGAGAAACGAAAATTAGCAACTTTACACACATTAAAGCTTAGCAGACTGCCTTAATGAATATTTTTGTTCAGTTTTTACAAATGAAAATGAGGGTAAGAGACCTCATTTAGGGAAAAAGACTAATGAGTCTTTTGATGCATGTAAGTTTACAGAGGAAGAGGTTTTACTTCAGCTGTCTAAAGTAAAGACTAATAAGTCCATGGGACCTGATGGGATACATCCAAAGTTATTAAAAGAACTTAGTGGTGTACTAGCAAAACCGTTAACAGATTTATTTAACCAATCATTGTTAATGGGAGTAGTTCCAGAAGATTGGAAATTAGCTAATGTTGTGCCCATTCACAAGAAAGGTAGTAGGGAGGAGGCGGGCAACTATAGACCAGTAAGTCTTACTTCAGTAGTGGGGAAAATAATGGAAACCTTGTTAAAGAATAGGATTGTTGAACATCTAAAGTTGCTTGGATTTCAAGATCAGAGACAGTATGGGTTTACTTCAGGGAGATCATGCCAAACTAATCTTATTGATTTTTTTGATTGGGTGACTAAAATAATAGATCATGGTGGTGCAGTAGACATGATAGAAACATTTAAATACATAAAGGGAATCAACACAGTAAAGGAAGAGAGTATATTTAAAAGAAGAAAAACTACCACAACTAGAGGACATAGTCTTAAATTAGAGGGGCAACGATTTAAAAGTAATATCAGGAAGTATTACTTTACTGAGAGGGTATTGGATGTATGGAATAGCCTTCCAGCAGAAGTGGTAGAGGTAAACACAGTCAAGGATTTTAAGCATGCGTGGGATAGAAACAAGGCTATCCTAGCTATAAGACCGGGAACGGGGGACTAATAAAAGTACTCAAAAAAAATTGGGCAGACTAGATGGACCGAATGGTTCTTATCTGCTGATACATTCTATGTTTACTTTGGTTTTTTGGGGGGAAGTAAAGGACTGGAGGTGGATATGGTATTGAAAGAAAATAAAGTATCAGCATTCTCCGAATGGTGCTGGGTGTAGGACTACACCAGGTCCAGTATAATAACTCCAGGAAAAACAATGGATCACACAGCACTCGATAAAGTGGGGTGTTTATTATGACCAAAGCGGCAATGTTTCAACCCTGTCGGGCTGGATAAAGACCTGATTTGTGATACATCACTGAATTTATTTTGTGTGCCCCTGGTAAGTCATATGGTCAACCTAAAAGTACAGGAGTCCTTTAAAATCAATACTACCATGTAGAATTACAGGTTGAGTATCCCTTATTCAAAATGCTTGGAACCAGAAGTATTTTGGAAAATAGATTATTATCGTATTAGATATAAAAAGCCTCTCAGCACTCATGAAATACAGCAGTATCACTTTAAATACTGTATAGAGAAAATAAATCACTTAGCTGTGATGTGTGAGGCATCGTTGAGAACCTGCCGTTGGTATGTCAGGCCTACACACGTGCCATTGTATTACCCTCTGTGGGTGTGGGGGAATCTGATCATGCATGGAAAGGCTATATCGCAGCTGAAGGGGGCTGGGCACTGAATAAACTGTTGTGCGCTTGCATTTTGACAGGGGTGGGTGCAATTTGCAACTTGTGGCAAAATCCCAAAAAAAGTTTGGATAACGGATTTCTGGATAAGGGATACTCAACCTGTATTATCATTCGTGTAGCCCCTTAAAGAGGACATCCTAATTTAACCCCTTGACGACAAAGGACGTGCCAGGCACGTCCTGGGAGAAACTCCCTTAACGACAAAGGACGTGCCTGGCACGTCCTGCATTGAATGAAGCGGTTTTCGCGATCAACGATCGCAAAAAACGCTTTAACAGTGCTGGTCTATTGCCTCGACATCGAGGCAATAGCCAGCACTGAAATTTCTATTTCGGGACCCCCACGATCGCCCCACGGAGCGATCGTGGGGAGCCATATTGACGGAGCATGCTGCTCCGTCAATATGGCTAAGTCCTCTGCCGGTCTGAGCTTCGGAAGTGAAAGTAACTTCACTTCCGTCGCTCTGAATATGCTACTTGACTACCCCTAGTGGTAGTTTAGTAGCATTGCAATGGGAAATATTTAAAATAAATATTTAATTAATTAAAAACAGCTTATTTAGCTATATTAGCCTATTGGGTTAAAATTAAATATTTTTTAGCATACGGGATAGGGTTAAAATTAAATTAAAGTTAAAAAATATTAAGGGATATAATAAGGATTAGAGTTGGGGTTAAATTTTGGGTTCGGGTTGGGGTCAAAAGATCAATATAGGAAAAAACCAAAAAACACTATTTTTGGTTTTTGCCCCATAACTCGCAAAAAAATACCGAAAAATATGGAAACATGCATATTTTTGAACTCGGGAGAACATTTAGAAACTATTTAGACGGGGTCTTTTTTAATGATTTTATTTGTGTAAATTATATTTTAGGTCAAAGTTAGAAAAAGTGTGTTTTTTAAAATTTTTCATCATATTTTATGATTTTTTTTGTAGTAAATTATAAGATATGATGAACATAATGGTATCTAATGAAAGCCCTTCTTATGACGATAAAAACAACATATAATTTGTGTGGGTACTGTATGTGAGAAAGAAAAAAATTACAGCTAAACACAAACACCCTAGAGATGTCAAAACAGCCATTGTCACCAAGGGTAAGTCAAGGTGAAAATGTCTTGTCACTAAGGGGTTAAATCCTGAACTATAGTTATACTGGAATTAAAAACAAATGTTTTTTGAGGGGTAGAATTTGCTAGGATTTGATAGAATGAATAGAAAGGTAGGAATAAGGACACAAACACCAGTACCTTATTCCAGTCCTCTTTGCTACGTATACCTGAAGGCAGATTTGTTTTTTAGAATCTTGGGTCAGGGCTGTGTGAAACATGAACCACCATGAGTGGACGCAGGTTGGTTCGGCTCCTCTGGAAAATGCCTTGTAACTGGGCAAAACATATGTCCACACTGGCAAAACATATTTGCACAGTCTTAGAGCAGGCATAAAAGAGGGAAGAAGAACAAGAAGTCCAATCAGCTGCACTCTGCTGACCAGACCAGCTAGATCCCAGCAGCAAACCCGGTCTCAGCATGTAACAATCCCACGGGGAAGGACTCATGGCGTCCTGTAGGTACTCCAAAGAGACCAGATCTCCTGATATTTATCCTCACATGCAAAGAGAGTTCTTTCCATCTGACTCTGGTAAGTGATTTGGGCAACTATCTCGTGCCATCTGGTGGTCTCAACTCTCCTCCAGTACCGGGCCACAAAGATTTTTTTTATTGCGGAGAGAATTTGTGCTAGAAGAATTTGCTGCGATTTAGTCATAGTCGGGCAGTCCAGCATAAACAAGAAAAAGGGGGCGGTAGTTGAACCTCTTATGCGACACATCTCCTCCAAAAGGTACTGTAAATTACTTTTTATCTCGCAATTTCGCGCAGTCCCACCAAATGTGGTACATGGTTCCCGCGGCACCCCCACATCTCCAGCACAAATTCCAGATATTATGCTGGAATTTATTTAGACGCTCGGGAACCATGTACCATCTGTACAAGATTTTATAGTACACCTCTTGGAGCGTAACACAATGAACGGCAGTCCTATTAAGTTCTACCACTTCATACCACCGCTCCTTAGGATAGGATTTCTGCAGGTCTCTTTCCCATTTATTAATGGAAACAGGAAGTGGAAGGTTCTGTTCCTGTTCCATAAATGCAGATAACTTTGATATTAATTTTGATTTATGCTGGGCTGCTATGAATTCGTCCAGGGTATCTTGCGGAGCCAGGGGATTATTTCTAATATAATTCTGGACTATAATAAATGTAAAGATCTCTGAGTCTGGGATGGCGTATTTCTCCTGACCAAATGAAAATGTAATAACTACATTACTATTCAATATATCTGATATATACGGGTTTTTATATTTCATCAGGGATCAGTGGAGTAGTCCTGGAACTCTAAACGAGCAAGAATCATCATAGCACTTGCCGTCCCCTTACACTAATAATTTTGAGGATGTTATTTTGGTTGCGAGCCAGATGTATGCTTATTTCACACCTTTTTATTCCATACATTTTACTTACTTTTACTCCTCACTTTCCTTCTTTCTATTTTTCAACACTGGCATTATTAACACAGTGGCACCTCATGACAAAAGTACATCTTAGTTAGGGTTAACTTTCATATGATATTTGTATCTTGTTTTATTTCACCTTTTTGCAAACCTATTTGACCCTAACAGGGACTTATACATTGCTTATTCAAAAAATGTAGAGTATTAAATAGATGAAAATGATTTATACATTGTGTTAGTAGAATTGTATGCAAATGCATAAAATAGGATAAATGTTAAGTGTGTGGCATCCCCTATTTATGACATCACCTGTGGCTTAATATGCTAATGACCGCATTTTTTTTAATGGGAAATGTGTAATTTGCATATCAAGCCAAGATGACAGGCAAATTTAAAACATTTATTTATCTTATTTTAGGCATTTGCATGCAATTTTGCTAACACAATGTGTCAATCTTTTTTCATTATTTTTTATTCTCTACATTCACAGCATGAGCAAAGTTTAGATTGAAAGAGTCCCTTTAATAATATATATTGCATTTCTAGATTTGTAAAATATTTTTCATGTAAAAGTTAGGAAAAGTGTTTTTCAGCATATTTTATGATTTTTTTAAAAATAAATTATTATATGATAAAAAAAAATAATGGTATTTAAAGAAAGCCCTTTTTATGGTGATAAAACCAGTATATGTGTGGCTACTTTAAATGAAAAAGAGGAAAATTACAGCCAAACACCAACACAACAGCCGTTAAAATAGCCTAGGTACAAAATATTTCATGTCTTGTCCATAAGCGGTTCATTTTATACCCACAGTTGTCTTTTAACGTATGTGTTTGTGTTACTGATGACCAGTTGTGAGGTGCAAAGGAAGAAATGACTTTATCACTTCCCATGATACTCACAAAGCAGCATGATTTTCCTACTTTAAGTGTTCTTTAAATGTTTTGTTTATAAATTACTAACGCTCACCTTTTGACACTTGTGTAGTGCAAATGGTTAAGAATCATGTGAACCGTAACCAACACTAGCCAGAGTGCCAAATTTTTAGCAATATTAAACCTATCATTGCTAGCAATTCTGGCATGTCTACGTCACTCGCTGTGCGACGTTTTGCAGCTCCCGACCGAATGAATAAAGTTTTTCTTGCGCGCTGAGGTTCCGTTTTGTGCGCATGCGTAGGGTAGTGAAGGGCTACACGTGTTATAGGCAACATGGCCGAATCCGATGCTGAAGGCTTCGATAGTTCTCAGGTAAGCGTGTTAGTTGTTTTATATTGATTAAACTTAATTATGTAATAATGCAGCAGAGCCTGGGAAAAAATGAAATATTCTTTTTGTTGGATCTTGGTTTGGGATCCAGTAACTCTAGTTTCAAAAGCATTTGAGATAACGCCATTTCACGTGGGCGAAGAATATATTAGTGCGATAGTATCGGTCAATCTAATTAGGTTTATTTGTATTGTTGTATATTTGGTCAAATATTCTTATTAATCCTATGTGTGTGTTTATTTAAAGTCCGAATCCTGTAACGATTGAATGTTTTTATTAATAATTTTGGAATTTCATCTGTTGGTTGAGCATCATAATTGTTCTTAAATAGAGTATGCTGTTTGAAAGAAATAACTGCAATATTATTGCTATCCAAAATAGCTGTAGAGCACACAAAAAACACCTATATAATCAGTGGACCAACTAGCATGTCACCCTTTCTCATACTTATGTTATTTATGTGAAGAAGTAACATCACTGAGAAATTACTATATATGTTATTTACCTATTTACCTGTGTGATGGTGCAGCAGAGCTTAGACATGATTAATTAATTTGATCACTTTTAAACTCACTGATTCAAAGTGATGATGATTCACTCAGACAACAACACAAGGCAAGAATAATAATCTGTACTGCAGTAATACTAATTACTATCAAATGATCTAAATGTTACTTGGGTGTATAAAGTCCCAAGTGTTGTATTGTTTGTTCATCATTTGTTTTGTTATAAGCAGGTCATCTGAAATGGTAATTTAGATTTGTTTCCAAAAATATTGATCGCTGAACAAGCCACAATGTCTGCTAATGGTCATAAAAACCACTGCTAAAAAAGAGATTGATAAATGTCAGGCCACAGGATTTGCAGGTCTCTATTTTAGAGAGCATTGTATGAATTAAACTGTTTTCTATAAAATCATGAAGGCTTCTTTTGCTACTGTCTGCAAAATATACACATCTGTTGTTTGAGCAGGGGTTAACACCCTCAATGTATTTGACATGTATGATCAATTTGGGCATGTAATCTGATGATTTAAGAGCATTACAATTTAACATCTGGCTACAACTATGGTCATTCATTCACTGACCGTTGATTTAGCTGTATATGATCACCTAGACATCTTATAAAGATTTTAATAATACATAAGTCTCAAATTTAAGTTATTGGACAGTGTATGTATTTGGATGGCATACATCCAATCAGCATTTCACTTATATTTGCTTCCTGTGAATATATATTTTTTAATATAATGTAGTATTTTACAGCATTGCATTTCCTTTCTATCTAAAATAAAATACGCTTTTTGAAAGACTTAAATAACTTCAATATTCTTTACTTGATGTGTAAACGTTTTATCCCGTCTCTTAGGTTAAAAAAGCAGTCCAAGCTCTCTTTGCATACCAGAAGACTAAAGAGAGTGCAAATTCATTACTTTTAAATGAAAATGACCGCATCTCTTTGATGCTAACTGTATGGAAAATCCCCCCACGTGAACAAAAAATTAGAATGTAAGTATGTTGCATGTCTATGTTTGTCCAACTAGAATTTTTTTTTTTTTAAATGCTGTGAGTGCTTTAGAGGGTATATTCGGTAAAGAATTTTTCAACGCAACACAGGCAAGGTTGGTAGACCTTTTTTTTCCCACAGATATTCACAAAGTGCAATGCTATCACCACTGCAATGGGAAAGGATATTGAAATAGGGCCTAGGAATAGTTGATTTTTGCATATAATGTTCACTCTATAATACATTTTTCTATGTTTGCAGAGCATTGCCACATGGTATTCGGCCAGACTCCTTGGAGGTCTGTCTATTTACTAGAGATGAACCAAACATGTCCTCTGATCAGACTGAAACTTTCTACAAAAAGCTACTTGGTCAGCATGGAATCAAACGGATAACAGAGGTAGGTTAGGGGCTTGAGCCAATGTTTCTACTGAAGCTCAATTAGAGCTGTACAAATCTTTGTTAAAGGAATGGTATTTGCTTAAACTTCATATTCATACTCCAGTAGGTCTGTGTTATATAGGAGACACGCTTTACTACCCGGCTACGCTCGGTAATTTGGATTCCTGTCACTGCTCCTCTGTTCAGTTTATTTTGGTGTGATTTTTGTTTTGAAAACATTCAGCACCTATTCTCATTGCTCTTTCTTGTAAATAAGAACTCTGCACTCTGTGTGGAAAATATATGATGTTTAACCTACGCTCGGTCATTTCCTAATAAAAGGAGATGACATCAGCTACAGTTCTCTACACACACCCTTGCAGCTTCTCCATGTGTGGCAGCCATTGTGACGTGCAACCTTCCCTATGAATGTAGATTCCTAGCTATCCATGACGCAGTTAATACATGTGTTATATCACACTGAACTCACACCTGTAGTTTATTTAACATGCTGCCTAAGGTGTATAAGTTTTTTTAAATACACTTACCTTTTCTTTACCACCTTGGAACTCCTATTCCCACCAACTGCGCTAAGAGCATCCACAATCTGCTGCCATTATTTATTTTTCAGCAGTATCATTGTTCCATCTTGTAGCAGTACGCAGTCATTGTTCTGTTGGCCGCGCTTTTACTCAAAACTTAATTGATACATAAATTGGCATCACCAGTTATGTCATAATCTCCTGTTGCCCATCTCCAATGTCCATACATTTCACCGGAAAACTTAATTAACTCATAACTCAGGAAGGAAACAACATAGAGAGCTGAAAATAGTTGTTGACCTAGAAATTCCAGCATGAATACTCAGTGCTAATTTCCTGATTCCAGTATTCAGCATTCTAGAGTGTGTAGTGCTTCAAAAAAACAGACATTTTCTGTTTTACAGTTAAGATACAGATGCCATTTCTTTATTTGCATTTTCTCATCTGGCTGTATTCTGATTTGTCTACGTCAAGACACTGTGAAGCCAATCAGTACAATTTTGATATCTTTATTTGAATCCTTGAATGCTTCCTCATAAATGTATGTTTTGCAGTAGTAGAAGGCAAAACTGTCTTCTCCTATAACATTTACTCACAGCTGAACTTATCTCACCCTGCTACTTTATTAAAAAAAAAAAGGTAATTTTTATATCAAGTGGGTTCTCTCAGCTAAATATTGTATATATTGTAAATGCATTGATGAGGATAGAGTATGTTTCTACTGTGTCTGTGGTTTCCCCGGTGTATATCGCCTTGTAGCTTGATATGTAAATTAACTATTTCCCACAGAAAGTAGTTCCTGTGCGAATCAAGCCTCAGGTGACATCATGAAAAGAAGAAACCAACTCCTAAATCTGTGCATTTTAGTGCAATTCTGCTAACACAATGTGTAGATCATTGTTATTCTCTTCAAAGCAGTACCCTTCTATTATAAACCATCACTATCTACATTGTCCTTCTTAGTGTGCTCTGTGTAATCAGAGCACTGTAGGCTCTTTTCTGTGTTGTAATGCCTTCTCGAATGCTTGGAGTTTTCATTGTATCTGCAGAGCTGTTCATTTTTCGGTGTTCTGTTTTCGTCTTCACATATTCTAAAATGCCATAATTCATTCTCATCACGTCAAGCCTTGACTGGAACCATTCTGTTGGCCTCAGGTCATTTGAGAGAATTTTCAGTGTGACCATAAGTCTAGAAATTTAATTTAATCCGTACACTTTGTATTTATTTTATTGCTAGATAAGAATTATATTCATTCTCTTTTTTTATTAGGTCATTTCCCTTCAAAAAATTAAAAAGGAATACAAGCCATTTGAAGCCAAGCGTCGTCTACTGAGCAATTTTGACCTATTCCTTTCAGATGATCGAATCAGACGTTTTCTTCCATCTCTCCTGGGGAAACATTTCTACAAGGAAAAAAGGTAACCACATGTGTAATAATGCCCAGTCTCGTCTGGTGATATATACCTCATGTACCCGAGAAATCATACCCCCGCATTCACTTTAAAAATCATTTGCATTTATACTTCCATGCAATCTCATCCAGAGTTGTTGAAGACAAGAATACAACCAGTGTTGTGTATTTACCAGTCCTGTACCTGTGCACAAATAAAAAGGTTTATACATAAAGAGCATTAAATGAACTATTATTTATCTTGAATAGCAAATATTTCTATGCTCTATTGTCTATTTTCATGTAGAAAGATGTGGTAAAGACCTCAAACTCCTTTACCCCCTCGCTTTCCTCCACTCCTCCCTTTCCCTCTCCATTTTGTCTTCTCTCCTTACTTTAGTCCTCATTCTTCGTTTCTCACCTTCCCACAGATATCCTATTTATGTTTGACCCATTTTTGCTTCTTTTCTTTTTCACATCAGAACCCATGTGACTCGGTTCCCATTTTTCCCCAGGTTTCCATCTCAACTTTCTATTTCTGCACCTCCTACATATTTGTTCCTTTCTCCCTCCCTCAATTAGTCCACTTGTCCTACTCTTCTCACTACAGCCCCTCTACCCACCTTTTAGATTGGGCCACTTTTCTACCCTTTTTATTATTCCCCCTCCATGGAGACCCTCCATATTAGTATCATTCTACCCTCCCTATATTTGTTCTTTTCTTCCCTGTCCTTTTTAATGTCATTACAGACAGGGCCGGCCTTAAGTGTTCTGGCGCCCTGTGCGGGCTTCCCCCGTGGCGCCCCCGTCTCTTTCACCCCCCTATGTATGTGTCTCTCTCCCATGTTTGTCCCTTTCTATGTCTGTCTCTCTCTCTCCGTCTGTTCTGTCTCTGTCCCCCCGTCCCCTGTTCTGTCTCTGTCCCCCCGTCCCCTGTTCTGTCTCTGTCCCCCCGTCCCCTGTTCTGTCTCTGTCCCCCCGTCCCCTGTTCTGTCTCTGTCCCCCTGTTCTGTCTCTGTCCCTCCGTCCCCTGTTCTGTCTCTGTCCCTCCGTCCCCTGTTCTGTCTCTGTCCCCCCGTCCCCTGTTCTGTCTCTGTCCCCCCCCCTCCCCCTGTTCTGTCTCTCTCCCCCCCCCTCCCCCTGTTCTGTCTCTCTCCCCCCCCTCCCCCTGTTCTGCCTCTCTCTCCCCCCTCCCCCTGTTCTGCCTCTCTCCCCCTGTTCTGCCTCTCTCCCCCTGTTCTGCCTCTCTCCCCCTGTTCTGCCTCTCTCCCCCTGTTCTGCCTCTCTCCCCCTGTTCTGCCTCTCTCCCCCTGTTCTGCCTCTCTCCCCCTGTTCTGCCTCTCTCTCCCCCCCCCCCTCCCCCTGTTCTGCCTCTCTCTCCCCCCCCCTCCCCCTGTTCTGCCTCTCTCTCCCCCCCCCTCCCCCTGTTCTGCCTCTCTCTCCCCCCCTCCCCCTGTTCTGCCTCTCTCTCCCCCCCTCCCCCTGTTCTGCCTCTCTCTCCCCCCCTCCCCCTGTTCTGCCTCTCTCTCCCCCCCCTCCCCCTGTTCTGCCTCTCTCTCCCCCCCCTCCCCCTGTTCTGCCTCTCTCTCCCCCCCCTCCCCCTGTTCTGCCTCTCTCTCCCCCCCCTCCCCCTGTTCTGCCTCTCTCTCCCCCCCCTCCCCCTGTTCTGCCTCTCTCCCCCCCCCTCCCCCTGTTCTGTCTCTCTCCCCCCCCCTCCCCCTGTTCTGCCTCTCTCTCCCCCCCCCTCCCCCTGTTCTGCCTCTCTCCCCCCCCCTCCCCCTGTTCTGCCTCTCTCCCCCCCCCTCCCCCTGTTCTGCCTCTCTCTCCCCCCCCCTCCCCCTGTTCTGCCTCTCTCTCCCCCCCCCTCCCCCTGTTCTGCCTCTCTCCCCCCCCCCCTCCCCCTGTTCTGCCTCTCTCTCCCCCCCCCCTCCCCCTGTTCTGCCTCTCTCTCCCCCCCCCCCTCCCCCTGTTCTGCCTCTCTCTCCCCCCCCCTCCCCCTGTTCTGCCTCTCTCTCCCCCCCCCTCCCCCTGTTCTGCCTCTCTCTCCCCCCCCTCCCCCTGTTCTGCCTCTCTCTCCCCCCCCCCTCCCCCTGTTCTGCCTCTCTCTCCCCCCCCCCTCCCCCTGTTTTGCCTCTCTCCCCCCCCCCCTCCCCCTGTTTTGCCTCTCTCCCCCCCCCCCCTCCCCCTGTTCTGCCTCTCCCCCCCCCCCCCCCCTTGCCTGCAAATGTGGTTCAAGTGAGGGGGCGGAGCTAACCGGCTCAGTGGTGTAGCTCCGCCCCCACCCTGTGAAGCAGAGCAGCGCCTGCTTCACAGGGAGCCACAGACAGCAATAGAAAGTGCAGCTCGGCTTGCCATGCTTAATGCAGGCATGGGGAGCCGAGCTGCACTTTCTATTGCTGTCTGTGGGTCCCTGTGAAGCAAACGCTGCTCTGCTTCACAGGGTGGCGGCGGAGCTACACCACTGAGCCGGTTAGCTCCGGACCCAGCACAGCATGCCGAGCAGAGGGCTGGTGAGGGGGGATCTTTTGATCTCCCCCAGCCAGTGCCTCTACCGCCTTTTTTTTTTATTTTTTTATTTTTTCAACGGCCGGGCAGGCTCCCCCTGGAGTGTTGCGCCGTGTGCGATCGCACAGGTAGCACACCCCTAAGGTCGGCCCTGATTACAGATCCTCCTAATCCCACCCATGCTAGCTCCATTGCACTCCCACTCATATCAATGTCCACTACCTAGTTCACCCTTCTGCTGGGAGATTTTTCTGCCAGTAAGCTTAAGATTTGAAAAAGACTGCACTAAAGTGTGGAACATCTGCTAATGCTACTTTACCTTAACCATGACACCCTGGTTGGTTCAAGACCACTATAAACTATGGAGGAACCATTAAATGCTAATTGCCAGTTGCTACACTGAACTAGAATCTCAGATTATCTATTGTAACTTCACATAGTCTGTAAGAATGCTTTATTTATTACACTTTTATAACCGTGTCACTTGGGAATGGGACAGTCAATCGTGAGACATTCAGCGCGCTGAATGTTCAGTACTAGAGTTGAGCGAACCCGAACCGCAAAGGGGTTCGATGATTCATATCGCCTTAAGAAATTTAAAATTACTAGTGACTGGACAGCTATTGTTGCCCAGTCACTAGCAAAATAAGACACCCACCCCGGTCCCCACCCATTGCCGGCAGGTGGGGACCCTATAATAATAATGGTGGGGGGGGGGGTACCTAATGTCCCCACCCATTGCCGGCGGGTGGGGACCCTATAACAATAAGGAGGGGAGGACTTGGTGTCCTCTCCCGCCCGGTCCCCACCCATGAGCGGCGGGTGGGGACCACAAATAAAGTGACTAGGGGTGCCCCCACCATTATTGTTATAGGGTCCACACCCGCCGGCAATGGGTGGTGACCGGGGGGACATTAGGTCCCCCCCACCATTATTATTATAGGGTCCCCACCCGCCGGCAATGGGTGGTGACTGGTGGGACATTAGGTCCCCCCCTAACGTTATTAGGGTTCGGGGGCGAGTTCGAGCCCGAACCCGGACTTTTTTTCGAAGTTCTGCCGAACCCAAACATCGAGGTGTCCACTCAACTCTATTCGGTACGGCATTATGGCACTTTCATTGCATCCAGCCCATCACCACATAAGCATTTTAGGGTTAGTTTTTGGGCTTGGGGGGTTTGCATTGGGGTTTGTTTTTGGGCTCTGGGTTTGCATTTGGGTTAGTTTTTGGGCTCGGGTTTTGGCTCGGGGTTAGTTTTGGGGCTCGGGGTTTGCATTGGGGTTAGTTTGTGGGCTCGGGTTTGCCTTTGGGTTAGTTTTGGTTCTCAGGGTTTGCCTTTGGGTTAGTTTTTGGGCTCGGGGTTAGTATTAGTGCTTGGGGTTACATATAGTGTTAGGGTGAAGTTATGAGGTAACTTTATTAGGCTAGTTCTATTTATAGGTGTCAGTGCTTCTATGAAATGGTAGCGCTGTACTGTGACAGAACTGAAACTACCCTAGTCCTGTTTCACTTTGTTTTTTTGCATGCACTGCAGTCAAATTCTAAGCTTAAAAAAATGATGTATAGAACAGTGTTGCTTCTGCTAATAAATATTTAAGGATGTCATAGAACATTCTTGTGCACCAATGATCTAACTAAAATCAATTTTAATAATGCTTCCAAAGTAGAATGTAATTGTCTTCTAACCTATTACCAAAAATCTCTTTAACAGGGAGCCTATATCTGTGGACTTGAAAGGGAAGAGACTGGCGGAAAAACTAGACCGTTTTATCCAAGGAACACAACTTCATATAACAAACAAAGGCTGCTGCTAGTAAGTGTTGTGTAAGAGACACGTCCGTTTTTACTGTGCCAAGTAATCCTCTCACCGCAACATGCTTCTTTCTTTCCAGTTCGATTCGGGTTGGCCACACAGGCATGGGTGTTAACGAAATTGTGGAAAACACTGCCGCTGTTGCCAGAGTTCTCGCAGAGAAGTTGCCAATGGTAATGCTTTGTGTTTTGTATGGAACTAGTATCCTCCAGCTCACAGTTATGTGCGCGCTATCCAAACAGATTTGCACTCCTTTGATCTTATTGTGCAGAGTTGCTTACATGATGGTGCTTTCTAAAAAAATGATTTGTCACAGACCTAACTATGAACTTCAGAACTACGCCAGACAAATGTGCTCAAGGTTTGAAATCTCTGTGTGGGAGAGTCTGCACCAAACCACAGAAAAATGTCTGTGATTCCAATCCTGCAATCACACCGCCCCCCATCATTCTAGATTGTGTTGACAAGGGCTACGAAATTAGGGCTTTTGAGCGGCTTATCCTTACATGTTCTCTGTACACTTTTCTACTTTTCAACTCTGCATAACACCCCGACATTACTCTTTTTGGCTCCTGACCTTGGTCCTCTTTCGAGCGGCTGATTCATTAACCTTTTTTTCACAATTGTACTACAAAAAGAACGACATTATGATGCACAATTCTTGAAATGTGCTGGTCCGTATACATTTCAACTGTACGTCTCTAGGATTTATGTATTTTGTGTGTGTGTGTGTGTGCCTTCACACACATTTAAATATGAATCTGAATTTCATACTGATCATATTGACTCTTCTATTTATTCTGTTTTACAGAGATGGAAGAATGTTAAAATACTTCACTTAAAAACTCAGACGTCTGTCGCCCTCCCAGTGTATAATTCCACACTCGGCAATCTTGACCAACTGGGCAATTCCCAGGATAATAATATAAACAAAGTAAGAAGGAAAAATGGCCACTCTAATCTGTTCTGTAACTTTGTGTATTTCATCAATGGTTGATCTGGTGGAAGAGACAAGTAACCACAATTAAGCTGTAAAACATTTATTTTTCATGCATAGGGTAATGCATTATAATTTATTAAAAGCATAATAACTTGATGCACACATACCATATTTAATGAGGATTTATGGCTGTAGTTTCACTGAACACCTCAGTTCACATTTTGAAATACGAGAAACATTTTTTTTATTTTGTTACATTTTTCACTTTTCAAGGAGGAAAACCAGAGTAAAAGTAACAAAAAGAAATCTAGGGAAAGGCCATCCAAGTCCGTATCTGCAGATTCTGGGGTCACCTCTGATGTTGAAGCTGCACCCACCGACAAACCTGTAGTAGATGAAGACCAGGAAGATATTCCAGAGCTGATTCCTATCCTGACAACCAATCAAAAGAAAAAGGTTAGTGTGTACTCTAAATGGGAAGTACATTTCCATGATGATTCCACAATGTTATTTGCTTCATAAAATAGGACTAAATCTTTTTTTATTAACTATGGAAATAATACAAAAGCTGTGCTCATTTTTGCCTATTTGATAACCAATCTATATAATTAATCTCCCATGAGGTGTTTGATCCTGAATAACAGCATTATATAGTTTATCTGTTGTTCCAATATAATTATACAAAGCACCATTCTATAACGCACAAAACAGGAGGCTTTAGAAGGGTGACATTAACTTGCAGTGAGCATTACATGAAAGAAAAAGTGCTGCGGCGTAGTAATATGAACTAATTGGCACATATTGACCCATAAGACTGAGTATGGACCTGGCACTGTACATCCAAGGGTATGAAAGGTGAGGCCTACCTGAAATCTAGATGAAGTTTCAAGAAGCATTTATGGAGATGCCGAACATAAACAGATTGGTGTATATGAGACATGCAGGTCCAATGCATATATATATGAACTATCATTTTAAGTAATATAAAAAAACTTTAAAAAAAAAGAAAATAAATTTTCTTGAAGTCAGTAATGCAGGCTGCATACTGGCCACCTTCTGGCTCTACAATACTTCCATAAAAATGTTAATAGTTTAATAGCTTCTAAGTTGTAACAATGAAGCAAAGTACAACAAAAATATGTAGAAATCTTGATGAGCTTCATGCTTGAAACAAATTATTTTTTCATAGCTGTTGCCCATAGATGACCGTTTCTGTATAATAACGAAAGAACGGTAGCCTCAGTTCATTGTGGGGTGGAAGCCAGGGTTTAAATAAGCTATGTTTTCAGTTTAGAGCAGTCTATGTTGAGATATATTTTTTTAAATAAAATGCAAACTGTCAAAAGTTAGTGGCACTGTGACTATTGTGTAAGAGAAAATAATATGCTCAGTAGATGGGTATAGTTCAGCCAGAAAGAAAACTATACTGAGTTTATGGAGATTGTTGTGTCTAATTCCTCCAGCAGAGGGTGCTATAATATATAGGCACAGTGTATTTTTTGTTGTTTTTTGCACAGTCAGATTAAATCATATTTTCACAGAAAACAAAAGGAAAGAAAGCTTCAGCCAAAAAATCAAAAGCAGAAGAGAACAAGGCACCTGTAGAGAGCAAGCCAATAGTGTCAACTCCAAAACCCACAGTACAGAAGCGCAAAGGTAGTAGTGTCAAAAATGACTCTACGGAGACACCAAACAAGCAGAAAAAGATTACTCCCTTTAGATCAGCAAGTATCAAAAGTGAGGATACTATAGAAACCCCTATCAAGCCAAAAAAGAATACCCCCTCAAGATTGGCAAGTGCCAAAAAGGAAGACTCTACAGAAGCACCAAGGAAGCTGGAAAAAAATACTCCCTTAAAATTGGCTAAAAAAGTAAAGGAAGAGCAGGACTCATTGCCAACAATCGGCATTCTTAAGAAGACTCCCAAAAAGGCTGCTGGGAAATCTGCTCTGAATCTCACCAAATCAGCCAAAAAGGCTCCTCTGACACCAAAACTAAAGCAGAAGAAAAAGATGAAAGTACCACAGTCTGCATAATGCAACTGAAAGAGCAATAAAGAGATGAGCTCCTCCATCCCCTTATAATTAAAGATCTTTCCACACCATCTGATAATCAAGCCTGTGAACTGGTATTTTATAGCTTACATGTTGTTGTTTTTTAATATATATCTTCTGTTCTGCTCATTGTTCCCCAAATAGTATGTACAGTACATTTGTTAATAATGACCAAACCAATTCTAGGTCTGTTTCCGAGACATGTTGCATTTGTCACTCTATAAAGACCTTGCAGTATTCTGTTCCAGGAATGCTGTGATCACTGTCTTATTATTCTTAATTGTTCTGTGGGTTACAAATTAAAATGCCTTCATGATTCTGTGCGTTGGGACAAATGCCATTTATTATTAAAATGCCCCGGTCATCTAAAAGTAGTACTGTTTTCTTTGTTTTTCCTGATTTACTCTGGTGTGGTGTTGTGGGTGTGGTGTGGTGTGGTGTGGTAGGCCTTACCATAAGCTTCTCAGTCAGACCTATGCATTTGTGACATAACATGTCTCTTTAATACAAACCAGGAAGCAAATCTTTTTTTGTTTTTATCTTAGATAACTAGTGACTTTCTTCTAAATGATACAAAGACCATTTAAAAAAATGGCTAAATCACCATAACATGGTCAATTTATTACATTTTATAAAGTTGCCAGTATATATTCGTGAAAGGAACTAAGCCTAGGGGGTCGTCTTAGTATTGTCTCTGCTATACGGCAATGTATCGCTCTGATTTGGATTCATGTGGTGGGAGTTGGTAACAAATCAGCGAACGCGTTCGGAGAGTAACTCAAGTCTGACAAAGGCCTTTTGTTAAGTAACTGAAGTTTATTGTTTGGACAAGCACTTATATAGAAGCAACAAGACGTTGGCTAGTGCAGCATCACTGGTTAATATTTGGTGCATAAAATGGAGTACAAAAGGGGTGCAGACAGAATACATACGTGTTACAAATATATAAAAGCAATATATAGTTGGTTCTTTGTGACTACTTGGAAGAATAACAAAACTCCTGAGATGCAGAGACAGGATGTGACCCGAGGTCACATTCTCCTTCTCTCTGGCCTTCACTGACCAGATAAGGCCTTCCTGTATTGTTAGTTATAGTTACCAAGGACCAACTGTGTGTGTGTAAATTATGTGGTTGGCATGGAGGAAGAATCTGCTCCCTCCACGAGGAGGGGGGGGGGGGGGGTTAACTCTTCCAATGCTGAAATAACTCGTTATGCTGTTAGCACAATAAACCCGAACATTTAGCACTCTTACTGCAACCTTCCTCTTACACTTTCTAGTTTGACCCCTATGCCCCCACTCTCTCTAAACAAAAAATCCACCAAGTAATTAGATATCAATAATACTGACGGGAACTCTATACATCTAGCATTCAATCATTTAGTTGGATAGTCAAGAATGGCTAGTTACCGCAACTAGTGGTGCAATTTTTGAATAATTTGTCCGCACTGTCATAATTTTTACCTTTTGTGCAGATTTTTTTATTGCTCATTTTTTAAATGAGAAATACGTTTTTTAATATAGTAAAAACCAAAGAAAAACAAGTTACCTGCGCTCTCTCCTTTATCCCTATGTATTTTTAAAACAAATGGAGGTTTTTTAGCCGCCCAGTGATGGGAGTGAGCGCAGGACTTTTCTTTCTGCATTTGTATCCATCTTTTGTATTACTCAGCCTTGTTACAATGCAGCTGCCCATCCCAGGTGTTCCCTATTAAGGGTTAATAATGTATAGGGGTGTATATAAAAAATACCCCTTTCTGTCTCATTAGAGATTTTTGCCAGAGGCTCAAAGAAGCAAGGTGAATGGTTAGAGTTAGGACCCACCTAGGGGGGTCTGCCTTGACGTTGGCAAGTGGGCTCATCCTCTCATGGCCATTGGAGGTAACTAAAAAACCTCCATTTGTTTTAAAAATACATAGGGATAAAGGAGAGAGCGCAGGTAACTTGTTTTTCTTTGGTTTTTACTATATATTGGGGCTGATGTGTACTGTAGTCGTTGCAGCTGCCCAGTGATGGGAGTGAGCGCAGGACTTTTCTTTCTGCATTTGTATCCACGTTTTTTAATATAACATGTGACTCATTACAGCGGGCTCTTTAATTAATTAAAGGCAGTACACCACAAAATACATAGCAAAAGAAAAAAAACTAAACTCATAATGGCGGGAGACTGCGCTACCTCCACCGGTCTCTAGGTGTGCCAGCACAACCAATCCCCAGTGTTTGGAGGTTTTCTCCCGCACTGTAATGTGTTGAGATGTTTTAAAAAAGGTACAAATTCACTGTAATACAATGGGGTCTATTTACTAAAATTTGAGTGCGAGGAAGTCAACTTTTGACGGTCAGATTTGCCTTCTGTAGGCTAGAATGGGAGGCAAATTAATCAAAACTATTTGTGAGACTAAATCAAACTTGACCTCCGATCTCTGCATCTGAACAGGGTGGGGGCATTATTTGAGATTGGAGGTCGTGATTAGCACGAATCTCGACCTCTGAATAGACCTCAGAGAGGCTAATAACTTTGTAGACAAACATTTTATAGTGGAACAATGGCTGATGACAGTATGCTTTTCCCTATTCACTGCCAGAGTTGAGAATCAAATATCTCAGAAGAGAATTTACTCACAGACTCACGCAAATAACTATTACTCAGGGACTTTCTTTTGTATAGATCTCATTATCCAAATGATGGCTGGACAGGTTTTGTGTCAGTTTTATTTACCCAGCTGTCCCATGTATGACTGTGTTAACTCAATTCAGCCCAATGAAAATATATAAAGGTTTGCCATCTGTTGCATTACTCACTAAAAAGGGAAAATATATATATTTAAAAGAAAAACTAAACTAATATGGAAGCACAAGCGAAAAATGCACTTCCCCTAGTATAATAGTAACTGCCATGGACGTTTAATAGTAAATGCCTGTTTATCCTCTATACAGCAGCTGCAATGCTTCCTTGGGAAGTAGGCAGCCCAGTCTCGTCTGCGACTGTTTCTCTCTCCTAGAAAAGATGGGTGAAGGAAACCTTTTCCCATAGTTACATGCAGAGGCGTAACTAGAAACCACTGGGCCCCAGTGCAAAAATTGCCCTGGGGCTCCCTGATCCCACCATGCAACTCCACCCCAGAAATGCCACTTACATGCCTCCCAACTGTTCCACTTTGTGCCTGGCCTTGTCTTATATCTAGGGTATCTTTATGCCTATCCCATGCATGCTTAAACTCCTTCACTGTGTTTACCTCTACCACTTCTGCTGGAAGGCTATTCCATGCATCCACTACTTTCTCAGATAGTAATACTTACATTAAGCCCTGGCCTCATCTTATATGTAGAATAGCCTTATGCTTATACTCCTTCACTGTATTAACCTCTACCACTTTTGTTGAAAGGCTATCCCATGCATCCACTACCCTCTCAATAAAGTAATATTTTCATTAGTCCCTGGCCTTATCTTATATCAAGGATAGCCTTATGTTTATGCCATGCATGCTTAAACTCCTTAATGTATTAACCTCTACCATTTCTTAAGGAAAACTATTCCATTCATCCACCACCCTCTCAGTAAAGTAATATTACTCTTCTTACCACAAAAAAGCATTAAAATATTTCCAGCCTTTTCAAAAGCTTGAGGTGGACCCCAAATATGTGTATATAACTAGCTGCATGTATACTTATATGAACTTTTTAATATTATATTTAACTATTTTCATATGTAATGAAAATGTTATTGAAGAATTGTTAATTTCTTATTTTTATTATGTTCCTTTGCACCCACATTGCACCTTAAGGTCTTAACACAGCACTATACAGTACCCACAGCACTTGACTTGTACTCATATTGCACCCACGCGATTTGGCATGCCACAGTGTCGCTTTGTCACACTGAACTGCCCCTGCAGGACATGCCACGGTGTCACTTTCCCCCATACTACGTTATTTTGCCCCACAGAACATGCCACAGTATCACTTTGGCCACAGCCAATTTGCCCAATTTCCTCATTAATATGCCACCGCCAATTTGCCCATTATGCCACGATTAGCCTGTCCATTAATATGCCACAGCCAATTTCCCATTAATATGCCACTATTAGCCTGCCCAAAAATATGCCACAGCCAATTTCCCATTAAATGCCACTATTAGCCTGCCTATTAATATGCCATAGACAATTTGTCCATTAGTACACCACCACACTCCTCCCCCTTCCCCAGTACTCACCTGGCAGTTTCCCCCGTGTTTTATTTTGCCATTAATATGCCAGTATTATTTTACCATTCATTTGCCAGTATTATTTTGCCCATCGTTTTCTAGTCATAATTTACCCTTCATTCTCCAGTTATTTTGCCATTCATTTGCCAGTATTATTTTGCCCATCATATTTTTCCCTTCATTTGCCAGTCATATTTTGCCCATAATTTGCCAGTCATATTTTGCCCATCATTTGCTGGTCCTATTTTGCCCAAATGCCAGTGTTATTTTGCCCATCACTTGCTAGTCATCTTTTGCCCATTATTTGCTAGTCATATTTAACCCATAATTTGCCAGTCATATTTTGCCCATCATTTGCCAGTATTATTTTTTCTATCATTTGCTCGTTGATGTGCCAGTTAACCCCCCCCCCCCCCCCCCTCCTGTCCCCTTCCCCAGTATTTACCTGGATGCTGCTCGTCTTCCGTCTCCTCTGAAATACAGCCACCGGATGTGACATCATCATTTCCGACTGCTGTGACGAAAAGCTGGGTCCGCATACGGTGGATGCGGACTCACGGCTGCTGCTCGATCGTGTGATAGTCACACGGGCAGCGGGGGCCCACGGGGAAGTTGCTTTGGGCCCCAAGATTGAATGGACCCTGGCCAGCTTCCCCGTTTGCCCACACCAAAATATATAATTTTGCAGGGGTCGACAGGGCAGCCGTGCCCCCTGGAGTGACAGGCCCGGTCGCAGCTGTGACCTCTGCACCAATGGTAAGTACGCCACTGGTTACTTGCATAATACACAGTCACCATGTAGTTGTGCATCATCCACACATACTTTAAGGATAATTTACCTTCTTAGAACAGTCAGCGCTCACACAGCCTGGTCTTTTTCTGCTAGTGCAGAGAGGTAAGAAGTAAAAACGATCTGACACTCGATGTTCCAAGGTAAAAAGTTTTAACATAAATTAAAAATTCAAATAGTGGAGCTGAAAAATTTACAGACTGTGCAATAAGAGAAAACAACACGACACTTAATTATGAGTGCCTGAATGACCAGGTTCGGGTACGCCTCTGTGACGTCGAGAGGTACCATAATCTTGTTTGCAGGGACCCACAGGGTCTATTAATACCCTGATCAAGTCTCTGCCATTGTGTTCCTGGGCAGTAACTAAAAGTTACATTTTGCTGTTTGCCTAATCTGGGACGCAAGCACCATGCGTCACCGAGGGGTTAATTAAATGCAACTTAATTTTTTGCTACAGTTGTCCTTCAAGTATGTGTAGATGGTGCAGGACCTGAAGTAAGAATGACATGGTGTATTGTGCATCTAACTAAGGGCAAAGGTTTCCTTCACCCAACTTGTCAAGGCATACTATTGGTAAACTAGAAAGAATATTATAATTTATTATCATTTACCACAGCTACAGATTTCTCTTGCCACCTCTTTCCCATATATATGACTTTACACATAATTGTTTTATAATAGATACACTGATGTATTTATTGTGATGCTCCCCTGATAGCTTGAAGCAGCCATTGCCCATTGTATACTACCTTTCTAATAAGAGTCGTTATTATTACTTATTTTTCATACAAAGAGGTTCATGTAGTAAAACCAAAAGAATCCTATGAAGAACACATGTTGCCACTGTGTAGACTGGCTTTGCAGAGGTTCTATGAATACATAAAAAGTATGAGAGTTTACATATATTGGAGAATGGTCATTGTAGGCTAAATTTCGATGTTGCAACTGGACAACCTAGAAAAACTAATAAGTAGAGACCTCACAAGATGGACAGGGGGTAATTGCCCTCTGGGTTGTTCTTTAAAAACACATTGGGGCCCAACCACTGCTCTATCTGCCTGCCTTACTAATCATCTTGTCTGTCTACCAATCTCTGTACCTTATCTGTCAGCAGATCTCTCTGTCTCTCTATGTCTGTCTCTGATAAAAAATTGCACAAAGGATCCCCTGGACCATAAGTTGCCAGCCCTCCCCTGAGCGTAATGCTTCTTGACAGAGCATACTAAAGTCTCTACAATGAAGTGATGACCACTTGCATCATGAAAGCCGGCATGAGCATTGTTTGACTTAAATACTGATCATCACATCACATCTTTAGGGCACGTTATATCTTTATCTATACTACAAATAGTGAATATATGAAAAGTGACTTGAATTCATTGGGAGGCAGTTCTATATAATGAAATACTATACTGTCCCCATTCAATCAATTTTTTTTGTCCCTAATATAGTGCAAGCATCATTTAATAACCATGTAGATCTCATTGCTCCAGCCCTCATATTTTACAGTGGAGTCGTCAGCTCTCAGGACCACTCCCATAGGGCTGCCCTTATCCTTGTCTGTAATGTACACAGATGACTTTTTATCTTTGTGAGACCCATTGCGCTCCAGCTTATCCTCTTATCCCCATGAAAGAAGTTTATTCGGAGTGTGTGGGAAAGTTTTCTAATTTCATTCAGGTATGTTATGAATTTAGGTGAATTTCCCTTTTTTTTTTATTTTTAGCAGACAGTAGATTTATAGCACCTTGGATGATCACATCCAGTATGTTTAATGCCCGTCGCTGCCTATGTTGTGTTTGCATAACCTGTTCTGCTTTGGCTTAATGCTTTGCATGAACAAAACACAGCAAACATCATTCTGTGCTTATTTGTTACTGTTTTAACCTTCTAACTGCGGTATGTTTTGTTTTTATGAATTTTTTGGGGAAGGCGAAGACTATATGTCATACTTTAAATTGCTTATAAATAGATAGACTCATTGTTTAAAGTTATTTAACTGGGATGTAAGTATATTCCTTGGGACAAGCTATGTAACATTAGAATAACTACAAAGAAACATTAAAAATTACTGGATCACCTAGACATAGATTATACTGTAAATGTAGAGAATAAAAAAATGATTGAGAATGATCTATACATTGTGTTAGTAAAATTGCAAGCAAATGCCTAAATTATGAGAAAATGTATTTTAAATATGCTGTGGAGTCCTCATCTTATGACATCACCTATAACTTAATATGCAAATTGCACATTTCCCATTGAAAAGCAGCTCATTTTCATATCAAGCCACAGGTGAGGTCATCAACTGGAGAATCCAGACACATTTAAAACACATTGGTGTATAAACAAATACTGGCACAGTCGGCTTGTGCGTAATAAAGCAGACTCCCGACAAATTTTGTGATACAGCGCTATCTACACCAAATTCGTAGATATAGTTGTGTTGGCCGTCATTGCACCGCTGCAGCCTATGTATAAATAAAACTCCCGACAGTACAGGTGTTTTTATATATAACCACCCATTTTCTCCGAATGTAGGTTTTTCTGTACATGCATAGTGAAAACAACATGTAGGTAATACAATCCCTTTAATCAGAGCTGTAGCTATCTCTTTTTTGAGCCTGAGGCAAGAATAGGGTATTGTGCCATCTCAATATAATGTCACAATGCCTCCTTCATTGTTCCAAACCCTCAATGACTGCTCCAGAGTCCTACAGCTAACTATCTTACTAGGGACCAATTTGCCTTTATCTTATTTGTTGCCAGCAGAGTATCCTGGCCCTAGTGGTAGAAGAGGGAGCAGAGGTCTGTCCTCCAGTAGCAGAGATTTCCTTTATACTGCTCCTTTGCTCTGTGTACCACCGAATTAATAAGGTGCACCAGTGCCTATATTATACGTTACTTATCAGGGTGTATATATGATCTGTGCTACCAGACCACTGTAGCACAGAAACTATATGTGCTTCCCTCATCTTGTGCATCAAAGGTTAGTGCCTAGGTTTGCACCTCAGCCATTTTTTACCGGCCACGTATAACTTTTGCAGGCTGCCTTGCACTATGTACAAGTCGTATGTGACCAGATGGAAATCATTTACCTAATCAACATGGTTCTGTGGAACTGACTGCTTGATTAGTTAATTGATTTCCTTCTGGTCACAAATGACTTCTATTGTCATGTGTGGCTGGTTGGATGTACTGCCAAATTCTCTTAAATGTCTTTGGAATGAACATTCAATACACGGGCAACAGCTCTGGTGGACATTCCTGCATACCAATACCAACTGCACGTTCCTTCAAAACTTGGACATCTGTGGCATTGTGCTGTGGGATAAAACTGCAGATTTTAGAGTGGCCTTTTATTGTGGCCAGGCTAAGGCACACCTTTGCAATAATCATGCTGTCTAATCAGCATCTTGATATGCCACATCTGTGAGGTGGATGGATTATCTCGGCAAAGAGAGAAGTGCTCACTAACACAGATTTAGACAGATTTGTGAACTATTGAGAGAAATAGGCCTTTTGTGTACATATACAAGTCTTAGATCTTTGACTTCAGCTCATAAAAAATGGGGACAAAAACAAAAGTGTTGCGTTTATAATTTTGTTCAGTGTATATAAATACAAAGGCTTACTTAAAATAATTGTATGGTTAAAAGAGTAGTGTCACGTATTGGGTCAAGGATGGCATTAGACCCTGAGCGCTCATTGGTAGGATCAGAGATACAGGGCTTGGTGAAGGGTGACCACATTCCTCGGTGGCTTGGGGCCACAGGTTCCTGTTTCCACATTCCAAGGCCCTGTGGGAGCAGCTTTTGTATCCAGCAGAAGCTAAGGGACAACTGAACGGATCCTGCAGACCTCCTGGAGTGAGCATAACTAGGACAGGTTAGCAGGATGTTGCAGAGAGATGAACGAAGCAGAGCAAAGAGAGTACAAAGAGAATGGAAACCAGATAAAATAAAATATAGAGCCCAGGGCAACAGGATAGACTTAGGGGAAAAGGCAGGCAGAACTGAAATGTACATGGGCAGGACAAAGCATAGGACAACTACAGAACTAAAAGGAACATACAGAAGCACAGACATAACATAAAACAAACAGAGACAGGGCTAAGGAATAAGGAGCATAAGAGATGGAGTGAGGAGCCATAATCATCAGATGCTTCATAAGAGAACCAAATATGGGGCGAGGATAGAGGAGCTGGAATTGATTATGGCCATAAGATTAAGCTTGCCAACCAGTGTCAAGGCGCCTCACATTATCCAAGTCACTAACGTTAAACTGAAGTAGCAAACTAATAATAAATTAACAAATGAATAAATAAAAGAATCTAAAAGGCTTACATTGAACAGACGCTCAAACAAAGGAAACACAGAAACATGGTACAAGAACAGGGCAGAACTAAGACAGGGATTCTAGGGTACGGGTCCTTCTATTACAGACTCTGGGATTCAGGACTTGGGCAGATACCACTCTGAAGGCCAGCTGGGAAGATGTCAATCTGGGGGCTTATCTAGGCAGATATTGTTTTGGCTATAGCCTCTCTGGAGCCAGGCTAGGCATATACCACTGTGGGGCCAGGCTAGGCAGGTGCCACTCTAAACAGATGCTATGGAAATCCCACACTGTGGCCAGAACGGAAAGCACCATTCTGTGGCCAGTACTATGAAGTGTCAACATGTGGCGGGAACAATGAAATGCCAGTTCTGTGGCCGGAAATATGAAGTTGCCACTTCTGTGGCCAGAACGGAAAAGCCACTCTGTGGCTGGGACTAGGAAGAGGATAAACAAAAGGATAACAAACAGTACAGCAAAGAACCGAAGAACGAGAAAATCTAATAAGCAGAACAGAATAGCAAAAGACAGAAAGGAAACCAGAGAAACTGAATACAAACTGGACACACGATGATCTGAATACGGGATGGTAGCAGTATACAAAATAAGAGAAACAATAAAGCAAAAGGAAAGAGAATGAGATGCTACTATTCAAAAAGAGATCCACTTGCGAACGTGGAATTTATTGACCATTAACTCTAACATTATAACTACAGCCGTACAATAGGTCAACAGGTAAAGTCAAACTAACTTACTTGCTGTCACGAACTGCTGTGACTTTGGGAGTCGCCATGACCAGTTATGATCCCTGAGCAAATATACTTATGTTTGGTTTGAAAAGTTAAGTTTCCCCTGTATTTACTCATGAAAGAGCTTTATTCAATTATCAGTTGTATTCAGTGTTAAATGTAATCCCCTTAAGTCTCTTATCCTTCTGTACTGTAGATTAAATCTAATTGTTTTAAAGTTCCTTTGTTTCAACAATGTTATCAAGATGTAAAACTGTATCAGTTCTATGTGTGGTGACTTTATATATTAAAAACCTTTTGGATCTTGAAGCCTGTAGCAGTGTCTACTCTTCTTTACATAGATTATATCGCTTGCTTGGGAATATTGGAGTATAATATCTGGCTGTGGACGCGCAGAATCCCTAAATGAGAACGGAAACATCTGGAGTATCCTCAGTTTTCGTTACACTTGCTTTCTATAAAAGGATAAGTTTCAATATGGAGATGAAGAATACAGTGGACGTTATCTATGTCCACTATCTTTATATATGAACCTGCACCAAAGTAACGGGAAGTAGAAAAAAGGCCATTTATACATCCTAAAAAGCCCCTGATTCTTTATATATGAGTTATCCTGGCACATGGAGTTCCAGAGCCTCCCTGATCTTCAGAATCTGTGCAAGATCAAAAAATCTGCTTTATACATAGACACCAGTATTAGGCTCTCTCTGTGTGCGTCTGTACATATATTAGCTAACACAGAGGAAGCTATTCACTGAAAGGTGAGTTAAGGTAAGATGAACATTTCTTCCCACCAGTTTAGCTATACATTGTGCTGGGACAATCCTGGTGGGTTTGCTAGGCAGGGGGAAGCTCACTAGGTTTGTCCCTGCACAATGTATAGCTAAAATGGTGAAATGAAATGTTCCTTAACTCACTTCATCTCACCTCAACTCACCATTTAGCTCCCAGAGAGAAATACAGCTTGTCAGGTCAGGATATTGTAGCCAGATGTAATTAAAGGGACTGTATCACCGAAACATTGTTTTTTTTTCTATGCATTGCAAATGATCTATACAGTGTGACAGCAAAACAAATGTCTAAATCAGGAGACAAATGTGTTTTAAAATTGTCTATGGAGTTCTTATGACATCACCTGTGGTATGCAAATAATAAATGTTTTTTTAGTGGGAAATTAGTAATTTGGATATCAAGCCAAGGTGATGTCATAAGCAGAAAGAAGACTCCACAGACACATTTAAAATAAGTTTTTCTCCTAATTTAGGCATTTACTTCTGCTAATACAATGTTTAGATCATTTTCAATCATTTTTGTTCTCTACATTCACAGTATAAACACTGTTTACGTGATGCAGTTCATTAATAGCCATTGACTACACAATGTATTACAGATACATTATAGTTTCATGCAACAGATCCCGCTGTGCAGCATCTATAAGTTTTGCAATACAGAACGTGTATGAAGTGAATGCTTGTGTGTATGTATGTATGGGTTGTGTGTCCAATGTGTGAGAGCATGTGGAGCAGAGTTACCATGCATATCCAACAACATGTTTGAGTTCTTCAAACATGCTTGGAAGAATTTACCATACGTCAACTTGTAGAAAAAAAAAAAATCACAGGGATATGTGAATTGCTTAGAGTTCTGTCATCCAGTGGAGGCCAAACAAAATCCCACCTTGTTTTAAAAGTATTATACATTTTTGTCATATTTCATTGCAGAGTTGTTATTTGTGTTTACTCTATATTATGCAACTCTTTTGATCAAATAATAATAATAATCTAATGGGGCTATTCTCTAAAAGGTGAGTTTAGGCGAGATGAACATTTCAAAACACCAATTTAGCTATACATTGTGCAGGGACAAACCTGGTGATTTTGCTGGGGGGCGGGGGGGATTTTGTACAAAACAGTAAATAAACTGTAGTTTATAAAGGATAATAAAATGTCTATACATTGCGCTAATCAGTTTGCTGGCAAATGTACTGTATAGAAAGAGTAAAAATACTTTGTTGGACTGTGTACACCATAATTTGAGGGAAGATATGTACCTGAGAAACTATATAATCTCTTTATAAGTAATTAAAAATGTCAGGGATCAAACAAAAATTTGTTTACATAAGATAAGATTCATGCAAATTAATATTAAAAACATGCATTTATAGCAGCGGTAATGCACACTGGGAAAGCCTCTGATGAAGTTACCAATGCAGAGAAATGCATCAGGCAAACCTTTTTGCACATTTGGATTAATTATTGTTTGACACAATGTCTAGTAAATAATTTAAGAAGAGTGTACATACATGTTCATTTGTATTTCCATATACTGTGCAATCTTTAATATCTATATTGATGCATATTTAATAAATTGATGTTTTTAAATATGAATTTATATAGATGTATGAGGTTTTGTTTGTACATTGCTTATAACGAGTTTATATAGTTTCTCAGGCACACATCTTCCCTCAAGATACAGTGTATGTAGTCTGAAAGGTTTTATTTTATCCCAATTTTAAAATTTAAAAACTATTATTAAGTCAAAATCTATCTATAGTAACTTTTTAATTTATTTCTAATTAAGCACGTTTATTAGGTTAAAAACTTTTGCTTTATTCACTATTTTTATATATTCCAACCTTTTTCTTATTCAATGTTGTACATTCCCCTGCTAGGGAAGCAGGGTGTTGTTGGATAGCAGCAAGGCAAAATCTCATCCCCACCTTTCCCCTCTCCCACCCCAAAATCTCCTATCTATTGCTTACCTCTGTTGACTCAGAGAGGGTTTCCTGGTGGGAGGCAAATTTTAGTTTTCTATTAATAGGAAAAACAATATGACCATGGTAGTAGTCACAGCCACCATAAGAAATTTCATGGCCCCTTACTGAAAAACATTCTGGTACCTATTCCCCCACACTTATCCCTCTCCCCTTTGTATATCATGCCAATGATTCAAATACACATTCAGGATTTGCAGCTGCCCCTCAGGACATACCCCATGACCCACATTGCACATCATAGACTTAATATGCCACAGCCAGTTTTTCAATTAATATGCCACAGTTTGGCCATCAATATGCCACAGCTAGTTTGTTCATTAGTATGATACAGCTCGCCCATTAATATTCCACTGTTAGTTTACCCATGAATATGCCACAGCCAGTATGCCCATTAACATGCCAAAGTCAGTATGTTCATTAACAGCCAGTATGCTCATTAACATGCCAAAGTCAGTATGCTCATTAACATGCCAAAGTCAGTATGCTCATTAACATGCCAAAGTCAGTATGCTCATTAACATGCCAAAGTCAGTATGCTCATTAATATGCCAAAGTCAGTATGCTCATTAATATGCCGGTTAATATGCCACAGAATTGACAAGGGAATTTCAAACTTAAAGTGGCACTAAAGAGTTGTTTTTAACTTTTGCTTAATTTATTCTTATCTCTATAAGATAACATATGGAGAAAAAAAAGTTTAGTTGGCGCTTTCAGGCCAAATTATCCGAGTTATAAGAATTCTCCAATTCAGCTGAATTGGATTTGTGTACTTAAAATAATTGTAAACCTAGTCAGACAGGCAAGAGGACAAACCTTCAATAAAATAAGCCCCACAAATGTTTCATGGTGTCATCACACATTTTATTTATGAAGCAACACCATATTCTGCAGCACTGTACAATCTACATTGTACAAAAATGTCCAAATGCTAAATAATGTAACATATTTGGGCATACTGACACAAGAGATAGCTACCCTGTCACTGTTATTCATTATTTTGTGAGAATGCATTTTATGTGTATTTTATTCTATATCTTTTTTGAATAAATTTCCTTTTCTTATGTAAACTTATACTGTGTACACATACTACTTTATTTTTCTTGTAATACTGTGGGATTTCTGTTTTTGTACTAAGTTTATTTTTGATGTGCCTCTTTACTAATGCCTTTTCTGTTAAAATAAATAAAAAATATGTTTATATGAAAAAGAACATCATATATTTTGATGTATACCA
>CM069864.1:60690183-60920183 GCA_036172795.1 Pelodytes ibericus | reverse complement strand
TTACCGAGCAGATTAAGAAATAGCCACCTTGAGTAGTGATTGATTTAGTAATATTACCTTACCTAAGCAGAGTATATGTTGGTAATTTGTAGGTAATTATGGTGTACTATCATTAACCATTTTAAATACTAATCATTAACATTGTAAGTTGTATCTAAATAAAATGCATGGCCATCTTACGGTCAGAAACGTACTGCATAGTAAATTCTACATGCATGTTGATATAGGCACAGAGCTTCATAATTCATGTTTTGTCCTACTTATTTATGTTATAAGTCCTACATGTGAATTATGATTAACATCTATTGATATTGTATTTTGTGGTTATGCTATTTTGCTTACCGTTTGATCTTTATTCTATGTTCAATAAATTCATTATTATTTTATTAATAATTGTTGCATTGTATTTACTTTTGTAAAAACGTCATCCAAACTCTCACATACATAACGAATTCTTGATATGGGTATTTTTAGTCGGACCCATATATATGAATCATCAATTTCCATATATTTTTTATGATTCATAATTAATAACTCATATTTTTATGGTTATTAATAATCCGACATCACACACGCCACGTACACAGCCAGTTCCATTCACACACCACATACACAGCCAGTTCCATTCACACATACATACACACACAACCAGTTTCATTCACACACACCACATACACAGCCAGTTCCATTCACACATGCCACATACACAGTCAGTTACATTCACACACGCCACGTACACAGCCAGTTCCATTCACACACCACATACACAGCCAGTTCCATTCACACATACATACACACACAACCAGTTTCATTCACACACACCACATACACAGCCAGTTCCATTCACACATGCCACATACACAGTCAGTTACATTCACACACGCCACATACACAGCCAGTTACATTCACACACACCACATACACAGCCAGTTACATTCACACACACCACATACACAACCAGTTACATTCACACACATATATATATATATATATATATATATACACACACACCACATACACAACCAGTTACATTCACACACATATATATATATATATATATACACACACCACATACACAGCGAGTTACATTCACACACACCACATACCACAACCAGTTACATTCACACACACCACATACACAGCCAGTTACATTCACAGACACCACATACACAGCCAGTTACATTCACAGACACCACATACACAACCAGTTACATTCACACACACCACAAACACAGCGAGTTACATTCACACACACCACACACACAGCCAGTTACATTCACACACACCACACACACAGCCAGTTACATTCACACACGCCACATACACAGCCAGTTACATTCACACACACCATATACACAGCCAGTTACATTCACACACACCACATACACAGCCAGTTACATTCACACACACCACATACACAGCCAGTTACATTCACACACCACATACACAGCCAGTTCCATTCACACACACCACATAAACAGCCAGTTCCATTCACACACACCACATACACAGCCAGTTCCATTCACACACACCACATACACAGCCAGTTCTATTCACACACACCACATACACAGCCAGTTCCATTCACACACACCACATTCACAGCCAGTTCCATTCACACACGCCACATACACAGCCAGTTACATTCACACATACATACATGCCACATACACAGCCAGTTACATTCACACATACATACACACACCACATACACAGCCAGTTACATTCACACACACCACATACACAGCCAGTTACATTCACACATACATACACACACCACATACACAGCCAGTTACATTCACACACGCCACATACACAGCCAGTTACACTCACACATGCCACATACACAACCAGTTATATTCAAACAGCCACATACACAACCAGTTACATTCACACATGCCACATACACAGCGAGTTACATTCACACATGCCACATACACAGCCAGTTACATTCACACACACCACATACACAGTCAGTTACATTCACACACACCACATACACAACCAGTTACATTCACACACACCACATACACAGCCAGTTCCATTCACACACACCACATACATAGCCAGTTCCATTCACACACACCACGTACACAGCCAGTTCCATTCACACACCACATACACAGCCAGTTCCATTCACACACCACATACACAGCCAGTTCCATTCACACATACATACACACAACCAGTTTCATTCACACACACCACATACACAGCCAGTTCCATTCACACACGCCACATACACAGTCAGTTACATTCACACACCACATACACAGCCAGTTAGTTACATTCACACACACCACATACACAGCCAGTTACATTCACACACACCACCAGTTACATTCACACACACCACATACACAACCAGTTACATTCACACACACACATATATATATATATATACACACACACACACACACACCACATACACAGCCAGTTACATTCACACACACCACATACACAGTCAGTTACATTCACACACACCACATACACAACCAGTTACATTCACACACACCACATACACAACCAGTTACATTCACACACACCACATACACAGCCAGTTACATTCACAGCCACCACATACACAGCCAGTTACATTCACAGACACCACATACACAACCAGTTACATTCACACACACCACATACACAACCAGTTACATTCACACACACCACATACACAGCCAGTTACATTCACAGACACCACATACACAGCCAGTTACATTCACAGACACCACATACACAGCCAGTTACATTCACACACACCACATGCACAACCAGACTACCCTATCGGAAAAAAGTTTAACTTGTATATATTCACATATAAATTGCTTTTTCATTTTTAATAAAAAATTATGATATAAAAAAAATGCATTTCTTGCTTTTATTTCCTTTTATGTGCCCCCTACCCCCAAGATTTGCCCAATGCTGGTGACCCCCCCCCCCCCCCCAATGCGGGGGACCTGGATCCCAGTCTTATAGTCAGACTTCGATTTGAGGTCAGACTATAAGACGACCTTGAATATAAGACGAGGGGTCTTTTTCAGAGCATTTGCTCTGAAAAATACCTTGTCTTATATTCGAGCAAATACGCTAATTAGCTCAAATCTAGGGTTAGGGTTAGAATAGTTGTTAGGGTTACAATTAAATTTGAATTAAAATATATTAAGGGTTAGAGTTGGGGTCAAAAGGTCACTGTAGAAAAAAAAAAAAAAACCAAAACACTATTTTTGTTTTTTGCCCTATAACTCGCAAAAACACTGCATAAAAACATGGATATTCATATTTCTGAACTCGGGACAAAAGTTAGAAACTATTTAGACGGGGTCTTTTTTAATGATTGTATTTGTGCAAATCATTTTTAGGTCAAAGTTAGAAAAGGTTTTTTGTTTATTTTTTCATCATATTTTATGATTTTCTTGTAAATTATAAGATATGATGAACATAATAGTATCTAATGAAAGCCCTTCTTATGACGATATGCCAGTGTCAAACTTCTGCATAATATTAATAGTTCAGACAAATTTTCCAGGGAAAGCATATAGAAACTCAACTGAAAATGTAGTTGGCCTTAGTATGAGGATAAATAGGCATGTACTTTTGACAGCACATGCAGACTGGGCAGCAGGCAGTCCAGTCTGGTCGGCGAATGTCTCTGTCTGCTAGCGCAGAGAGAAACCCTCGTTGTTAATCTTTCCAACTTTAAACACAAAGTACGACGTTTTTTCTACTAAAAACAAATGTTACCATGTGAGATGAGAACTATAGGAAAAAGTAAATCTGCTTACACTGATTGGGATTTTGAATCTTCAACGATATTTAACTCTCGAGCAAGAAACTGCCGATCTAAAGGTATTTCTGACAAACCAGTCTCTGGAAAAAAAAACAAATAATAAAATAAGTACCGTAGTTACTGTACAGTAAAGTGCAAACTGCAGAGTAATATACCGTATTTGCTCGAAAATAAGACGACCCCCCCAAACTTTGGATATTCCTTTAGTAAAAAAACTAAAAGCCTGAATATAAGACTACCCTATAGGAAAAAAGTTCAACTTGTATATATTCACATGTAAATTGCTTTTTAATATTTAATAAAAAAAAATGATATTAAACAAATGCATTTCTTGTTTTTATTTCCTTTTATGTGCCAATGCTGCCTCAGTCCCCGTCCCCCCCCAGCTTTGTGTCTCCCCCCCCCCCCCGGGTTATCGGTCTCTCCCCCCCCCCCCTCAAACTTTTCTGTCTTTGTGTCTCTCTCTCCACCTCCCTCCCTCCTTTTCTCTCTCTTCCCCCCTCCCCTTGTCTCTCTCTCTCCACCTCCCTCCCTCCCTCCCCTTGTCTCTCTCTCTCCACCTCCCTCCCTCCCCTTGTCTCTCTCTCTCCACCTCCCTCCCTCCCTCTTCCCCCCTCCCCTTGTCTCTCTCTCTCCACCTCCCTCCCTCTTCCCCCCTCCCCTTGTCTCTCTCTCCCCCCCCCCTCCTCTTGTCTCTCTCTCTGCCCCCTCTTCTTGTTTCTCTCTCTCCCCCCTCCTCTTGTTTCTCTCCCCCCTCCATCCCCTTGTCTGTCTCTCTCCCCCCTCCATCCCCTTGTCTGTCTCTCTCCCCCCTCCATCCCCTTGTCTCTCTCCCCCCTCCATCCCCTTGTCTCTGTCTCCCCCCTCCATCCTCTTGTCTCTGTCTCCCCATACCCTTGTCTCTGTCTCCCCCCTCCATCCTCTTGTCTCTGTCTCTTCCCCCATCCCCTTGTCTCTGTCTCTTACCCCCCCATCCCCTTGTCTGTCTCTCCCCCTTCCCTCCCCTTGTCTGTCTCTCCCCCTTCCCTCCCCTTGTCTCTGTCTCTCCCCCTTCCCTCCCCTTGTCTCTGTCTCTCCCCCTTCCCTCCCCTTGTCTCTGTCTCTCCCCCTTCCCTCCCCTTGTCTCTGTCTCTCCCCCTTCCCTCCCCTTGTCTCTGTCTCCCCCCTCCATCCTCTTGTCTCTGTCTCCCCATCCCCTTGTCTCTGTCTCTTCCCCCATCCCCTTGTCTCTGTCTCTTCCCCCATCCCCTTGTCTCTGTCTCTTCCCCCATCCCCTTGTCTCTGTCTCTTACCCCCCATCCCCTTGTCTGTCTCTCCCCCTTCCCTCCCCTTGTCTCTGTCTCTCCCCCTTCCCTCCCCTTGTCTCTGTCTCTCCCTCCCTCACCTGTCTCTCGCTCCATGGTGGCTAGTGGGGGCAGCTGGGGGATGTCTGCACGTATCGTGGAGACATCACCCGACTGCCAAAATCTCCTGGTGGCTAGCAGGGGCAGCCGGAGGATGTCGGCACGATACGCGCAGACATCCTCCGCTGCTGCCCGGCACTTACGCCGAGACTTTTATGATGAAGCCGGAAGGACCCGGCTTCATCATAGAAGTCCCAGCGGTCGTGCCGGGAGGCAGGGGAGGATGTCTGCGTGCATCGCACAGACATCAACGGGCTGTTAGCGAGGGGGATCCAGGTCCCCTGCAGCTCTGAGGGGGTCCTGGATCCCAGTCTTATACTCTGACCTCGATTTGAGGTCAGATTATAAGACGACCTCGAATATAAGACGAGGGGTCTTTTTCAGAGCATTTGCTCTGAAAAAAACCTTGTCTTATATTCAAGTAAATACGGTATTTATCTGCTGCAGCAGGCGAGGAATGACCATACTGCTTTGCAGTCTTCCTTTTTTGTGTGTATTACAAAACTATTTTACACTGGTGTATTTTGTTTTATTCTTGGAATTATCTTGACGAATCTTTGTAATCTGTTGCTAATGAGTCCCGCTGTATGCCATTAACTTAATGGTAACGAGTGAAAAATAGCCCAAAATGAAAAACAACCTCTGCATAGGGAGATACAATTTGTTCTGGGTGCATGAAATATACACATGGTTGTAACTTACTATGTAATATATGTACTCAATCGGCTTATTTGTAGCCTGGTGACTTTCCCTCATTATAAGAGTCTTATCTTAGCAACCAATGTCACATATGTTTAATTGTAAACAATCCAATATATTCAGGTACTAATATCCGCTGATTGGGAGAGTGAATTTAAGCATACTTATTTCTAATTTATATACACTAGTCTATTCCACTAGGTTAAACTGGTACGTGTATAAGTGAATCAACATACCTGCATTAAGAACAGAAGCGGTATATTTGTACTTGTTGTACTCCAAATACTCTCTGATCATTTCATTTATGAGGAGGTTTTCACGAGACAGTGGTGGTCTTGGCTCACTCTGGTCGTCTAAAGCTTCGAACACTTCAGCTCTGACACTTGCTTTTAGTTGTCCTATAACACCTCTTTTCTCCAATGTATCCTTCAGAACTACAGAAAAAAACATCAATACACTTTAAAACCACACATATAACACAGTACAAATGACCACAAACAACAAACACTGCACTCATAAATGCGCTCCTACTTCATTCTCTACATACTTTGTACTAATGGATTCAAAGCCTTAGCCACAGACAGGGTAAACATTAAGGGCCAACTAGTATACTTCTTAAAGCAGCAGCCTTCCATAAATCAGTAGGCATTCAAAAAAAAAAAACTTTCAGTGTTGACTGCTTCTTTAAGAAAATAAAGCCATGGCATACAGGACCCTAAACCTCCCTAGTATGAATTTTGGGTACCTGCATTGCCCCAGTCAAGCTCTCAACTTGCTACTCTTGTTGCAGCACATGTATCAGAGAAAAAAATGTACTTTACCACTTTCTTTTACACATCCCTCTTGCTGCAGTTGACCCAAAGAATACAAAAAAGAAACACAGCACAGACATTGCAATAGTTTCCAGTTTTGCTTCAAAAAGGGAAAATCTTGACTCTAACATGATTAACTTATAATAATATATAATTTGAATTTAGAAAATTTGACAGACTAGATGGACCAAATTGTTCTTATCTGCCGACACATTCTATGTTACTATGTTTTATGAAACACATTTTACTTCACTATAGTAAGGTGACCAGACTTTTAATAGATTTGAAAGATCTGCCACGTTTTGTTGGATAATTATAACTTTAAAAATGTCCCCTGCAGCATAAACTTATAGAAATTATTTAACTTGTAAACGTTATCCTACTGCATTATACCTGTGATTTATGTATTAGTATTACATGCCTGGCTTCACTAATCTAAACATCATCCAATTTTGGAGCAATGTTCTAAAGAATGAGGAATCAGCAGTAACATTCTACTGATTTACAATGGATCACTTCTCTTTGAGAACTCTGCCCAGAATTGTTGTATAACATACTTTGTATTTTGCCTTAATTATTTTGGTCATAAAAAGCTCCTTGATTTAACAAATTGCTTCTCCACCAGGCAGATCACTACATTACACTAGATTATTGAATATCAGATGTATAAGAGAATCAATGATACAGACAGAATTTGCATCTTTCATTTCCACAATCCATTGAGTTCATTTTTCTGTATCCATACCATGCAGAATATGCAAATGTACATGGTGTTTATCCTGCATTGACCAATGATTTGGCCATATTAAATGTATCCTTGCAAAACTGCAGAATTAACCTGTTCATTGCCATTATTACAGTGTGTGCCTGTTCTGAAAGAGCAAAGTAAAGGAAATACACCAGTCATCGGTTTAATGTCTATTTATCATTAGAGTTTTCCATACAGCAGTTCGGTACTCCAACAGTTGTAGACTACAGCTCCCGTGGTGCTTAGCCAGTGTCTTTCTTCATTTAGCTCGCTGGGGCAACAATGGTAATGAAGTCTACGATTACTGATAAAAGATAAATAAACACTGATATAACCAACGTGACGTGAATAATCGTTTCATATAAACAACATTAGGGAAAGTAATGTCGATGCTACGGATTTGCCACTCATTCCTGCACTCACCGGCTTTCAAATCAGACACCGTCGCCATGATAGTGGTGAGAATAACGGCTGTGAGTGCAAAGGTCACGTTGCTATTGGCAACCAATGACGCATGCGCAGATTACACACGCCGGAAGTCAGTGTGTGCTAGATATGGCTGCAGTAGTTGATGTTTAAGATTGTTCATTATACTAAAGAATCGTGATAATCTCTTCCATCTCCTTTTCTTTTTCCCCAGATCAGTCTGGGAAGTTTGGCAATACATTTGTTTATTTTTCCTGTTTTATCTTATTGCTTTCTTAGTTTGTCATGCATTGAACAAGGAGTTGCAATTAGTTTTATTTCATTATTAGTTTCTGAAATAATACTACATGTTGGAGAACTGTTTTGGGGTAACTATAATCTACAATTTCAAAGAAAGAGTGATAACTTTAATATTTACTGACACTAATGAATATAGATTACCTCCCAAAATTTTAAATGGACAACTTTTGATTTTGTGGGAGGAGGGGGTGAAGGTGTGAATATGGGAGTTGCAATGAATTTATAGACAATTTAGAGTGATTTATGCAGTTATAAAACCAGCATTACCGGTGCCTGTGACAGAACAAAATTTCACATTAGCCATGTCCCACCCCCCCTATCCGCCCTGTCCAATCTGTTCGATAACGCCACATATTACTGTACTTTGGCTACAAGAACTCCCTAACGTTCCAGCCAGTGAATAAAAAACAGCCCTGGAATAATTTGTATACGAGCCCGATAGCATTGCATCATTATACAAGCCTCATAAGATAACATTAATATTTTCTTATTCATGAAAGGGAGGACCATGTATTTTAAACAAACACTGCACCTTTTTTAAACTTTGCTTCCTTGAAAGAAAAAAAAAAACGGAAGCGCAGAGAGAGCCAGTCGCCGACCAGACGACTGCCTGCTTCCAATGGAAGCATGGTAGGTGTCTGTCAGAAGATAAACTGGCGTGTACTTTTGCTAGTGTTTAGCCTCACACTAGTATGGTTCTATATTAGAAGCACAAGTGAAATATAACGTTTTGTGTTCCTTTAAAGCACAATTGAATGGTATATTATTTAATGTAAAGACAGATATGAAAGTACATAGGGCTCTAGATTGTAAATTTGCAAGCAGGGATATCTACCTCATTTATCAGTCTGTCACTGTTCGTCTAACATAGTATGTAATTGGTACTTAATATATGAATGTTAATGTAATAAAGCCCATGACAATGAGAAATAGATCTATATGTATTTATAGCTTTTATATATATATACTGATTACTGTGGATTACAACCTCTTTTTTGACGTATTTTGTCCAGCCCCCGAGTGCTCAAGAGCCTTGGATTGAATGTTTAATCCCCTTATGACCCACTTGTGTTTCCCACTGTATGTCTTATATTTTCGAGGTCATTTTATAATCTGACCTCAAATCGAGGTCAGATTATAAGACAGGGATCCAGGTCCCCCGCATGGTCCTTCCGGCATCATCATAAAAGTCCCGGCGGTCGTGCTGGGCGGCAGCAGGGGAGGTCTGCGCTCATCGCGCAGACATCCTCTGCTGCCTCCACTAGGCACCAGGGAGAATCGGGCAGCCGGGGGATGTCTGCACGATATGACCTCCGTCATAATAGACGGAGGTGTCGGGCAGCATGGAGGATGTCTGCACGTATCGTGCAGACATGCCCCCACTAGCCACCAGGGAAAGAAACAAGGGGGGGGGGGGAGACACAGACAGACAAGGGGAGGGGGAAGAAACAAGGGAGGTGGAGAGAGAGAGAAGTTTGGGGGGGAGGGAGAGCGAGACAACACTGGGGGGGGGGGAAGAGAGACAGCTGGGAGAGAGGCCGCATTGGCACATAAAATGAAATAAAAACAAGAAATGCATTTGTATAATATCAATTTTTTATTAAATATTAAAAAGCAATTTACATATATACAAGTTAAAGTTTTTTTCCTATAGGGTAGTCTTATATTCAGGCTTTTAGTTTTTTCCCTAAAGGAATATACAAAGTTTGGGGGGTCGTCTTCTAATCGAGCAAATATGGTAATGTTAATAAGCAGTAACTTTATATGCAAGGCTGTATTCCAATACAAATATCTAAATGATGTAAATCAGGGCTGATCCTAGGTCACGGGCGCCTGGGTGCAGGATTTTTTTGGCGCCCCCAGGTGGGCGTGGCTATATGATAAACCCCTCCCCTTTACACATGTATGTTCCAGGCATACCAATTTTTCATTATTGGGGTGGGGGGATTCTTGTGGAGAGCACAAACTTTATTTTTAGATGAAGGACCAACACAAGCTTTTATTTTAAATAAAGATATTTATTTGGCCGTAAAATAGTGTAGTGGTTTTATTTATGTCTATGATGCTCAGCCAGCAACATGTGAGACTTTTTGCTGGCTAGCAGTTTTAACTACAGTTCCCATGATGTCCAACCAGCCAAAGTCTCCCATTAGTCTGGCTGAGCATCATTGGAAAAGAAGTACACAAGGAGCAATAAATAATATTCCACCAAGTCAGTCACTCACTTGTCTCTCTCTTCCCATAGCTCCATGTCTTTCTCCCTCTCCACTCATACCCTCATGTATCTCTCTCTCTCCACTCATACCCTCATGTATCTCTCTCTCTTCACTCATACCCTCATGTATATCTCGCTCTCCACTCATACCCTCATGTATATCTCGCTCTCCATTCATACCCTCATGTATAACTCTCTCCACTCATACCCTCATGTATCTCTCTCTCTCACCACTCATACCCTCATGTATCTCTCTCTCTCACCACTCATACCCTCATGTATCTCTCTCTCCACTCATACCCTCATATATAACTCTCTCTCCACTCATACCCTCATATATAACTCTCTCTATCTCAACTCATACCCTCATGTATAACTCTATCTCAACTCATACCCTCATGTATAACTCTCTCTCAACTCATACCCTCATGTATATTTCTCCCTTCATACCCCATATATTTTTCCATGTCTATCTTTCTGTTCCTCATGCTCCCCATGGTGGTCTTTTTTTCTGCATGTCTGTCTCTCCTTCTATACACCCATGTCTGCTGTCTCTTCATAACTCACATGTATGTCTCTCCCTCCTCATAATCCCGTGTATTTGCCTATTAATATGCCACAGCCAGTTTGCCCATTTATATGCCACTGCCAGTTTGCCCATTAATATGCCACAGATATTTTTCCCATTAATATGCCACAGATAGCTTGCCCATTAACATACCACAGTTAGTTTGTCCAATAATATAGCACAGTTAGTTTACCCATTAATATGCCAGTGTCAGTTTGGCCACTAATATGCCAGTGTCAGTTTGTCCATTAATATGCCACCCCCAGTTTTCCCAAGAAAAGCATTACCCCCTCCCCCCATTCCCCAGTACTCACCTTGCTGTTGCTCTTTTGTGTCTCCTCCGCACTGTCTTCCCTCTATGCACACTCAGAGGCGGGAAATAGCCGCCGACTGGATGGGGACTGTCAAGTGGGCAGCGGTGGCCCCTTTAACCGGTTAAAGTTGCCCTGCCTACATACACAGCCACGCACAGGGTCATGCATAAATACACACAGTCACACTTACACAGACACACTTAGTCAGGGCCGCCACTAGGAATTTCAGGGCCCCTTACTGAACACATTTTCTGCCCCCCCCCCCCCGACAATATCTCCCACTCGCCCCACCTACTCTCACAAGCATGTTATCCCAGTCTAGTGTAATATGGAGGGTGGTTGGGAGCAGTTGGTCAATATGCCAGTAATATTTTGCCCCTCAATATGCCAATATTTTACCATTTACTGTGCCAATATTTTGCCCCTTAATATGCCATTCTTTTGCCATTTAATGTGCCAGTATTTTGCCCCAACAATATGCCATTCTTTTGCCATTTAATATGCCATTCTTTTGCCACTCAATAGGCCAGTATTTTGCAATTTAATATGCCAATATTTTGCCCTTCAATATGCCATTTAAAATGCCAGCGTTATGCTTGTTATTTGCACCCTTCCCCAGTACTTACCTCCTTGCTGCTCTGTCTCCTGGTGCTCTGCTCTGTTTAGCAGGTCCCCGGCTGGAGGGGAGCGCTTAACGCTTCCCACACAGCCGCGGACCTGCTAAACACAGGGGATTTTTTTTTTCTGTTGTGACCTGGACCCCTGATGGTGGGCTTGCACTTAGTCACCATTACACACAGACACCCTTATACACACACAGAGCAATACAGGGAGTGCAGAATTATTAGGCAAGTTGTATTTTTGAGGATTAATTTTATTATTGAACAACAACCATGTTCTCAATGAACCCAAAAAACTCATTAATATCAAAGCTGAATATTTTTGGAAGTAGTTTTTAGTTTGTTTTTAGTTTTAGCTATTTTAGGGGGATATCTGTGTGTGCAGGTGACTATTACTGTGCATAATTATTAGGCAACTTAACAAAAAACAAATATATACCCATTTCAATTATTTATTTTTACCAGTGAAACCAATATAACATCTCAACATTCACAAATATACATTTCTGACATTCAAAAACAAAACAAAAACAAATCAGTGACCAATATAGCCACCTTTCTTTGCAAGGACACTCAAAAGCCTGCCATCCATGGATTCTGTCAGTGTTTTGATCTGTTCACCATCAACATTGCGTGCAGCAGCAACCACAGCCTCCCAGACACTGTTCAGAGAGGTGTACTGTTTTCCCTCCTTGTAAATCTCACATTTGATGATGGACCACAGGTTCTCAATGGGGTTCAGATCAGGTGAACAAGGAGGCCATGTCATTAGATTTTCTTCTTTTATACCCTTTCTTGCCAGCCACGCTGTGGAGTACTTGGACGCGTGTGATGGAGCATTGTCCTGCATGAAAATCATGTTTTTCTTGAAGGATGCAGACTTCTTCCTGTACCACTGCTTGAAGAAGGTGTCTTCCAGGAACTGGCAGTAGGACTGGGAGTTGAGCTTGACTCCAACCTCAACCCGAAAAGGCCCCACAAGCTCATCTTTGATGATACCAGCCCAAACCAGTACTCCACCTCCACCTTGCTGGCGTCTGAGTCGGACTGGAGCTCTCTGCCCTTTACCAATCCAGCCACGGGCCCATCCATCTGGCCCATCAAGACTCACTCTCATTTCATCAGTCCATAAAACCTTAGAAAAATCAGTCTTGAGATATTTCTTGGCCCAGTCTTGACGTTTCAGCTTGTGTGTCTTGTTCAGTGGTGGTCGTCTTTCAGCCTTTCTTACCTTGGCCATGTCTCTGAGTATTGCACACCATGTGCTTTTGGGCACTCCAGTGATGTTGCAGCTCTGAAATATGGCCAAACTGGTGGCAAGTGGCATCGTGGCAGCTGCACGCTTGACTTTTCTTAGTTCATGGGCAGTTATTTTGCGCCTTGGTTTTTCCACACGCTTCTTGCGACCCTGTTGACTATTTTGAATGAAACGCTTGATTGTTCGATGATCACGCTTCAGAAGCTTTGCAATTTTAAGAGTGCTGCATCCCGCTGCAAGATATCTCACTATTTTTGACTTTTCTGAGCCTGTCAAGTCCTTCTTTTGACCCATTTTGCCAAAGGAAAGGAAGTTGCCTAATAATTATGCACACCTGATATAGGGTGTTGATGTCATTAGACTACACCCCTTCTCATTACAGAGATGCACATCACCTAATATGCTTAATTGGTAGTAGGCTTTCGAGCCTATACAGCTTGGAGTAAGACAACATGCATAAAGAGGATGATGTGGTCAAAATACTCATTTGCCTAATAATTCTGCACTCCCTGTACACACAGTCACACTTATGTACACACACTTACACAGACAGTAACACACACATTGACTCACACAGAGAAAAACACATTCACACACACACACACACAGTGAAACACACATTCACACACACACACTTACATACATTCACACACACACACTGAAACACACACACATACATTCACACACACAGTGAAACACACATTCACACACACACACACACACAGTGAAACACACATTCACACACACACACACACACACACTTACATACATTCACACACACACACACACACACACACACACACACACACACACACACACACAGTGAAACACACATTCACACACACACTGAAACACACACACATACATTCACACACACAGTCACACTGAAACACACACACTTACATACATTCACACACACAAATTGAAACACACACTTACACCCTGACATACACATTGAAACACACACACTTCTTTTCTTTAAAAAAAAAAAAATACACGTTTTACTATTGGTTCCCCTCCCTGGAGGGAGGAGGACGTTTCCAGACGGTGTCTGCAGAGGCAGAACACCGTCATTCAGTTCTTCTGCCGGATGTCACCAGACATCCGGCAATCAGACAGCGTGACGGGGCGGAGCTTGCACCCGTCGCACTGTACTCAATGAGCAATAAAAGCATAAACTTGATATATCATGTCAATAAGCAGTAAATACATGAATTTGCTATCTCATTACCTCAGCAACCAGATTTGCCCTCAACACATTACTCCAACACCCAGATTGCACTCCCAGGACTTAACCCAGCATCCAGATTGCACTCCCAGGACTCAGGACTTGCCCAGCACCCATATTTGCACTCAGGACTTGCCCCAGCACCCAGAATTGCACGCACAGGACTTAACCCAGCACCCAGATTGCACTCACATGAGTTAGCCCAGGACTGAGGACTTGCCCCGCACCAATATTTGCACTCAGGACTTCCCCCAGCACCCAGAATTTCACTTAGTGATGACCCCAACACCCAGATTGCACTCACAGGTCTTAACCCAGCAACCAGATTGCACTCACATGACTTAGCCCAGGACTGAGGAGTTTCCCCAGCACCCATATTTGCACTCAGGACTTGCCCCAACACCTAAATTTGCACTCACAGAACTTAGCCCAGCATCCAGATTTGCACTCAGGACTTACCCCAGTATCCAGATTTGCACTCAGGACTTACCCCAGAACATCAAGCCACATAACTGTTGCTAGGGACAGACTGGGAATAAAAAACCAGTGCTGGAAATAATTGTATACCAGGCCCATAATATAATTAAATTATTTTATATTAGCTTATAAATGGCAGACCATACATTTTAAAGCACATTAGAAGGTTATATTATTTATAGATTTGACAGATACAAAAGCAGATTTACATATAAAGAGCAAAGTGGAGCAATCAGCAGGACAGTCCATTGATTGCTATGGTGATTAGACTACATTAGGAACTTTTCTCCACAATAGCTTATAGTTTTATATACAAATGTAGACCTTTGTCCCATGCAATTGGGTCAGACCAATCAATATTGTCAGAATAAAGCATAATCAAGAACTTCAGCACATAACCTGCCAGCCACAGGCATGGGAAAGGCCAGTTAATAATACCTAATCTGCCAGCTACTGGCGTGGAAAAGTCCATTTGGTAACACACAGTCTGCTAACCACTGGCATTATAAATAACAGAATAAATGTGTGTGTTCCAGGCGCTAATAAAATGCAGTGCTGCAAGCAACCTGTGTTCTTTGCCTTTAAACACAAAGAAATTCAATCACAAAAAGCAAAAGGTGTTGCGCAAATACAAAAATGTAAAACTGTGAACATCTCAATGTTCTCCAATTTGAATAAACATTGCTTGATGCACATATAGAAAATAAAGCATACAAAAGAAAAATATATATGTGTGACTGTATAGTGACAACTGTATGTTGTGGCTTCCCCAATACACTCACATGTGCCAGTTATCAGAATATACTCTGCCAGCTACTGGCTTCTTCTACTGCAGCATCATGGGAAATGTAGTTCTCGTTGATTCTGCATTTGTTTAAAAGCCGCTACTGCGCACACACCATCGTACACAGTTCGGGCATCATCCAGAATTGTATTACCGACATAGGCTATGTCAGAAATGCAATTTGAATGCCACATTCGGACTCTTGGTTCAAACGTGTCGACACAACTGAGCCAAGGGGCTAGGAATGAAAGTAGGAGGGGCTGATTTATATTATAGTAATATATATATAAAATAATAAATTGCAAATCAATTTTTCATTGCCATGGTAATAGTTTTAATTTGCCATAATAGCTGAGATTGAAGGCTTCCGATTGGCTGAAAGATGCTTAGGAAAGTGCCAGCATGCTTTTTTTTGTTTTGCTGGCACATTTTTTTTTTTAGACTGGGTGGATTAAATATTAATATTATTTTTTTTAAATGATAAGTTTTATTGCGACACAGAACAAACACAATATGTACGATGAATATGTGACAGCATCAAAAACTAAATCATAAAATTATACAGATAGTACATTCCATACCGTTAATTCAAAATTTTCATTTTTTAAAGTATGTATAGCCCAACTAAAAACCTGGAAGAGATGGGGTTAAAAGTGTTACTGTACTAGAAGCCAATCAGTTTCGCTAGAGTGAATAAGTAACTGACCCGGTTTAAGATATATCTAATCTAACATACTAAAGAACAATATTCGTAAAAACGAGGTCAGAGAAATGAGAAGTGGTGTGTTTTCATCCATTAGCATGCATGTACTTAACGGACTTCGGGTAGAACACATACAAATACAAATGTTACAAGTGGACAGATATCATCCACATAATTTGCCTAAGCAACACCAATTGCCTAAGGTATACTAACAAGAAAAACAGTTAGTAAGATCCAGTCCGGTAAGCTCAACACAGATCAGGAGGACTGCTTTCAGATAGGGCATCAAACCAGTGAAAAAGAGAAAAAGTGATATAAAAAGTTATCGGAAAGGGGGAAGAGGAGAATGGGAGTAGAAAAGATCAAGATGAATGTCAGCGGGGAGAGGGGATCCCGAGAGGGGGATGCCGGCAGCTACAAGATGGAGCTGCACAAAAGAATGGGCTGCTGAACTGTACTTTTGACGGTCAGCCAAAAAACACACCTGTTTAGGGGTGACATAGTGCCCCGGGGGGTATATCAGAAATGCCATTGTCTAATAACGGTGAAGCCTAAGTGCCTTGGCTCCAACAGATCTCAAGCACATGCAACGTACAGCTACATTTACAAAATATACAAAAATGGTAAGAGCGATTTTCAGGCAAAAAGAATTTTAAAAACTCTTCAGGCTTCTTCCCCACCAGGTGCTCGAGCGGGCTCCACATCCTCAGGTAAGGTGAGTGGTGGTATGTTGAGGGAAGCCAAAAATTTTGAGCAATCTTTCGGATCTGTAATAACCAAGTATTTATTATCTTTCGTCACTGTAAGAGAGTGTGGTAGTCCCCATTTGTACTTAATGTCCAGTTCTCTGAGCGTGGGCTCATAGAGCGCCTCCAAACCACGACGGTTGGCGGTAAGTCCTCAAACATGCGGATTGTGGCACCATCAATAAGTAATTGTACCTTATTACGGTATGCTGCTAACAGCGTAACCTTGTCTGAGAGAGACGGCAGCTTCCATATCACATCCCGTGGAGCATCGGACGGCGCATTCTGCACCTTGCGTACCCGAAAACAGTCCAGAAGAGCCTGGATAATGGTATCCATAGTCTGTTTCAGACTAATGGCCAGCTGTCTCAGATAAGAACTGAGGGCGTTAGGAACAATCGCATTAACTTGTGCTGTAGGTCAGTCACCTGTACCGTGAGAGCCGATGTAACTTTCAGATGTCTGAGCATACAGCTGAGCAAGATAATCAGAGGTCTTTTCCAAAATGGACACTTTACTCTGAATATTCGTGATGTCCGTGCGCACCTCCTGCAGATCCGCCCGCCATGCGGCTCGAAATTCTGCAAACAGATTGTGGATGTCCACTTTAGTAGCATATGCTTCCTTAGGTGCTTCCCTAGTACTCTTTAGAGGGGAAATAGCAGGTGTAGGTATATCAGAGACCTCCGATTGGGAGTCAGGGCCTGGCGGGAAGAAGGACTCCGCTTCCACATTTAATTGCGGCCTAGGCACTCTATACAACAGGTATAATTCTATTCACAGGGCACCCTTTGGGTGATGGGGTGGGTACTAATTTTCACTGCACTCCCCTCTGTACACAAAGGGCGTTTTTTTGTTTTTTTTTACCTACATATCCTATCCTCCCCTACCCTTGCCCGAATGTGTATTTTAGGGGTACGGAAATTAAATAAATATGCAATGAGGCATAGTCTTCTAATTTGTGATTTTAGAGAATCATCGGTCTGCAAAAGACCGAAAAATAATTATTTTATTCCATTCCAAGATTTTGTCCAGCATTTTATAACAAAACATCAGGGGAGGTACATAGGACCCACTGACACACTTAGTGCCTGTGGATACCGTATAGATAAACCTAGTGAAATGCCTCAAATGGAAGTGGTGCTGTGAGGCTGAAATGCAATCAGAAATGCTCTACTTCTGATTCTTTTTTGTCTGAAACATTAATTTTACTTATCGCTAAGTACTGCTTTGTGCTTGTGTTCTGCAATGCTCTAATTTCATACTCTGAAAAATTAATGAGAAAGAAAATCCACTATGGCTGAATTATGCTATATTTGTAGTAATGCTCCCCAAAGTGGAATTAGATATTCTAAACCATTTACTAATAAACTCCCATTTAAATGTCATGAATTCAGACATCAGTATCATGTTACACATCATAAAATGCAGAAATGAGCAACTTAGTTTACTTTCTCCCACGTCATTGGCACTGTAGTATTTACCAACTGTAGTGGCAACTTAATTACGGGGATAAGTTGCCCAGTTACCCCAATATCCCACATGGATGGGTAGAAAGGTCCTATGCAATTTCATAATGCATTAAGTTCTTTTGTCATAAAAAGTCTCTAGTAAAATCCCACTGATTTTAAAAATATCAGAAAAATAAACCAAGCGAGGAAAAAGCAAAAATGTATACATATTTTTTTGCACAGGACCCTACATCAATGGGGACCTTCCTCTAAGCCCTTGAGCATTTTGTCTTTAGCAACCCAGCCAGTCTCAAAGTAGCACACTTGTCAGGGGTGTACCTACAGCATTTGGCACCCAGGGCGGCTCCTGTATTTGGCACCTCTTCCCAACTTTAAAATCTAAAAAACACCCACACATTTTTTAATATTTTCAAGAATATTTGCAACTTGTAGAATTTGTAAAAAGTATGTCATGTCTGTGGGAGGTGGCAAAGGGGAGGGAAGGTTAGGGGAATGATATACTATTGTAAATTGTTGATCCCCTATTCATGTATGTTTGTATATTTTTTTGATACATATATAAAAAAAAATTGTATAAGAAACGGTCAACTTGAAAAAACTGAATTTACACGCAGTTTCACACTTAGACACACAGACTCACACTTAACACACACAGACGCACACTTTCACACAGTCACACTTACCCATGAATTTTCCACAGCCAGTTTGCCCATGAATATGCCACAGTCAGTATGCCCATTAATATGCCACAGCCAGATTGCCCATGAATATGCCACAGCCAGTTTGTCCAATAGTATGCCACAATTTACCCATTAATATGCCACTGTTAGTTTGCACATAAATATGGCACAGCCAGTATGCCCATTAATATGCCACAGCCAGTTTGCCCATTAATATGCCACTTTTTGTCAGTTAATATGCCAGAGCTAGTATGCCTATTAATATGCCATTCTTTGCCCATTAATTTACCACAGCCAGTTTTCCCATTAATATGCCACAGTCAGTATGCCCATTCATATGCCACTCAATGCCCATTAATATTCCACAGTATGGCCATTAATTTGCCACAGCCAGTATATCCATTAATATGCCACAGTCAGTGACAGGTGTATCGTCTGTCACCCCCTGATGGTGGCCCTGCATACTCACAGTCACACTTACATACACAGGGTCACACGCACACACAGTCTGAAACTTAGACATGCATTCTCACGCTTACGCATGCATACTCACATACACACACAGCGAGACACTTACATGCACAATTTTCTTTTTTTTATTATGCTGCAGACTGCATATGGGACACGCTGTCTCAGTGCCCTGTGTCTTCCCGCCCTCTGACCCTTGGGCATGACGTCACACACAGGAGAGAGGGTGGGAGAGGTTTGCATGCCATGCAGCATTGGGAAACTTAGGTTCCCAACGCTGCTTCTTACAGTGAATGATGGAGGTGCGGTCAGCCAATGTGCACCTCCATGTCCATCGGGGATCATTGGAGGGGTGTCTTTGGCTGGGGTGGGCAGGGTCTAATATAAAGTATATATATATAAAAATATAAGACGACCCTGATTATAAGACGACCCCCCAAACTTTGGATATTCCTTTAGGAAAAAAACTAAAAGCCTGAATATAAGACTACCCTATAGGAAAAAGGTTTAACATGTATATATTTACATGTAAATTGCTTTTTAATATTTAAGAAAAATTATGATATTAAACAAATGCATTTCTTTTTTTATTTCCTTTTATGTGCCAATGCTGCCTCTCTCTCCCCCTCACCCCAGCTTTTCTCTCTCCCCCCTCCCCTTGTCTCTCCCCCCCCCTCGTTTCTTTTTCCCTGGTGGCTAGTGGGGGCAGCCGGTGGATGTCTGCACGATAAGTAGACAGAAGTAATATATAATAGATGGAAGTGTCGGGCAGAATGGAGGATGTCCCCTGGCTGCCCAAATATCCCTGGTGGCAGACATCCTCTGCTGCTGCCCGGCTTCATCATAGAAGTCCCGACGGAAGTGCTGGGCAGCAGCGGAGGATGTCTGCGTGCATTGTGCAGACATCCACCGGCTGTTAGCGAGGGTGATCCAGGTCCCCTGCAGCTCTACGGGGGACCTGGATCCCAGTCTTATAGTCTGACCTCGATTTGAGGTCAGACTATAAGACGAGGGGTCTTTTTCAGAGCATTTGCTCTGAAAATAAACCTTGTCTTATATTCAAGCAAATACGGTATTTGTGTAACTTTACTCATATCTCCCAACTTCTTCCCAGGGGTTTGCAGGTCAAGTGTCAGCGCTGACACACATTCATCACTTAAACTAACATCGTTACTGTGCATGCACAGACCTCTGCAAATTCAAAGACCTCTGGTGTAGAATGGGATTTTGGTCCTGGATAGTGCATGTCCCACTTTAAGGGGACAGTTGGGGCTCATGACTATATTGCCTGTATGTGTTCAGCCACTTCAGCGATTTGGAGATTTTTTTTAAACTCAACTATTTATTTTTTTCAACTTGTCAGTTCACGTGAGGTGAATAGCACCCACGGTGCTTTTTCTTAGTAAGTTGAAAAATTCAACCATCTTCTTAAATGGGACTTTACCACTTAAGATGTAAGTAGATAACATGATCATTTAAAACAAACACATATATAAATCATATGCCACTGTTTTTTTATATATATATATATGATTGAATGAATTGCATATAAAAGGAAAAATAAAATTAGGTGTTTATGTCCTGGCTCCATTTTGTGAATATTCCCCATGATGCAACATCATCCAAAATCTTCCAGCCAGTCTCACCTTACAACTGTTGCCAAAGCCTGCATGATGATGTCATAAGATACTCCCCTGCTCTCTTACTGGCTCCTGTATATCATAGTGGGCAGAACTAGGTGTCTGTGTACAACTTTTTTTAATGCCTTCCAACACAAAGAGAGGAGATTAACCTGATCAAACAGGATCATAACTCTGCCCCCTTGTGATGTAATAGTTACATTACCATCCCATGCAATGCAAGTCTATGATCAGAATTCTGACTTATAGACTGTATTCTGTGTCCCCAGCACCAAAGTGAGACATTTGTGCTACAAACTAGGGGGTGGCACCCAAAAACACTTTATTTCACAAAACAGCGGTGCCCAGTCACACTTGTTTAGTTACATATTTTATTAAATACAGTCACATAACAAAAACAAAAGACATCTGAAATCATTAGTACAAAATAAAAAAAATAAACCCTTTTCATTTTTTGGTGGGCGTGTCCCTTTAATTCCTGACTAAACCTTGAAAAAAGGTAAAATAATGTTACCTAATGTTTTATATATATAGGTAAACATTCCTTACACCAAAAAAAGATGTTACCTTAATTTTCTTGAATTTCATGAATTGATCAGTAGACATATATGCTGATTATACAAGTTTTTTGTTTGTCTTGTAAACAAACCATGGGGATTGTGCAATTTGTGGTAATAAAATGAAGCACATGCCTCTTATACTTCCTTGCTGTTTTTATTAAACTAAAATGTATTTCTGTAAACATAAAGGAAGTGTCCCTTTGCTCCAGTGACCATAAAACTATACAGTAGTTATAATATTGCACAAACCAATAATAATAAAAAACAAAATGCTAACCAACCCCCCCCCCCCCCCCCCCAAAAAAAAAGAAGAAGCCCGTAGTCATGATAATTCAAGCTAAAATGAAACTTATCAGGAAGTGATAATTTAATGCAAGTGCACTTTTCTATTTGCAAAACAATATGGTGCGAGTATTGTCAGGCCATGATTAAAATGTGTACCCTAAATGTTTGTGCATTTATGCGTCGCAGCAATTGTGACGTCATACGAGGTCCGTACCCGGAAGTCGCCTTCTGCACTGCATGCTTCTCGTCGCCGAAGAGTTTCTTAATCTAGGACATTCCTGGTTTTACAACGGAAAGACTGGTGATATCCCTTAGCTGTTTTATGTAAGATTTAGCATTCTGGAGAGATATTAAAATTTGTTTATTATATGTTACTATAACTGGCGATTTCTTGTACTTTTCGGTCCCCCTGTTCTATACCATCAACGGAACTCCTGGATGAATATCTGGTACAACATCTAAATATCCAGCTCACCTGTGTGTGTTCCACTTCATGGTGGATAATAGGACTTGCAGTCCTGTGTGCGGTTACAACTGAGAGCCAAGTTTAGGCTCATAAATGTGTGAGTAAGGTTCTTTTGGGGGATTATTATTCATCCAGCCCCCTTTTTGTACTACACATTATATGTTTCTTTTTCATATACATATATATATCGACTGAGTACATTTTTTTCTGAGATAAGTATTTTTCTCCTTTTTTATATCACCTTTAGCGCAACACTTTTTTTTTATTGGTCACTGTTATTGTGTTTGTTTGGTGGAGCGACACTAGTGTTTTTGCTGCTTTGATTTTCTAATTATTGTTACTTTATAGCGCTTATCACTCCTTCACTGTCTATTTACTAATATTTGAGTCATGTTATAGGTCAGTGGTCACATGTTATGTTTTGGGGAATTGCACAGCCTATTTTCATAATATGTTAGTTTTACCATTTCTGTCTTTTAACCCTGTGGGTGAGCTCTTAGAAAAACATATTTTATTTTTATATGCCCACTAAATCACTTCTTCTATACATAATATATTTCTTTTCAAAGAGCTCACCCATAAAGTGAAGAGAGTAATGGTAAAACATTATTATTATAATGGGTTTTGCAATTCCCTAAAACATAATGTGACCAGTGACCTATAACAAAATCCACATAGATATAGTCAGTGTCAGAGGAGTTGTCCTCTGCATGGCTAGACAGATTTAGGCAGTATCAGAGGAGTTAACCCCTTGGGTGGCTAGACAGAGGCAGTGCATGGGAGTTAACCCCTTGGGTGGCTAGACAGATAGAGGCAGTGTCAGAGGGTGGCTAGAAAGGTAGTGTCAGAGACATATGTCAGGGACGGGTCCAGGATGTTATGGGACCCTGAGCACCCGATGCAGGAGTTCAATGCGCTGGAAATGGAGACACAGTGCCTGGTGCTGGGTGACTGCAATCCGACAGTGGTTTGAGACTCCCAAGTTTATGCAGCCACGTTTCCAGGCCCTGTGAAGCAGCTGTGGAATCCAGTGATGCCTAGGGGATAATTGAAGTGATCCTGCAAACATCCTGCAGCAAGCATGGAGTATAACTAGAAAAGGTTAGCAGGATAAAGCAAACAGATCAGCCAAGCAGAGCAAAGCAAGTACAAAGGAACTGATGCAGAGAAGAGCAGAAATATGGAGTGCAGGGCTGCAGGACAGCAAGGTGCAAGGGGAGAACTAAAGCATGCAATGAAAGGATAAGCAATAAGTAAGAAGACATACAGAGATACATATATAAAAGAGAACAACAAACAGAGGACAGGGTAAGGGCTAAAGGAACACAAGGGATGGAGTGAAGAGCCTGGATCCTCAGACACTTCATAAGGGGAACCAAGCTGGACAATGGGTTAGGGGAGAGGAGCTGAGATCCTGAGGGGCTTCAGGGAAAAAGGATAAGGTAATATATATATAACACTCTTGGCCATAATATGAGCTTGCCAACCAAGGTACCTCACAATTAGTCAAGTCCCTACGCTAAAATTGAATAGCAAACTAATAACAATACACAGACATACAGAGAAATTACATGAAGAGCTGAAAGAAGCAAACTGAGTAAACGGGTGTGGTTGAATGTATAGAGGAACTAAGCAAGAGGAAACTAAGACAACCTGGAAAAGAGCAATAGAATAACAGAGAGCAAGAAAACCAGAAATGGATCAGAGCAGAAACTAAAGTAACACAAACATGAGAGTTTCTGTGAGATACAGGGAATCAAGATACAGGGCATAAGAGCACTCACTCACACTGACATACACACACTGTCTAACTGTTTAACTTACCTGGTCCAGGCATCTCTGTGCTCTGAGCTCCTCGTGTGAAGGAGGGACTGAGCCAATCACGGGAGGCTTCTGAACTTTCAGCCAGTCAGTAGAGTTGAGAGGTCTCACCTGATTGGCTGAGACCTCCTTCTATCAAGCTCCCGGAAGAAAAAAAGAAAGAGACCGCTGCATCGAGCAGCAAAGTGCCACCTCTGCCAGGGTGCTGCCTGGGGCAGCTGCCCCCAGTCTGCCCCATTAAAGTGTAGAAACAATGAAGTGGAACATTTATTTCCTCTGATTCAGACGCAGAGTCCACTACTGAGGAGGTGTCTGATGGGTCGGATACCTCTGACCATGATGGTTTTATAGTGTCAGATAAATCTGGGGGAGGTACTTACCCCCGATATTAATACGGTGTCATCCGACACACCCACCCTACTGGATCCTAGGGGAGAGCCTCTGTTTACTCATGAAGACTTACAACACCCAAGATCTTCTGATTGTGAGCCTACCGCTCACATAGCCGAATATTTGGCAATGAGGGTTTATAAGCCCCTTTATGGCCTTAGACAAAGCTCAATCTACTATGCGCAGTGTATTTAACCAGAAGGTTTTTGTCAGAGTCCGCAGGGCTAGAGGCCACCTGTCCGGCCGCTTGAAACAGGGTATACCCAAGGGCACCCCGAGAGCCCTTGTGCATTCCCCGTTTGAGAAGCAAGCCATCCAGCTCTCAACAGACGACGCACGGGTATTCGTCAGCAGCCTGTTCCTAGTTCCAATGAAGGGGGGGGGGGGGGGGCATGCGGCCGGCCATCAACTTTTGGCCCCTAAACGCCTTTATACGGTACCAACACTTCAAAATGGAGGTCATACACTGCTTAAAAGACCTGTTACTGACGGAAGATTGGATGGTCAAGTTAGACCTGCAAGACGCCTATCTTACTGTCCTGATGGCCACAGAACAATTACGTCTCCTACACTTCCACTGGGAAAACAGGATGTGGCAATTCACATGCCTTCCTTTTGGGCTGTCCTCTGTGCCTTGGTGTCCCACCAAGCTTCTGAATATCCTTTATGTCTCAAAGCTTAGATTCACTTCACCTCTTATGGACATTGGACCTCTTACAAGGTCTGGGTTTCCTGATCAATTGGGACAAGTCAATATTGGGACCCTCTCAAAGATTAGAATGCCTAGGTTTTCTGATAAATTTGAAGCAGGGATCCCTTCACCTCTCGAACGGGAAAGTCAAATTGATCAAAAAGTAGATCAAGAAGGTGCTAGCAAAACCCTTGATTATTATTCGCCATCTGGCAAGGATGATAGGTCTCCTGTCCGCTTCAATCAAGGGGATATTTCCAGGACCTCTACACTATCGGGCACTACAACAACAGAAGATTCGCACCCTACATCAAGGATGGACCTACGATCAAGCTGTTCCCCTAGATGCCGAGGCCTCCGAGGAACTAACTTGGTGGCTTCAGCATATTTAAGAGTGGAATGAACGGGCCATCTTCAGCACTTCCCCAGATATGGTGATTGCATCAGATTCCAGTCTTCACGGTTGGGGCGCTCAGTGTGGAGATTCCTTCACCAGAGGAAGGTGGTTGAGGCTTTGGATATTGGTTCTCGCTCTTTGTAGTATGCTGTAGTATTCGATATCTCCAGACGCACGAAAACTTCCATCAAATCAGTCTTCTATCCAGCGTTCCCGGACCATCCTCTATTGTGTCCGGTGTTATGCCTTAAGGAATATGAAGATAGGACAGCTCGATTCACAACCTGGCTAATTGTAGTCCCCATCATCCGGTAGCTCCACCGACTTTGGCTAGATGGGTTAGATGGATTCTTCAGGAGGCAGATGTTGATGTCTCTATATTCGGACCTCATTTGATTAGAGGAGCCATGGCATCTATGGCATTCGCACTGGTTGTCGACTTGAACACATCATGAAGGTGGCTGACTGGTCTTGTGAATCCACTATTCTATTTTTGACATGAGCAGAATTTCGCATCAGTAGTGTCACTCACCTGATCCCCTTACATCACTTGTCACCTCCTTCCTCACGCCGTCATAGCTCTCATGTTGTTACGGCAGCCATGTTTTTGGAGTCAGGAAGTCACTAGTGACTTCTGGAGACGTTTTTCATCTACGGTGGCCATGTTTTTGGAGTCTGTTTGCTCTCTATACAGACTTCAAATAGATGCATTCATTTTTGTTTCATTTTCGGTTTTACTTTTATTTCTATCACTTGGGAACCTCTTCTATTGTAATATATATGCATGTATATTTTAGTGTTCTTTATTCTTTTTTCCTGTTCCTCCCTCCTGACACACCCATCTCCTTCTCCATTGGTCTATGCCAATTACTTCCTATATTTATTCACCTGTTCAATCGTTTTCTAGTTGCCTGTGCAAAGAGTTCTCTCTATTTTTGGGCTATTGTTATATTTCGTCTGACTTTGACCCTTGGCTTGTTTTTTGACTCTGTTTTGATCTCCGCCTGCATCAACCCCGGATAGTACCTTGACTTCTCTGCCTGCCTCGAATCCTCAGCCTGTTTTTGACTTTGCTTGACTTCTGCCTGCCTCGACCCCCTGGCTTGTTCTCAGCCTATTTATATCATCAACCTGTTCCAGTCTGTCTTGTCTCCTGTGCTGCTTAGAGTACATCAGCAACCCATTCCTGGTTACCTCTAGGTTGTACTTGTGCCGCACAAACCCCTGGCAAAACATTACCCTGGGCTCAACCTTCGGGGCATATTTGTCAGGGTGAACACCACAAAGTACTTCCCAAGAGGTGATCTTGCAACAAGGGTCCCTCCTCCTGGGTGTCACTGGTACATCGTAACAGTTTGCACAGGCCACTATGGATCCTGTAGATCTAACCAGGATGTCCCAGAGACAAGACCACCAAGACCAGATTCTTACTACCCACTCTGTTCATCTTCAATCCCTGGATCAGAAACTTGATGTCATGACAGAGCTACTTCGATCTTTAACTGCCTCCGGTGGCCCAGCTCTCTCTAGTGCCCCCTCCATTCCAGTCTATACATCTGTCGCTTTTTCTCAAAATAAACCCCCCAAGTTGCCACTTCTAGACAAATACTCTGGCAATCCACAAGAATGTAGGGGTTTTCTTAACCAGTGTTTACTCCACTTTCGTAATCAACCCCTAAATTTTCAAGCTCATTCCTCGAAGGTCTCATTCATTATCAGCCTCCTGCGAGGAGACGCTCTAGCGTGGGCATCCCCGTTGGTAGAACAAGATTCCCTTATTTTGGAAGACGCTGATGCCTTCATCTCATAATTCACGTCTGTATTCGATGCTCCTGGTCGCAGAGAGTCGGCTGAAGCTACCCTTCTCGATTTACATCAAGGAAGGAAGACACTGGCACAGTATGTAATTGAGTTTAGAACCCTAGCCTATGAGACTGATTGGAACAATAGTTCTCTAAAAGCTGCCTTTCGTAGAGGCCATAATGATCGCCTAAAAGACACATTGACATGCCGAGAGATTCCTGATGATCTTGAAGACTTCATTGCTATGTGTCTCCAATTGGAGGCACGTATGCAAGAAAGACAACAAGAGAAAGACAGAGACCGTAAACCTCGTCCTACCTCTGCCGCTTTCCGGTCCGTATCATCTACCCCTGCTACCAGAAATACTGTGACCTCCTCCACAGAGGAACCCATGGAGATGGGTCCTGTGCTCCGTTTATTGGACGAAGAGAAGAAGCGCAGACGACTGATGCACGTCTGTTTATATTGTGGCCAAAAGGGTCATATAGTCCGTACCTGTCCTTCTCGGACGGAAAACTTGCGGACTCAGAGGTTGGTAGGGGAGCCCCTCTAAGTCTGGCCATCGTGTCTCCCCCACCTAAACATCGCCTTTTGGTACCCATGACTTTAGAGTGGGTAGATCGCACAGTGACCACCCACGCCTTCATTGACTCCGGGGCTGCAGGCAACTTTATCGATTACTCCTGGGCTATGTCCCAAAGAATACCATTATGCTTGAAACAAACCATCTCAACCGTCACCTCACTCGATGGTTCACCTCTAGGTACTGGTACTATCCAATGGGAGAACAACTCCCTAACCACCAAGGTTGGCATATTTCATTCAGAGATCCTACGCTTTGATATTCTCAAAAGTCCTTACATCCCGGTTATCCTGGGCCTGCCATGGTTACGTCTCCACAATCCGTCCATCGACTGGGAGACTGGAGAAATTAGGGCATGGAGCCCCAAGTGTTATGCTTCTTGTATGCAGTCTTTCAATCCAGTAAGTCTTGTCCTGAACTTACCTACTGAAGACCCAAAAAAACCTTGTTCCGAAACCCTACTGGAGCTATTTGGACGTGTTCTCTAAAAAGAAAGCTGACAAATTACCTCGGCATAGTCCTTATGATTATGCCATCGACCTGTTGCCTGGCACCATTCCTCCTAAAGGCAGAACCTACCCTCTCTCTATGTCTGAAAACTGTGCTCTTGCTCAATATATTAAAGAAAGTTTAGACAAAGGATTTATTCGTCCTTCTTCATCTCCAGCTGGCGCAGGGTTGTTTTTTGTTTAGGCTCGTTAAGACCTTGTATTGACTACAGAGGTCTTAACAAGATAACAGTAAAAAATCTGATCTCTGAATTATATGACCAACTTTGTACTGCCACTGTATTCACCAAACTGGATCTTCGTGGGGCATATAACCTTGTGAGAATAAAAGAGGGAGACGAATGGAAGACCGCCTTCAACACTCGATACGGTCATTATGAATACCTGGTCATGCCCTTTGGGCTTTGTAATGCTCCAGCTGTCTTTCAAGCATTTGTTAATGATATCTTCCGAGATCTTCTGTTATCCTGTGTTATGGTCTACCTTGACGATATTCTAGTATACTCCAACAATCTTCAAGATCATCGTCTCCATGTTACTACAGTCTTACAACGGCTTCAAGATCATTCTTTATATGCCAAAGCAGAGAAGTGCCTATTTGAACAAAACCGTATCCAGTTTTTGGGTTATGTCCTTTCCGCCGGCACACTTGAGATGGATCCAGAGAAAGTAGCAGCTGTTACCCTGTGATGGTCTGATATAAGGAGGAGTGAGAGACCGCTATGCAGGATAAGCCAGGGTATGCGAAATAGAATAGTCGGGTACAAATCCAAGATCAGGGGAATCGGCAAACTTCATAAACGTAAACAGTCCAGAATCAGGGGAATCAGCAAACTTCAAAAACGTTAAACAGTCCAGGGTCATACACAGAAAAGCAGCAAAACGGATAACAGACCAGGAGTAGGGAAACCAGAAGATCAGAATAGTCCAGGGAGCAATCCAAATCGGCAACAAGTAATCAAGTATAGGAAAACGCCAGGAGATCAGGGAAAACACGAGAATCACCAAGCACAGGTATTACTGTGAAGAGCACTTTTAAATGTTCCCGCTAGTCGCGCGCTGACGTCGGGTGTGACGTCATCGGAGGCGCGCCTGAGCTCCGATAGTGGAGAAACGCGCGTCCCCGGCTGTGTGCAGTCAGGCACAGCCGGGTGCGCGATTAGGAGAGGATACTCTGGGGATCTGCTGCGAGGTAAGTTATGACAGTTCCCCCTCCGAGGACGAGACCTCCGGGCTCGCCAATGACCTGGCCGATCGGGATGGAGTTCATGAAAGTCGTGAATCAAAATATCAGCGTGAATCATTCTAGCTGGTTCCCAGGATCTGTCTTCAGCACCATACCCTTTCCAATGAACAAGATATTGTAACTGTCCACGATACAACCTGGAATCCAGGATCTGTTCCACCTCATATTCTTCCACGCCATCTATAACTATAGGTTTAGGGGGTGACACGAGTCTACCAGGAAAGGTATTTTCTATCCAGAATTTGAGTAGGGACACATGGAACACGGGATGTATCCTCATAGAAGAGGGTAGGTCGAGTTTCATGGCAGATGGTGATATTACTTGTGTAATTACGAAAGGACCTATGAATCTTGGACCCAACTTTTTGGTAGGACACGTCAATTTCAAGTGTTTAGTTGATAGCCAGACCTTGTCACCCACTTTGTAAGATGGTGCAATAAGTCTATGACGATCCGCAAATGTTTTGTATCGTAGTTGTGACTGAGTTAGAGTGTTTCGAAGTAGGGAGTAAGTATGTGTGAGGTCTTTGACATGGGTCGTGACTGACGGAACAACACTGGGAATAGGGGCTCCCGGGAGCATAGACGGATGAAACCCATAGTTGACAAAGAAAGGTGACATCTTAATAGAACTATGGATGTGATTGTTGTTAACAAACTCCGCCAAGGGTAAATATCTGAACCAATCATCCTGGAGATAGGTCGTGAAACAGCGTAGGTATTGCTCTAAGGTCTGGTTGGTACGTTCTGTTTGACCATTGCTCTGGGGGTGAAAGGCTGTGGAGAGAGCACGCTGTATATGTAATTCTGTACAAAAGGATCTCCAAAATCGAGATGTGAATTGAGAACCTCGATCGGAAACTATATTTTCAGGAAGTCCATGCAGACGGAAGATCTCTCGTATAAAAAGTTCGGCGGTCTCTTTGGCAGAAGGAAGATTGGTATGTGGTATGAAATGGGCCATTTTAGAAAATCGATCTACAACAATCATTAAGGTAGTATGTTGTCCGGAGCTTGGTAAGTCTGTGATGAAATCCATGGATATATCTGTCCAAGGGCTGGTAGGTACTGGTAGAGGTTGAAGAAGACCTGATGGTTTGCGGTGATCTTCTTTTGCTCGGGCACAGACGGCACAGGATTTGACAAATCGATATACCTCATCCTGTAGTTTAGGCCACCAGAACATGCGTGAGATGAGGTCTTTGGTTTGCTGTACCCCCCCGTGGCCGGCTGCTGGAGAGTCGTGATAGAACTGGAGAACCTGTAAGCGTGCTTCAGGTGGAACAAAAACTCTATTGTTATAATAAAAAAGACCTTGACTTGGGGTTACGGGATTTTGGTTTGGTAGACAGGAGGGAGAAGAATGTGTCCGTATGTTCTCCCAAATGGTTTGTGTGACAGCCAAAAAGTTTCCAGCAGGTAGGATATTACCCGGGGTGTTGAGAGATTGGTCTTCTTTTTCTGCCATACGAGAGAGTGCATCGGCCTTAAGGTTGCGGGAACCTGGTCGATAGGTTATATGTAACTGGAATCGTGTAAAAAATAATGCCCATCTAGCCTGTCTTGGTTGTAGTCTTTTAGCCTTACGTAAGTATTCCAAGTTTTTATGATCCGTGAAGACGGTCACTGGATACTTAGCCCCTTCTAATAGGTGTCTCCATTCTTCTAAGGCCAGCTTGATTGCCAACAATTCACGTTCACCCACGTCGTAGTTCCTTTCTGCCGAGGATAGGGTTCGAGAGAAGAAGGCCACCGGATGCAATTGTTCGTCCTTCAGGTGTCGTTGTGACAATATTGCTCCTACAGCTGTGTCTGAGGCATCCACCTCCAGGGTAAATGAATTGGAAGGTTCAGGGAGAATCAATATCGGGGCCGTGGTAAATCGAGTCTTTAGTAAGTCAAATGCATGTTGAGCTGCAGTTGTCCATACGAATGTTTTGTCCTTAGAGGTTAGGGAGGAAATGGGTTGGATCACTTTAGAGAAGTTACGGATAAACTTTCTGTAAAAGTTTGCGAATCCTATGAACCGTTGTATATCTTTCTTATCTGTGGGTGTAGGCCAACGTAGGATTGCATTCACTTTCTTGGGGTCCATTTGGATATTACAAGGAGATAAAATGAATCCCAAGAATTCCACGGATTGTGTCTCAAACACACATTTCTCCAACTTGGCGTACAACTGGTGTTGTCTTAGACGAGTAAGGACGGTCTTGACGTGTTCACGGTGTAACGTTAAGGAAGGAGAATATATCAAGATGTCATCGAGGTAAATGATTACAAACTGATCCAAAACATCGCGGAAAATATCGTTTACAAAATGTTGGAACGTGGCTGGGGCGTTGCATAACCCAAAAGGCATTACCTTGTATTCAAAGTGTCCATAGCGGGATCTGAAGGCCGTCTTCCATTCATCTCCTTTCCGAATTCTAACAAGATTATAGGCTCCTCGGAGGTCAATTTTAGTGAATATACTGGCTGTACGTAGATGATCCAATAATTCTGAGATCAAGGGTAATGGATAACGATTCTTAGTAGTGATGTTGTTCAATTCTCTGTAGTCGATACAGGGTCTTAATCCTCCATCCTTCTTTTTAACAAAGAATATCCCTGCACCTGCTGGTGATGTGGAAGGTTGTATAAATCCTTTGGTTAGGTTTTCTTCAATATACTCTTTCAGAACCTTCAGTTCGGGTTCAGCCAATGGGTATATTCTTCCAAAAGGTATAGGAGCCCCTGGGAGCAGGTCAATAGGGCAATCATAAGGCCTGTGAGGTGGAAGTGTATCAGCCTTCTTCTTTTCAAATACATCGTGGAAATCCCGATAGGGATCAGGGACCTTGATTATCGTGCTAGAATCAGAGGTGAGGCATACTGATGATGATGTGAGACAGTGGTTCAAACATAGGGGAGAGGTAAAGGACAGGGTGCCGGTCTCCCAGTTAATCACAGGGTTGTGTTTGCGTAACCAAGGGAGTCCCAGTATAATAGAAAAGACGGGAGCTGGTACAATATTAAATTGTAGTGTTTCTTGATGGCCCTCGCCGATGGTGACAATGATTGGTGGGGTCTCATGTGTGATGGGTCCGGTCTTTAGGGAACTGCCATCAACAAGTTGGATATGCATTGGGGCGGATTTTAACCGAGTAGGAATGTCCATAGTTTTGGCCAATTTTGTATCCAAAAAACATCCGCTGGCTCCTGAGTCAATCATTGCGGTCAGTGAGATGGATCCTTTAGTTCCCTGTATGGAGAGAGGGATGGATAAGTGGTGTGAACTAGAAGAAGGGAATATGGTATTGGGTTCAAAAAAGGTGGAGGATGTCTTACCGTCCATGCGTGGTCATCGGGAACGACACTCTTTATACATGTGTCCAGGTTTACCACAATATAGGCATAAGTTAAGACTCCTCCTTCTATTCTTTTCCTCCTGAGTAAGGGGACCCCGCACTAGTCCAATTTGCATTGGTTCCTCTGTGGAGGTGGGGACCGTAGTGTTGTTTTCTGAGTGAGGGTAATTGTACACAGGAACATGAGTTTGAGGTGAAGTGCTCCTTTCCGCTCTTCTCTCTCTTAATCTTCTATCAATCTGTGTCACCAGTCTGGTGAGATCATCCAGGGCAGCGGGAATACCAACTCGAGCTAGTTCATCTTTTAATGAGTCTGATAACCCTAGGCGAAATTGGTCCAGCAAGGCCGATTCGTTCCACGTAGTCTCCAGTGCTATCCTACGGAATTCCGTTATATATTCCTCCACTGGTCTGCGTCCTTGTCTAAGGGTACGAAGGGTGTTGGTGGCAGATGCAACTCGGAAAGGGTCTTCATATAAGGAGTCCAGTGCTTGTCGAAATGAAGGCCAAGATTCCAATAATGGGCTATTAGTATGTAATAGATGATGAGCCCATAACTGGGGTTCTTCTGTAAGTAGGGATATAACGGTGTGGATACGTACGTAGTCTGAAGCATATGTACGTGGTCGTAGAGCAAAGAGGATCTGGCAGGAAGTAATAAAAGTGCGATATTTCTTTCTGTCACCTGTAAATTTATCAGGGAGTATCACTTGGGGTTCTGATGCCGTGGCCCCGTCCAGTAATACTGGGGCTGGGGGGGGTACCGGGAATGCAGCGGCAGGTTCAGGTGCATTAGCACGAGCAGTTTGCAGATGTTGCACTTGTTGCTGTAATTGGTTCTGTCCGGCTTGTAACTCTTGGATGGATTGAGTCATAGTCGCCAGTTGTTGAGTTAGAGCAGTAAGTGCTTCTGCTAATCCTGCGGCCTCCATATTGAAGGCTTGGTGATTACGTGATGGTCTGATATAAGGAGGAGTGAGAGACCGCTATGCAGGATAAGCCAGGGTATGCGAAATAGAATAGTCGGGTACAAATCCAAGATCAGGGGAATCGGCAAACTTCATAAACGTAAACAGTCCAGAATCAGGGGAATCAGCAAACTTCAAAAACGTTAAACAGTCCAGGGTCATACACAGAAAAGCAGCAAAACGGATAACAGACCAGGAGTAGGGAAACCAGAAGATCAGAATAGTCCAGGGAGCAATCCAAATCGGCAACAAGTAATCAAGTATAGGAAAACGCCAGGAGATCAGGGAAAACACGAGAATCACCAAGCACAGGTATTACTGTGAAGAGCACTTTTAAATGTTCCCGCTAGTCGCGCGCTGACGTCGGGTGTGACGTCATCGGAGGCGCGCCTGAGCTCCAATAGTGGAGAAACGCGCGTCCCCGGCTGTGTGCAGTCAGGCACAGCCGGGTGCGCGATTAGGAGAGGATACTCTGGGGATCTGCTGCGAGGTAAGTTATGACATACCCAATGGCCCCAACCAACTGATTTGAAGGGGATACAAAGATTTTTAGGTTTCGCAAATTACTATAGGCGATTTATACGAAATTTTGCCAAAATAACAGCGCCTATCACTGCCCTTACCAAAAAGGGATCGAACCCTAAGAAATGGACCAGAGCAGCAGTCCAAGAATTTGACACATTGAAAACGGCCTTTTGTTCCTCACCTGTGATCCACATACCTGATCCGGAACAACCTTTTATTCTCGAAGTTGATGCTTCTGAATCTGGTGCAGGGGCTTTTCTCTCTCAACGTGACAGTGAGACCAATAAGATACATCCTTGTTATTTCTTTTCTAAACAGTTCACACCCGCTGAAAGAAATTATGACATCGGCAACAGAGAGTTATTAGCCATAAAAATGGCACTAGAAGAATGGCGCCATCTTCTTGAAGGTACAATTATCCCCATCACTATCTTGACGGACCACAAGAATCTCCTATATTTGGAGAAGGCCAAACGTCTAAACCCACGCCAAGCTAGGTGGTCACTGTTCTTCACAAGGTTCAATTTCCTTATTTCATACCAACCTGGTAACAAAAACAACAAAGCCGATGCTCTCTCCCGTTTGTTTGACAAGGAACAAATCCCTTCCACCGAGGAGTTCATTATACCCTGAATCGGATTGTAGTTTCAATCTCTTCCACGTTAATCCATCGCATTGCTAACTCTGCCCTCCACCCATGGTGTGGCTAACAGATTATTTGTACAACCTAAGTATCGACGTTCTGTTCTTAAGTGGTCCCACCGTTCTCCAGCTGCTGGTCATCAAGGTTTATCTAATACTCTTTTTTTTCTCAAAAAACAATTTTGGTGGCCTACTATGCGAAGTGATGCCAGTAAGTACATTCAAGCTTGTGAAGTTTGCGCTAAGAATAAGATCCCTCGTCATCGTCCTTTCGGCCTCCTAGTTCCATTACCCGTACCCAATCAACCATGGGAACATGTGGCCATCGATTTCATTACAGATCTTCCAACTTCTAATGGTTACACTTCTGTTATGATTACAGTAGACCTCTTCTCCAAACAGGCTCATTTTATGCCTTTACCCAAGATACCCTGTGCTAAAAAACTAGCTGAGGTCTTTCTCCAAGATATAATTCGCCTCCATGGGGTACCTCAACGTATTATTTCTGACCGTGGCCCTCAATTCATTTCTCGTTTCTGGAGAGTTCTCTGCCATTCCCTTGGTGTCAATCTGCACTTTACCTCGGCCTATCACCTGCAATCAAACGGCCAGACGGAACGAACCAACCAAGTGCTTAAACAATATCTGTGTATGTTTTCTTCTATTGATCATATTGACTGGGCTACCTGGCTACCCTTAGCAGAACTCCCTACAATTGTTCCTATCATGAGTCCCTCAAGAGTACACCTTTTCAAGCTGCCTTGGGATATGAACCTCGCTTATGGCCTCCAGAGGTCCAAGTCTCAGACGTCCCAGCCGCAGATTATTTTTCTAAAGACATTAAACAGCATTGGGCTTCTATCAAACACCAGCTTCACCAAGCTAAAATGAAACAAAAAGCTGCAGCTGACAAGAAAAGAACCCTGGGTCATAATCTCATGCCTGGTGATCAAGTATGGCTTTCCACAAAAAATGTAAGGCTTAAACGTGTCTCAAATACCTTAAGTCCTAAATATATCGGTCCTTTTCCCATCCTTTCATGGATAAACGAAGTCACTTATGTGGTAGATCTTCCAGCCTCCATGAAGATACCCAACACTTTTCATGTCTCCTTGTTGAAGCCTGTCAAAGTTAACAAATACTCCACCTAGCTCCGGCTTCCCTCTCCTTCTGTTGTTCAGGATCAAGAAGAGTATACTGTCTTCTAGATTCCAGATGGAAGAAAGGGGTCTTACAATATCTTGTTGATTGGACCGGTTACGGTCCTGAGGAGCGTTCTTGGGTTAATGTTCATGATATTCATGCTCCCGCTCGTATACTTGAGTTCCATAGGTCTCATCCTACTCGTCCGCGCCCGGTGTGCGCTCTTCGGGGACGGGGTACTGTCACTCACCTGATCCCCTCACATCGCTTGTCACCTCCTTCCTCACGCCGTCATAGCTCTCATGTTGTTACGGCAGCCATGTTTTTGGAGTCAGGAACTTACTAGTGACTTCTGGAGACGTTTTTCATCTACGGTGGCCATGTTTTTGGAGTCTGTTTGCTCTCTATACAGACTTCAAATAAATGCATTCATTTTTGTTTTATTTTCGGTTTTACTTTCTTTCTATCACTTGGGAACCTCTTCTATTGTAATATATATGCATATATATTTTAGTGTTCTATATTCTTTTTGTTTTTTTCCTGTTCCTCTCTCCTGACACACCCATCTCCTTCTCCATTGGTCTATGCTAATTACTTCCTATATTTATTCACCTGTTCAATCGTTTTCTAGTGGCCTGTGCAAAGAGTTCTCTCTATTTTTGGGCTATTGTTATATTTCATCTGACTTCTGATATTGACCCTTGGCTTGTTTTTTGACTCTGTTTTGATCTCCGCCTGCATTGACCCCGGATAGTACCTTGACTTCGTTTGATCTCTGCCTGTCTCGAATCCTCAGCCTGTTTTTGACTTTACTTCTGCCTGCCTCGACCCCCTGGCTTGTTCTCAGCCTATTTATATCATCAACCTGTTCCAGTCTGTCTTGTCTCCTGTGCTGCTTAGAGAACTCCAGCAACCCATTCCTGGTTACCTCTAGGTTGTACTTGTGCCGCACAAGCCCCTGGCAAAACATTACCCTGGGCACAACCTTCGGGTACATATTTGTCAGGGTGAACACCACAAAGTACTTCCCAAGAGGTGATCTTGCAACAAGGGTCCCTCCTCCTGGGTGTCACCGGTACACCGTAACAAGTAGTCTTGGATCAGCTTGGAACTTGCATAATATGAGACTCTGTGTCTTTATAAATTGAAGGATTTTACTAAGTCATGATTTATAAAGATACAGAGGAGAGTATTATTCCCTCCCATGTTTATAGGTCCTACTAGATTTCTATATTTCATGTTGTTGTCGTGTTGTTTTTTTCTCCCTACCCTGGATTTATGGTTATTGTCAAATGCTATTGAGTATTAAATAGGATAGTTTATATGTCACTGCTCATGCTTTTTATATCATCGCAAGATTTTGCTTCATGGATACTGTTCTTGTATCTCTGATCATTACCTTTTTCCTTTCCTCCTGGTATAAAGAGTCCATTCTTCGGAACTTCATATTGAACAGTCTCTTCTGGGACCAGCTGGGAAGACTTCTGTGGTTCGGGATTATCTACAGAATCGTTTAGTTCCGTTTTCTGGTTCATCAAAGAAAGAGGAGTAGCTTTTGTGTCTTGGGGGTTTTATAATGTTGGGAGGGGAGATCGATTGATACCTTTGATTGGTTCATTTTTTTTTGTATTCAATTGGTTGTTATATCTTTGCTGCTGAGGAATTAAAGAAAAAGTTTATGCATAATACTTGCCTCCGTGTCTTTATAAATCATGACTTAGTAATTGTCAACTACACACCACTTGTAAGTACAGTGGTTGCAGGGGTTTCGACTCTCTGGCTCAGACTCCTTATGTACATTCTTATAAGTATATACTTATATGTATGTTCAATAGCCTTTGTTAATCCAGTGACTAGTTTATAAATGGGATAAGTGGAGGGAAGGGAAATGCCAAATTCTCCTAACATGGAATCTAGCGAACACCTAGGTCACTGGTAACTAAGAGCAAACAGAACTTGTAAAATGGAGGAGGAAAAAGACTTTGATGAAGAATGGAAGATGGGGTCTGATCTAAAAAACTATAGGGCTTTTTCTATACGTGTCCTGTATTTCTATATTATATGGGTATTGCAGCTTTGCTTGTAATATCTGTGCAAACCTATTTTAACAAATTAAAATGTAGGCTTGCTCTATGTAATTATTCTGTACACAACTCCGTGGGTTTAACTCTTCCCTTTCATTGCACGTGATGGGACAGAAATCAAAAGGTTCGTGTAGCTCCAAAATCAGCCCTGCAAGATGGGAAACGACCGGCCTCACTCCACTGACGCCATTAGCTGAGCTGAGCGTGACCCACAGCGAATCAGCCAACTGCTACCCACTGAAGCCTAGCCAATCAGCGTCCTGCCCTCGGCTGTAGCTCAGCCACTCAGCTATCCTGTAACCGGCAGCCGCCGCCGAGTTGTTATGTAGCTAGTGAGCTCCTGCCTGCGTCTCCCAGAGCTGCCCTAGTGCCGGCTTCTCCCGCTGGACACCGGCATGGAAACCTTTTGCAGCTATGACGGCACCGAGCGCTTCTGGGTAAGCCAGCTTGTACTGAGTGTCACTTATCTCCCCCCCCCCCCCCCCCGTCACTACACGATGCCCTAACCTTCATAAGCTCATATTGTATGTCTGTAATCACAAGGCTGCTGCCAGTGGATTTCCTCCCTCTAAATCTCAGCTAAAATCTGGAGTCAAAAGACACATTTTTATTTTATCTTATTTTCTTTTAAACCTGTTTTTTGGTCGCCCTGTATATTGCTGACAGTTAACCTTTTACACTCAGCTATCGCAGACTGAGCATCATAGGAGTGGGAGTTCTCAGCATATTGCTAACAAAGGTTCTCCATCACTGATTTAGGGATAGGTGGATAGTGCACCTGTTTATTATGACTTAGAGATCTTTTGGATACGCTTTCCTTTCTGCCTCCTTAATATTTTATTATTACTTTTATAATTATTTGTGAGAGTTCCTACTTACCTCATCGGTGGCGAACATACATACTAGTAACGAATATTAGTAATTTTTGTTAACTTTTAAAGCTAACTGAATCCAGTTATATGTAATTTTACATTTTTTGTTGTTGTAGTTTATGAATTCATTGTTTTATTTTGCAAGATATTGAACATTTGTTGTTGTTTTGGGATGATAATAGGGATGCAGGTTTATTGTTGTGTTCCATATAGAGTAAGGAATATATGTCATTATAAAGTCAGCTGGGAGTTCAGCCTACAGGTTTGGACAAAAATATTGCAGCAAACGTTTGGCACTGACAAAGGACAATTAACTGTACACTATTAAATCACTTAGAGTACGTGGGCTGAAAACATAGTAATAGACTCACTCTTCTGCTTTCCTATGACCCAATAGTTCAAATTTGGAGATTTTGTGCCTAATTTCTTTTAGTTTAGTGTTTTCCTCACAAGGCCCTCTTGCAAACATCACTGACACCATCTCTACCAACTGCTGTTTATTCCACACTCCTGTACAATACATACTTTTATGACTTTAACCCCTTTGTGACGCATGGTGCTGGCGTCCCAAATGACGCAACCACCAAAACGTCACGACTTGTACCTTGCCACCGATCACCTTGGTAGCCAGGAACACTATGGCAGAGACCCGATCAGGGTCTTAATAGACCCTGCCCAAAAAAAAAAAATGCAAGACCTCCGGAAGTTCGAGGAACGGCGCAAATTGGAGAAATGTAGCCGGTGTTCATTTTGAGCACCGGCTAACTTTCTCCTGTCAGACTGAGGCCTCTCAAAGTGGCCTCATCTGACTGGTGCGATCCCGCTGCAAGTGCCTGCAGCGGGATCCGAAAACAGCTCATCGCGGGGAGCCGCGATGAGCTATTTAACACTGGACGTACTATGCCGTCCTAATGTCTTTTAGGCACTTAAATTCAGGACGGCATAGTACGTCCTAACGTCACGAAGGGGTTAAAGAATGTTGTACAACTGATAGTATGGTATTGTCAAGAAATTATTTACGGGTGAAACTACTGTCATACTGTATTTGGTGTATGGATTTTACAGTTAAAAATTATTTTTATGGCAGGTTGTCTTTCTGAAAACAACTGAAAAATATTTGTCACAAGGTTTTGCCTTAAAACATTTTGCATGAAGCTTTGAAACATGTCAACAGAAATATTTCTTTCTTATGTTTATACAGACTCCAGTAGTGTGAAGATTTGGAAATTAATTGTTGAAAAAAAAATGAATTAACCTCTTTTAACCTTATCTTAAAGGACTTCATTTTCAAAGAGACAGGTGTCATTTGTAAATCATGCCACAAGTTGATGTCATAAGTGAGCGACACTACAGACCCATTTAAAACAAAAATTTTTTATTTTATGTATTTTAATGCAAGGTTTGGTAACACAATGTATATATATATAATGTTTATTCTCTAAATTGACACTACAGGCAGTGCTTAGGTTGATAAAAGTCCGTTTTACCATAGAGTGCAGATACTGAAAAGGTAGCAGGTGTTCTGATCATTGATGATAGGACTTGCATATTTTGAAAATAGGACCATTATGAGGGCTTTATAAAGTTAGCCGCAGTCACAAGTGCTGGGGGGGAAAAAACGGTGCAATGTGTGGTATCATATAAGTAATAGTTAATCTTCTCTTTTATACATCCCAAAACTTTTTTACGGCACAACAGATATATTTTAGGGTCAGTTCAATAAAGAGAATTGCAAAGAATTTAGATGGATTATTTAAACTTTCATTGGAAGTCTTTTTTTTTAACCAGGTTCTGCTGGCTATAAAACCAGATAATTGATACGTTAGCAAGAATTTCATATGTGTGGCTAATAAGCTACTGAAATAAATACCAAATTGGACCGATTAGAGAGAAATGACAATTTCAATTTGGGGAGAGCCTATAGGTGCAGCCTGGACAATATGGTATATATTTTGTAGTTTGACACAATTTTTGTGCCTGCTATCTCTTTTTGTTATGATGTAAATATAATGCAGCAATATGTATTTTATACTGGCACCAGAGGGGGCAGTCCACCTGGTCCTGTCCAATTAAGATGTGAGTCCAATATCCCAGCCACAGTTAACTATATTGGCTTAGTGGGGGGCCCATAAAAAGTTTGTGCACCACACCCCTTATCTGTCTTTTTCTGCTAGTGATTGACATCTGACATTAAAACGAAGCACTGATTAACTTAAAAGAAAATACGTTCAATATACGAGGCTGTACTAAAGGTAACTAATCTATTTACATTTTTTGTGTGACTAGTAAACAAATATTTCTTATGTAGTGTAAAAAGAACTGCTGCTGTTAAATGTGAACAAATGGCAAAATAACTTACTAGAAACAATCCGTTATCTCTGATAACATTCCTTCTAAATGGTTAATAAACATGGGTATTAGCAGGTCTTAGTGCTGTTATGCAAAACCTCCACTGCACTAGAAAAACAAGCTGACTGCTCTAAATGCCACCCTTTTCTGTTTATTTATATGTAAGCGTTTACCTAATTATACTTTTTAATGAGACTTGTGGCAGGAGATTCTGTGTGTTTGGTAAATGTTAATAAACTAAGTTTATATGTATATGATCCATATTAAGATTGTGTGTCTGATTTAAGGTTAGAACCATCATATGTCTGGCAGTTGACTTTGTGAGCACCTGTGGCACAGTTATATTTACCTGAAGGCACTGTCTGATGCCCAAAATGCTTCTTCCAAATATTAATGTGCTTTCAAAGTACTTTGACATGAAATGCATGTTCTAAATTTTGCATTACTTAAAATGTACAAAATGTTTTTCTTCTCAATCTACATTATAAACAATATTTAAGTGACAGGGTCACTTTACTTCTAGTAAGGTTGAAATGTGTTTATACTTTTCTTAATTTGGAGATGCATTATTTTACTTAGTAACATAGGTTGAAAAAAGACACAAGTCCATCAAGTTCAACCCTTCTACCTATCATTTCAGCGTTTTGATCCAAAAGAAGGCAAAAAAAACCCCTAAGGAAGCTATTTCGAATTTTGCCTCCTAGGGGGAAAAATTCCTTCTTGACTCCAAAAGGGGAATCAGACTTCTCCTTGGATCAAAATGCTCTATTATTAATGCTTATTCTATTATTAATACCTCTGTATGTTCTGCTTTTCTAAAAAAACATCCAGACCATTTTTAAATGCATCTATTGTGATTGATAGCACTACCTCTCTTGGCAGTGAGTTCCATAATTTTATTGTCCTTACCGTAAAGAATCCCTTCCTTTGCTGCCTATGAAATCTTTGCTCTTCCTGTCTCAGGGGGTGACCTCTTGTTCTTTGTACATTTCTGTTAATGAACAGGTCCCTGGAGAGCTCCTTATATTGGCCCTGCACATATTTATATAATGTTATCATATCCCCTCTAACACGCCTTTTTTTGTAAAGTAAATAAATGCAATTTTTAAAGTCTCTCTTCATAACTAAGATCCTCCAATCCCCTTATTAATTTTGTAGCTCTCCTTTGCACTTCTTCTAGTTCCTTAATATCCTTTTTAAGGACTGGTGCCCAGAATTGTACTGCATATTCAAGGTGAGGTCTTCCCATTGATTTGTAAAGAGGCAAGATGATGTCCTCCTCCCGTGAATCTATACCTCGTTTTATACATGCCAATATCTTATTGGCCCTTGCAGCTGCTGACTTGGGCACTGTTGCCAAGTTTGTTATCTACAATGATTCCTAAATCCTTTTCGTTAGTAGTTTTTCCCAGGGAAATACCATTTAATGTATATGTTGCTTTGTTATTATTTTTCCCATAATGCATAACTTTAGAGGTTATGCATAACCTGTAGAGGTATGCGCAGTAGTACTGTCACTTATGCTGTTGGCACATGCTCAGTAGGAATTCTCTGGTACACCAGACAACGGACAATACGTTCAGGACCGCATGATTATGGTCCTGAATCCTTCTGTTCTTACAGACTCAGAGGTAAAGCTCAGCGGAACAGAATCAGGCTGGTTGTTGGGATATAGTTTTTCAGTCATGTGTAATTTTATGTTTTAACATGTTGCATAAATGAATACATTTATTATCTATACAACACTGATGTGGCTGATTTGCTAGGGACATGTGATGGGCCTCCACACAGCTATACCGGCTATGTGGTCATGAGCAGTCAGCTGCATCCATTTTGTTTTGAAAGTTGGTTCACGTGTGTCCTATTGTAAATGATTTTGTGTGTGAATGTATGTATGTATGTATGTATGTGTATATATATGTGTGTGTGTGTGTGTATATATATATATATATATATATATATATATATATATATATATATAATATATATATTAAATAAATAAATTTGGTCAGTGAATTATTACCCTCATGCACACACACGCAGACGCACCGCTTTTTTCTGCTTGAAAAAGGATTTTCCCAGAACGCGTTGCACTGCATTTTAGCCTCTGTGTTATTTGCCGGTCAGGCACACTGTCTGGTAATTATTGCTAATTTTTAAATTGTATGTTGTATATTTTTAAGTTGAGTTATACTTTAGTATTTGGGAAACATTTCCTGTCTGACAAACTGCTCATTTAATATTTTTTCCTCTATATAGGATTAGATATTGAGCCTGTATATTATATACATTATATATCTATATATATTTTATTTTTATTCATTGGAATTTTATTTAAATTTTTTCACTTTTGTCGAACCTTATTTTGTTATTTTGCTCATTATTTGTTAGTAATGAACACATATATATATATATATATATAATCCTTTGTAAGTAAGAATTGGGGAAAGACCGAATTTGAGGTGTAGGTTCCTAAAATCCCTGCTGCTGGCTCAAACATTTTTGATTGTTTTACATAGAACTGGTCCTAATTTTTTAGAATGCAGGGAAATGGAAGTTCTATTTCCCTGCCTCCTAAGAATTCGGACCAAGCCTGTTTTGTCTTCTAAAGTTGAGAAATATTTTGTCAAGCTTTGACTGTGGCCCTCATGCTGTTAGATCAGTTGGAAATGTAATGCAATACATGCTATCCGAGTAGACCGTCAAATGCAGGTGCTTTTCATTTATTTCTCTTTATGTTCCTCTAGTAGATCTCCTATAATGTCATGCTACAAATGTTATACCCTATATCAGTTTGTTTTAAACAGTAGCTTGTAATACAACACTCTTTTTTTCTGTTTCCACTGAGGGGCTGTTGCTGTGTTTGCTAACTTTCAAAAACAATGTGAAGATCAAAGCTGCTCTAGAAAGTACTACGTAGATTGGATGAGATTGGATGCTGAGCTAGCGGTGTGATTGGTGTCTGCATGATCCTGGAAGTACAGCAGCACTCATGAATAAAACCTGTTTGTGCTCTATATTTTAAACATGAAGTGACACTGCTGTGACCTGTGAGGACAGGTCCTCAGTTGTACACATAGATGATGAATCGCAATTTTGCTTTATTGATTAAACAGATAATTTTTTAAATAATCTTTTCTAAGTTTATATTTTTTCCAGAGGAAAAATGGGACGATCTAAAGCAAACATTGATTTCTTCCTTTTTTTTTTCTTTTCAATTTTGAATTGTGTTTGAAGGCTGTAAGCTGGATATTGTTTATATGGTTAAATTAGAATATAAGATATAAACAATGATGTATATATTGTGTTAATTTGAGCATTTGTTTGCAATTCTGCTCAGGGAAAAACATGTTTTATATGTGTCTGTTGTATCTCCTGTTTGAGATCACCTGTGGGATACTATTTTATTCTCTATATTCACGATATAAGCAATATTTAGGCCACTGTCCCTTTTAAATTGTTATTGTAAAATAAATTACGTAATGATTAGTGTTCCTGGCACTGATCTTTCATTGTATTGTCAGGATGCTTACATTGAATGCACCACAACATATTTTGTAGAAAGTGTATTTCTATTCATATGCACCATGCAGTTAGTCCTGCATAATGTAAACGTGAGTCATTTTAATCCGGGGACTTGTCATCATACTGTTTGTGAAGCGCAGTGTATGTTATTGTGTCCTGGTGGGACACAAATCTGCTTGAATCAAATTACACCCTTTGGGAAAAAGTCAAAACATGCTTGTATTTTCTGTGATGTGATACCCAATATTATATTGTCACAACCTAGGATAGTATATCGGACAGGAGCATCTGCTCAGGGCATTAGTGTGCACGCCCCAATGCATACTGGGACAGGCAGGTTCACTAAGACAGGACTGGTAGCACAGACTGGACTGGCAGGTGAACGCACACTTGGACCTCTTTCCACGGTACAGCGGGTAGTGGGCCAAGGCCAGGCTCCAACTGTAGAGCGGGTGGCGGGCCAATGCCGGGCTCCAACTGTAGAGCGGGTAGTGGGCAAGCAAATAGCAGTAATAAACAGGTTTATAAAGGTAGTGTAATTTAGATAATTGGATGCCTAACAAGGTCTGCCGCAATGCTGAGAATCTGGAGCAGAAATGCTTACACAGAACAGTGGCCACTAGTGGGAGCAAGAAATAATCAAAAGCTGGGAATCTAGGGTGCAATTGTGATGCATAGTAAAAGTACAAATTGCTATATTTTTCTTGATTAACCCCTTCATGCTTGCAGGATGTTCTATGCTGCCCTTAATTTTGGTGCCTAGACACCTGCAGGACAGCAAAAAATATCTTAACTTCTGCAGCTCATCGTGACCCCCTACTGTGCTGCAGGAACCTGTCAGATGAGGCCACTTTAAGCAGTCTGAGTCTCGCATGGAAAATGTAGCAGACATTCAAAGTGAGCACTGGCACGCCTCCTCAACGTCACATGTGACATTGCAAAGTGTCATGACCAAAGCGCCATCAGTCAGGACGGGGTTTACTCTACCATTCAGAAGTTTGGGGTCACTAAGAAATGTCTGTTTTCCATGAAAACAAATCAAATGAGTTGCAAAATGCAAAGGAAATACATTCAAGATGTTGACAACGCTAGAAATAATGATTTTTAATTTAAATAAGCGTCCTTCAAACTTTGCAATTGTTGGAAATGTGGATTCTTCAACGAAAGCAGTCTTGCAGAAGTTTCCCAGTCAATTTGTTGAGGTATATAAAAAAAACAAAGTTTCTTTATACTCGCCACAAATTCTCTGGATCTTTTACTTGGTGAATGTTTTCAATATTCCTTTTAAAGCAGGATTCAACAAATCCTGGGTGCCAGGTTGCCATGGCGATCAGTAAATGAGATGGCTCACCCAAGTATTGCTATCTTTATGGTGCCCTTCACCACAGGTTTTTTTTTAAATTTAAGTGGGGTGCAGCGCAAGGGGACAAAGTTTGTGCATCTACTTCCAGCTCTGCCCCCTAGCGCATCACGCTTTGTGTTTGAGCGCAGGGTGTCAAATGACATCCCGGCACTCGGCAGGACGGCACTGGAAATTGGACTGTGCCTAGCAGACCAGGCTGGAATGGAAGTGACCCACTTTGCGGCTTGTTTCTGACTCTCTGTGACTGGCTGTCTCTGTGAGCGAAAAGGTCGGTTTAATTTTGTGCGTTTTCAAGATTGTGTATATGTGCCATTGTTTGGCTCCTAGATTTTTTTTTTTTTTTTTTGCTGGCTCCTAAAACTAAATTACATTGCACAGTGCCCCAAAAATGTCACTATCTTTGCATCTGCCCAGTCTGTGTAACATAACATCACCCTTTTCCTAATCTAAACATCTCCTATTTTACCAGCGTATCTGCACATCAATATTTTGTGTTAACTGCTTGTCAGCAGCGCTTATAGCACATTAGACGACGACTACCATTTATAATGGAATATATTTTCTCCTTCCCTCCCAGTTCTCATTTCTCATCATAATCCAGTCGAATATATCCTGATATTTTACTCTTATTTCTTCCATGACATCATCCACTCAATTTCCTGAGATCCAGTATAAAGGAACTCTTTATTATCTCGAAAATTAGATGAAGCCTAATTACTGGGCTAAATGCGTTTGGTCTCCCATACTATCTTCCAAAGTTCTTGTTATCATTAATATTTTTTTATCTTTTTATCTATCTGCCATTTTAAGTGTCCTACTTTTATTAAGTGTTTCCAAAACATAATTATTTTATCCCTTATTAGGTTTTTGTGTTGTCCACTTATCACCCATCTCTATATGCCGCTACAAATTTTTAACTTGTTCTTCCATAAACTGTCGGCAAAAAAAGGTTATGTTTAACTGAAATATGGCATCAAGTGTAAGCAATGTAAATAGAAATTCTTTAAAAATCTATAAATAAAGCACTTTTCTGAGCCCTCTTTGCTACATGTAGCTCTATCAGGGTGGGCTCTAGGGAGAAGATGAGCACTATTGAGCATTATTTTAAAACCAAAATTTGTAGAAAATTTCATTTTTAAACATTGAAATTACAAAATAACCCTTGTTATTGGAAAATGTTTAATGTAGCTGTATACGGAAAATAGTTGTTTGTTTTGTGTTTTTTTTATTGATAGCCAGGTTTTTAATCTCTCTTCAATTTCAGTTGTTTTTTATGATGCTGTGGGGTTATTTTATAATCTGCTTTTTTCCTTTCAAACTTCACATTACCACAAATGAGTAAAGTTTCCCAAAGACTCTAAAATTACTGGGTGTGGTTCGTTTACAAAATATGCTCAATTGTTCTTCCTTGTGCTAGCAACAGTAGACAACATTAAAATACTTTTCTCTTCTGGCAATGTCGGCCCCAGTATTAAAGAAAATTGGATTATAAAATAACACCAAAGCTCTATAAAAATAGGTATTTGAACCGAATGACAAATAACATCTTGCCATTCTAAAACAAGTGCCCCTGAAGATGGGTATACAACTTCCTAGACACTCTTCCTAGAGTATTGATTATTTAATATTTTCCTTACTTAATGATGCATTATGTTTTGAGGGGTTTGCATAACTCTGGGTGTGAAGGAAAGGAGGGTTTACAGTCAGAGTACTTTGATACAGTGTATGAAAGAGTGATCTGGTAAACATATACTCCTCCTGTTCATGTAGTGTTGTGCTTGTGTTTTTTAAAAAAAATTAAATATTTAACATTTAATGTCAGTCTCTGCCGAAATTATGGCATTCTTCTCCTGTTTCTAATATAGGAAGATTGTCACGGGATGTCTGACTAATTTTATCTGTATGTGCACAGACTGTATGTCGCTAAAGTGATATATGCGGAGCATGTGGTGTCTTATTTTTTTCATGAGAATTAAACCTCCAGAAATAAGCCATCATATCTCCTGGTAACCACTTGGGTTTCCAAAAGAAAATAAGGAGTAAAGTTAGTTATACTATATAATTATATAAAAAGTACCCAATATAGAGCAGAACCAGGACAAATGGCTTCTTCTGTAGGCTAATGGACACAAACTACTCCACAACTACATATACACACAAACACCCATCATCCATGAGAAATAACATGTGTATATATACGAAAGTGGGATTATACCAATAAAATATTCTAATTTACACCTTTTAATGTTAATACAGTTACAATAAATCACATAGATTCAGCCAGCATTGTTTTTCTCTTCCTCCAATGCGCTATGATTAAGACCTCTCATAAGCTTGAAACTCATTAGGCATTTTAGTTCTCCCATCTCCCTACCTTTGCTGTGTGTCCCCCCCCCTCCCTGATTATTCAGTAAATGGTTTCGTTGAGTGACACCTTGGACTCCGGATCTGTCATTGTTGCCAGTGTGGGCTTTTATCCTCTAGAATTGTGTCAGCGGCCATCCGTTTCTCTGTCCTGTTTGTGTCCCCTCGTTTGCATAGAAAAGTACAGATGTGCTCCAAAGTAAATCACCAAATCCACAGTGAACTGTAGAATGCAAAACCCAACCAACAAGCAAAGCATGTCAGAAAAGAAAGAATAATGGGGTACAAAGAAGGGAAGAGAACATAGTCCTAGCTCAAAACTGCTTTATAAAGAGTGCACTGTCAAATCCATTAACGGTTCACAGAAAAGGCAGCAACTCAAATCCGAAAAAAGTAAAATTACTATTCCTTCAGTAAACTTTTATTTATATATATATATATATATATATATATATATATATATATGTGTGTGTGTGTGTATATGTATATATATATATATATATATATATATATATAAGTGCAACTCTATTGCCAGCGAATATATTGATTGCCTTCCTACACCACACTGAAGCTAAACTTGCCATTTATGTGTTCTTTTGGGGGGGTGGCAAGTTCACCTGACAAACCAGCTGTCTATATAATCATTTTAATTAAATAATTTCTTTCTTACCTGCACTTGCTATCCTTTTACTAACCCTTGTTTTCCAATATTCTTCACAATACTTGGAGCGAATCCAATCAAATCAGGAATTTCCAGGTACTAATTGCCGTCAGAATCTATTAAAAAAATAAATAAATCTGTTACCTTTTTTCTAAGATGGGAAAGTTCAGGTTTAGAAATTGTGAGTGTACTACATATCTTGAAGGTTACATTAGACTTACATAGCATTTATTATTTCAAATTTCTCAAATATGTGTACGTTGTATGGATATTTATGCCAAAAAAAACGTTTATGAAACCAATAAATGAAAATTAAAAAAATCATATCTTCAAATAGTATTTGTAGCTACATATTGATGTAACTTGATGAGATGAAAATGTATTCTGTTTTTTTTATAAATATATCTGATGTAAACGCCTAATCAGGTCACTAAGCTGTGATTTTTAAAAAATTTTTTTTAATCAATTGTCTTCTAAAATATGTAAACTTCTAGTAGATGTTGAACATTTTGTATACTTGTTAGAGTAGAGCATAGTTGCTTGACACCAGAAAACGTGACCTGCCTTGTTAAATGTTCTTGGTTCAGGCCTGTTGAATCTGTTTAACCAAGCACATGTACATATAAGACTCCTTTACCTGCCCTTTAAAATGATATGTTGGTGTGTGCAGTATACCTCTATTAGAGCTGGGAGTGTCTTGTGATTTAACAAAAGTGGTTTTTCATTTCCTCTGCAGTCACAGGATAACCACCTGGTTTTTTTTTTTTTTTTTTTTTTTTTACACGCTCTTTTTAAATAAGCTCTTAATACAGGCCTCAACAAGCCCCCAAATCACTACAGCTAGGGTTTACCACCTTTTCTTTGAAAAAATAATGGTCACGATTACCTCAATGCATTTAGCATTGGTCTTAAGCCAATGCTGAACTGTCTGCCTCTAAAATACTGTCTGGATGGCAACCCTACCTAGTGCTGGCTTTTAAGCTTTGTTTGTTCGTGGAGAGCTAGCTCCATGTCAGACATTTCCCTGAATTCTAAAAATAACGAGGCCTGAATTAGTCTGTTTGGCTCATAAAGTCTCCAAACATTTGTAGTGACAGCATTTCAAGTTACTTATGACTCTCAATCTCCACACTCTTTATCTTCAGATATATAAAAAATATATATTTATATTATAATTGCTTGTTCTGTCCCATGCCAGAACCTTGACAAAGTGTAAATAACATACTAATGCACCATTTTTGTGTTTTTTTTTTTTTGTAGTTTTTTTTTTATGATTGTCGACCTGAACTACACAATATTTTAAAGAGACATCTGTATTTTTTTTTCAGTATTTGCATAGTCATATATTAGTGCTATAAATGTCTTATTGCTCAATTTAAATACCATGTAATTCTTTCTAGACCCACACCTAGACATCCTTCTATATTGAACAAGAGTGTGTACTGTAAGCGCTTAGAGACCCTGAAATATACTGAAACAAATTTTGTACATTATGTGCATTATTACCGCTCTAAACATGGTGAGATTAACACAAAATAAACCAAATGTACCTAAGTAGGAAACCTCCCAGTCTAAAATTAAACCTGTAACAATCATAGTACATCAGTAATATCAAATAAGCTTTTAATTTGCAAATAAACTAGAACAGGTCTTATATGATATAAGTTTGTAGCCTTCAGAAGAAAAAAACACAGGCCAGCAATTCAGGAGCCAACCTGGTTATGTCTAGGAAATGGTACAGTATACATTTTAAGAGCCATGGATGCTGGGATTTGTCAAGCCCTGAATTAGAATATATAACCTTCCTGCGAGAATTGTAACAAAAAAATCATTCACTAAGGTGTGTGTATATGAGAGATGTCTTAAAACTCCACCAAAGTTTTGTTGAAAGTTGCAAATGTCCACATCAATAAAATCCACACATAACCGGCAGCATTTTGTTCTATTTGTAAATTCTTACCATCAAAGGGAGGCCAGATGTTCCCACCGTTGCGGAGACACCGGATTGGAACACATTAATGGCTGGCAATCATACTCTTCTGTTGGTATTCCTCTGCTCGTATGCTAGGTGAGAAGTCAAGCGCTTCTCTCCAGTGTCTGCTTGTTGGAGAGATTGTCATTGTGACATTCTGGGAGAAAAATAGAGGTACTAGGAACATGCTTTATCTGTCAGATTAAAGATGGGCATGATTCCCTCTTTGAAGATTCAAGAAGTGACACACCTCCCTCTGCCACTTGGTTTTTAAACTGCACAACCAGTCGTATTTTGTAAAGTAACCCTGACCTCAAAGATCTTTTCAAAAGTGGTCAAATCAGCAATTTTTTTTAATATCATTTTTTTAGAACTTTGGCATTACTCAAGATTAATTTATCACTCTGTTCATCAGACTAATAGAAACTTAGTCTGAATTGTCCAAATGCGTATTTGTAAGCAATTGAGTTTCCGAGCACTAAATAACGCACATTAGTAATATTACTTTTGACTTTTTGATAAAGTACTTGGTGTTCATGAACATCTTAACCATGGGGGGCAAGGAGGTCCAGGCCAGTATCTGTGAGCAATGCCTTCTTTCTAAAAACAAAAAAACGAAATAACAATGCACACGAGGGCATCACAGTTACAACCCTTGGTCCTCTGTCTATTTGTAAGCATGTTGCTAGGTTCTTTAAGGCCAGAAATTAATCTATGAGCAACACAATATATAAGAACAAATCTCTGGAAAGAGTATCTGCCTTGATTTTTTTTAACTGAGCTATTCTGTATGTTTTGCAGAACTGATACTGAGCGTTTGTTTTTGTGTGTTTTATTTGTGGTTTCCTATCGTTTGCAGTCTCTTACACAAGCAGTCTTCTGAGTTTTGCTATGTCAGAAGACTTGAAACTCTCTGTTGTAAACTAGGTGTCTGTGCCTGAATTTGGCCTTGAGAAAAGCAACAAGCAGAGATAACCGATAATTGCTAGTTTACTCTTTGATAAGAGTATTTACAGAAGCTGCATTAACACAGCCCAGCTTCTGGTTTTACCCAGGTTTATCTTGCCTGCCTGAGCTCTTCCATAATAGAAAATCCTGAGCGGAAGAAAGGGGAATTTATAAATGGAAATGATCTTCCACAGAAATGCCCTGTAATGCATTTGGATGCTGTGCTTCTAGTGAGACAGATGGAGCACCTCCGGTCTGTCAAAGTGGGTACTGCTCTTGATGTAACAGTTAGATGCTAACATGGCTGTCATTATGAGCATGGCATCAGATAGCTTCGCTGCTCGTACATTAACAGTGACCGGCTACATAACTTCATTTACTTTTTTTTTGTTGGCTAATTATTCAAAATCTGCTATTTTTGCCATGCTTTGGGAATTCACGACAGTTCACTGTTTTTAGTGAATAGTTTATTTTCTATTCTTGAGGGCAACACCGATTACTTTTGTGTTGTGGAAAGGGGCCACGTATAACTGTTTCATGCTGACTTGCAGTGTGAAGAAGTCCTATGTGATCCAAAGGAAATCAACTCATTAACATGGTTCTGTGGGATCTGATCATCTAATAGTTATTTGAGTTCCATCATCTGGTCACACATGACTTCTACCCCCTGCATAATAGCATGTAAAATTTGTGTGTGGCTCGTAAAAATGGCCGATGTGGCTACCTCTTTATGTAGTTTTGTGTAAAAGCAGGGTATGAATCTGACCTGTCTTCCTTTTTACATATGAATTGTGTTTCATCTCCCTTGTCATGCACAAAAGGCAGAGCATTAACAGAACTTCCAAATTGCTTACAAAGCTAATATTGATAAAATAGCGTGTTTACAGCTTGTGATAAAACAAAGCTTAAAACTAATGAATTAACACTTTAAAAATAATTAAAATGATCATTCTTGGCATTCTTGTATGCATAAATCCATATTCATTTTCCCTTAATAATAATAATATGCCGATGTTGGCTACACCAGCATACGTTGTAATGTTCTCTGGGACATTTATTTCCAGAACTCTTCAAACCCAATGGTTGGCCCAATTGACTTAACTGCACATTTTCTCAGTAATCCTGTAAAAATGTGCGATTTAGTTTGAATTAAACTTAATTTAAACATATACTGGTTTTATTGCTGCTAAATAACCAGACAGTTCTATGTCTAGCCAACTGTTTCTTCAGTTACTGTAAATGTGGGTGGTTCATCCAATGCAACTTTTGCTCTTTGGCAGTAGAGGTCTTCTCCCTTGTTGGAGATGTGTTCAGGGTCACATACTCCATAAGCACTGCACAGGGTGGATTCAAATCGATGATTTTAAAGAACACATTTTTTTTTTTTTGAACATTTCCTTTCTATTTATTTTTTACATTTATTGTAAGTTAATCTTAAGACTTTTTCATAGTAAAAATGGTGTAAAATAAGAAAAGTTCAGGAAAATACCTTAATCCCATTGTTGTTCTGCAAATCTATGTACAAACAAAGCACGTTAATTTCGCACATTACCACTTCAGTTAATAAACATTGATGTTTAAGCAAATACAAGAACATGTATACTATATAATGTTGTTTTAATTAAATAAAACAATTTAAGTAGTTCTCCAGATATGTGTGATTAACCTATTAAACTAAAATCAGTTTGGATATAGCTGTTGTACTATTCTGACAGGTTATTCTAAATATGAAATCTTCACTTGGTTACAAATATTAAAGAATATAATTACCGACAAGAAGGAGTCTTTACATTTAAAAATCATGATTTAAATTGATTTTAAATGAGTCTTGCTGATATTAGTGATATTAAATTGTGATTTAAATTGATGTGATTTAATTCAATTCCACCCTGGCACTGCCAGGGCATGGAGTGGCACTCAAAATCAAACTCTATCTTCTGTCTGATTTAAAAGATCTGGAAAGTTTAACTTCAATCAAAGAGAAGTGGAGTAAAATTAAATAGATGATCGTAATAGGGAAGAAATGCAGGGTGAAAATGTTCCTAATGTGTAACAAGAAGGTTCACCCGTGAACAATATCTGCACCATGACCCCTGTTAACCCCTTCCCACTTGTAGGATGTTCTGTGCGTCCTACTTTTTAGTGCCTAGAGGCTTGTAGGACGGCATAGAACGTCCTGTATTAAACAGCTCATTGCGGCCCCCTGCGATGAGCTGTGTGCGGGTTGGGGTCTCCACTGTCAGGTGAGGCCACTTTGAGCGGGATCACTCTGGCACAGGAAATGTAGCTCAAAGTGAGCGTCGGCTACATTTTTCAGAAAATACCTGCAGGACGGCATAGACTGTCCTACGTGTAACAGCTCATCATGGCTCCCCGCGATGGGCTGTGCTGAGGGTCCCGCTGCAGGGACGTGCAGCGGGATCTCCAGTGTCAGATGAGGCCACTTTGAGTAGCCTCAGTCTGACAAAGGAAATGTAGTGAATGTTCAATGAGCGTTCGCTACATCTCTGGCATCACACATGACTTCACGTAGTATCGTGGGATGTTGGCAGGAACACACAGACGCCGGATGGTGCTTTGGTCATTAAGGACCAAAGCACCATCCGGTGTGAAGGGGTTAAACATACTGACATGCCCATATAAAAAAAAACTAGGCTAACTCACTCGTGACATTTACCCAGCTCTGTTTAATTACTTATTTATGTTTTTCCTAATTGCTTGTGCACAGATGGGGCGCATACAGGCTTTTACAAATTCCAGGAACCCGGGAGAAGAGGCTTCTACAATCTCTGTTGCTGGCTCCAAACGTTTGGGATAGTTTTACATAGAGCTGCATGGAAGCTCCATTTCCCTGGCTCCTGAATTGGCCTGTTTGGCTCCTCACATCAAGCCCTAGGCTACATTTTGATGTAGTTTCATCATGCAACACCTGCATAACCTCTCCACACGGTTATCACAACTTTCCTCTGTGGGATAGTGATTTCCTTTTGATGAAGTAAATACACATGCCTGGGATTTGTTTAGTTCCTGTTGAGTGGTTTGTTTAATCTTCAGCTCTTGCTGGGACTTTGTGAAACATGAACAAACCTTTTCTCCCTCTGCCAATTACATGAATACGTATTGTTTGGTTGAAGTAAGGGATGGCATAGCACCATATTACATGAACACAGCGTGTTGGCATGCTTAAAACGGTCAAATATGTAATACACACTGATGGTTATGATTTGGGCAGATCTCACAACTTATCCAGTGTAAGGAACAATCCAGAAAATAGTATTAAAGAGTTGCACTCTGAAGGTCCGGTGCCGTAGCTAAGGCTCCACAAATTCCCCCTAAATTCACAATAATTCACACGTGGCAGCATAGTAATCTGCTAGAGGTATTTATGGCTTGATAAAGACTGCTAGCAGATGGAAATGGTTTGCACGTGTGGTGCGTACAGGTTGAGTATCCATTATCCGAAATGCATGGGATAATTTCGGCAGCAATGGCCCTTAACTCTTGATAACGCACAGCAGTGGTGTTAAATCAGCCGGTATGAGGTGTTTATTGTTGAAGTATTTGCTGACAACCAACGTGGAATGCAGGAGTGGAAATGACATCACTGAAGGAAACATGGAGTCCTCTCTGCACAGTGTTACAGTCAGGACACACATTTCAGATAATGGATCTACGGAATAGTCAACCTTTTTAAATACCATTCACAATATTTTTAAATGGTCATAACCTGGGTAGACACTGTATGTGTCGCTCTTGTGTTTGGTTTTAAGAAACATAAGATTACATAATGTAGTGTAAAGATACATTTACCTTGCCAGCTAATCATGTGACCTGCTTCCTCTTTGCTGAAGTATGTCTTGAAATAGTCATGTTTGAATACGCCCTCATTCCTATATGCTCCCACTGGCCGCTCTATGTAACACTCGGGTTCCAGTAAGCATGAGGCAGAATTAATATTTATTCATTTACTACTTATTTTGGTCTACACTGCACTGCCGTAAATCTCTTCCTCTGCTCTCTTGCAGTGTAGTATGCTGCAAAAGGAAAGCTTCTTGCACTATGACACTTTTTTGTCTTCTTTTAATAGAAGTAAAAGTTATCAAGGCTGTGCCACTTCTCTGTTTTAAGCCTGAAGTGTATCTTTAGACATCTATAACCGGTTCACCTCTTCCTTTAAGCTGTTAGTGTGTATTCTGCCAGTGAGAGTAGACATTCTGTGTTTGCATCTGACCTGGTCTGACAAGTGCCAGTGGTCTCTCTCTTGCATTAGCAGAGACAGAGAAATGTAATTATTATTTTTTTTTTTGAGAACTGGGTCGGGTCCCCTATCACAGTGAAGCATGGGGGGTCTAGGACAGTTCTTCGTGGCTGCTTCACCGCTGACAGTTCAGGGCGGCAGTTTGAACACTGAACTGAAACTGTCTGTCTTAGAGGGGATATATTAAAGGCACATTCCAACTTGTTTAACCCTTCCTTCCTTCAAGGGAAGTTAAGGCCCCCCTGCTGATCCCATGCAAAAATGAGGGGCTCTCTCTGTGCTAGCAGAGAGAGCCAGTCGCCGACCAGACGGCTGCCTGCTTTCCATGGAAGCATGGCAGCTGTCGGTCAGAGGATAAACTGGCGTGTACTTTCAAAAGTACACGTCAGTTTATCCTTATACTAGGGACAACGGTCATTTCACTTGTGCTTCTATATTAGAAGCACAAATGGAAATTTTTTTTTAGTGTCCTTTTAATGTTATAAAAATAAGTACAGGGCCCATACAAAGGGCTTTCTATAGACCTGTTCATTAACAGAACAGTTCAAAAGACAAGAGGTCACCCGCTAAGACTTGAGGAAAAGGAGATTTAGTTTACGACAGTGGAAGGGATTCTTTACGGTAAGGACAATAAAGATATGGAATTCACTGCCTGAAGAGGTGGTGCTAGCAAGTACAATAAATTCCTTTTAAAAGGAGTCTAGAACATAGAGGGCTATGTAGGTTAGTATAGACAGTAATATTTATTTAATGCTTGTTGATCCAAGGGGAAAGCTGAAGCAGAATTTGAAATTGCTGGAAAAAAGGTTTTCTCCCTGCTAAGATTTCAACAAAGGTAAATCATAAAAATATACATGCGTTTACTCCGACTTTAACTACACTTCCCTGATAATACAGGGAATAGAAAAAGATACTTTGGTCTCACCAATTTGTTCTTCCCTGAACTAGATTGCATGGTAGTGGGTCTAGTGCTATAAGTTTCTGAAGCACTATAAAAATTCAAAAAATATATATAAATTGTTAAAGGTGTTATGATAAAAGTATACCCATAAACCAGATTTTCTTCCTGAGATCTTCTATTAGTCAGTTTTGATATAGCAAGTCACAAATGAAACCCAAAGAAATGAGGAAAAGAATAGTGTTCTCTGTAGAACAAAAATCGTCATTCCACCCCCCCCCCCCTCTGATTTTCACATAATGTTTTCTATAGCTCCTGATCCTCCTTTTATAACTGTATCTGCTTGATTTAAGCTGAGGTCCCTTGTAGCAGAGATGGATTGGTGGTGGTGGGGTTGTGTATAATCAACTTGTTTTACTTCCATTGCTCGGACCAGAGTGTCTAGTGCTGCTTTAACTTCCAAGTTCTACCAAGCGGAATTTGCAGGTCCCCCTTTGTAGTTGGGGAGTTCTTGTTTCCCAAGGCAACTGGCATGGTCATTGAATTAGGGTCTGTGGAGGCCTGCCGATCTGCCAGTCCAGAAGCTTCGGATATACTCTGAGTTGTCGGTGGCGGTACCATGTGTGTTGGGGCCAGACTGTGCCAGGTGGGTGTCAATAGCTGGCGAACGTTGGAATGGAGCCTTACCAGACTTCTTGAATTCATGTCCCATTGTGTTGGGAGATGATTAATCAACGTTTAGTATATGAAAAAGGTGAAAGAGGGGTTTAACCTAATAACTTTCAGAGCTAAGGCACGCATGTCCTTTCTACTGCTGTCAGCTCCGCCCCTTTTTCATCCAGTTACATGTTGCACTGCAAATAACAGATACTGTCTAGGACATGGGGAAATACATGTAATGCACAGTTAACTTAAAGCAAAATGTTGGTGCATATTACTTTGTGACCTGAATAGACACTGCCTTGAGTTGATGTCTGTACTAAGTAAAACTTGGCCAGCGTGTAATGTTACTACTATGATGCCCAACAAGCATCAGGCCAGTTACACAATTTGAATTGAATTTCTTCACTGCAGAACTAAAGTCCCTGATCTCAGTGCACAGTGACTGCCACCAGCAAGATCACAGATCAGAAAAGTTGGTTCAGCTGAGGACATGCAGAATTGGTGACAGGCTAAACAGACCAATCACGCGGCTACCAGTGGCCTGGGCTGATGCCCTTTTCTAACAGGTTTCAAACTAATTCTGTCTCTCAGCAAAATATCATCAGGCATGGTATTAGTTTGCTGGCTTTTAATACTCGTTGGCACCATCCTCTCTATAGTTGCTGTTTAGACTCCAGGCCCCATCATTTGTCTTGTTGATGAGAATTTTAGTGCAGCAGCCTAGTTCTACTCAGAGCTACGTCATCATTTTAATTCTGATCATGAACTTCTACTAAAACGCATTCATGGATTTTGTATTTGTACATGTTTGTCAGGTAATACACTATGCTGTATGATGAAGGAACAAATGTCAATTCATTACTAGAGTGACCAGAGGGTCTATTTAAAGGACATTTTTTTTTAACCCCTTCTTATAAGTAAACCCCTAAGCAGCTGAGACACTGCAGCACTGGTGCCCACTGACCATATCACTGCATGCACAGCCATCTCATCGGGGTCTGCAGAGTGCGGGGGGCCTCTCCCTGCTTGCTGCAAAAATGAGTGTGTCTCTGCACTGAGGGGAACTAGTTAAGACCCCCCCCCCATCCCTCTCCCTCCCTGCTTATCCCATGCAGGGGTTTCTTTATGGGCTCGCAGAGAGAGCTAGCCGGCGACCAGAACGGGCAAAGGATAAACTGGCAAGTACTATCAAAAGTACATAAGGACAGCTACTCCCACCCCCATATTAACACCACATATGAAAAATAAAGTTTTAAGGGGCAGGGAGTCTGGTACAGGGGAAAATAAATGTCCCCTAGATACTCTTGCACATAATGATGGTATGCACTAGATGTCTAAATGGGCTTTATACACCTAAATAAAATAGGTAAAATTTAAACTTGGATCGACAGAGACATCTATAAAATATAAAGTAGTGCATTGAGTCATGGAGAGCTTTCTTTCTACTCATTTCTTATCAGTAGTAAATGTTTTGTAAAAATATGTCCACTGGAAAATAAACAGCTATTTTTTGTAAAGTTTTTTTTGCATTCGCAAAACTATTCACGTTAATGTCTTCACCCCCTTGTTTGAAGGAGAAAAATAAGGAAATTGGATCCATTTCTCTGTCACCCAGCTTCTGCTGCAGGAAGTGGGGCCCCTTCCTAGAATAAGGTAGAAACCAGACGTGTCATTGAGTTCATGGGTTCAAGTTACTTGCTTCCCTGCAGGCGTTTAAATAAGATAAAGCGTGCATTGATAGTGTGCTTGGTTTTGCAGAAAAGCTAGTAGTTCAGATTTAAAAGCTTTTACAGAAGTGAACATTACAATTCCGAAAATGTGTTCATTACAGTAATTACACAAGACGACTTTAACCCCTTTGTGACAGAATGGCTTTGGAAATTTCATGACCAAGGCTGTTTTGACACATCTGCTGTGTTTGTGTTTAGCTGTAATTGTTGTCTTTCTAATTTGCTGTACCCCCCCCCCCACATTATATATTGTTTGTTTGTTTTTCAGAAAAAGAAGGCCTTTGTTTACATACCATTAATTTCGATCAGTTTACTATAAAAAATGGATTGCTTATTATTGTTTTTTTTTTTAAATCAGGATGTCTTTTATGCCAATAAAAAAAATCTGCTAAATAGTTTATTTATTTTTTTCTCTCTTGAGTTTAGAAATACCCCATGTTTGTTTTTTTTTTTGCATGAAGGCAAACAAAGTAAAAGTTGCGCCTTTACTAACCATTTTTTTTCACCATTAATAAAAGTGACATTTTACACTAATCCTAATGGCAGCTTTTATATATATATTACTTTAAAAAAAAAAAAAAAATATAGGGGGTTTGGGAAGTGCACAGGGAAATGGGCAACCTACCCATACTATAATCAGTCTGTCCTTTGATTTGACAACTAAACACATCCAATCTCTGTGATCAGATGTGTTTTGGGGGGCTTCAGCTGACATGGCACTCAGCCATTTCATGTTTACCCCAATTCCAGTGTGCCAGCAGGCATACTGCGATCAAAGCAGCATGATGTGCCAGGCACGTCCTTAGTCACCAATGGGCGATGGCATGTCCATTGTCGTTAAGTATACTTTTACATATGGTAATGTTTAGTAACGTCAATGGGAGTAATAGACAAATGACCTAAGGGCAAAAACTATGAGATTGTGTTCATTTAAATATATCTACTGGGTTTTGTATACATTTGCTGTATGTCTCTGTGGTTTGTAAGATGTTTAAATGGTGTATATTATGTTCTGCAGTCTCCAAAAGTTGACTGTATTTAGTAATTGGAATAAATCCAGAGTTGCAGTATAGTGTTTACTAAGTCTTCTAAGTAGGTCCTATGTTGCATGAAGCTGTGTCCTAGCATTACAGAAATAGTACTGTTTGTAGCAGTTGGGATTGCATGCAGCATATTTTTCCCATGCACACACAGGCTCCCTTCATCTGCTTTCAAAGCTTGGAGGAGGAGGGGGCACAGTGTGATGGGCTTGACACAGCATGACTAAGCATAATATGCTACGGAGTACTTCTAGGAAAAGTCATGCCTGCTGTTTTATTTATACACACGACCTTACATGCTAGAAATAGAAAAACTACGAGAAAAACCTGGATATCCAGACCAGGGCCTTGAATTGTTACCTACTGAATTCCTCTAAGAAAATGGATCTGTTTATGTCAAAATATGTAGTATATCAATAAAATAATAAAATGATTTTTTACTTTTTTTTATAGTCAAATTCAGTTCTAATTAAAGGGACTTCCAATATATGCTATTTAAAGGAGCAGTGTCTGAAAAATCTGTTTAGAGAAATGCTGCATTGTCACATTTTTTTTCACCCTTAACTCTTTCGATCTCCAATAAAGGCAAACAGAATGTAACTAACCGCAACAGTCCTGCCCATCTCTCCATTGGAGACAATCTGTTAGCATGGACTCAACAGTACTCATTGTATTGAGCTCCAGAGAATGATAGGCTGATTCAATGTTACCGGGAAATGGGCCTGTAGCCTTGATTTAATAGATTCCATAGAATGTTACATTAGCCCATTATTCCTACAATAGATCATAGAACTTTTGAAACAATAGAGTAAAACAAATCTTGACTGAGGGCTTTTCCAGCTATATGTATAGCTTCTCAAAAATATATTGTGTAGGGGGTTAACCGTATCAGTAGTGGAGTGGCGGTCTGGCCCTGGTGAAAGCCAGAAGGGGTGCTATGGCTGGATTTGAGTTTGACCCTAGTTCCTTATGCAACCTGTGCAGTGAAGTACACCCTGGGGTGGAGGCAATTGGAGAAGTATAATCATCACTCTTCCCTGGTTGGTGCCAAAGATACCATCCACAATCTCTCTCTGCCTGAATGTCCTTGTTTGGCATTCCTCTTTGACGTCTCGAGGTGTCGCAAGCTTTCGGCAAAGATTGCCAACATCTGTAAAGACCCTGATTGGATCTCTGCCTCTGTGTACCTGAATTGCAATCAATATGTGATCAGGGCTAGGAACACAATATTTACATTTTGGTGCTAATGGGCTAAAGCACCATACTGCATTAAGGGATTCATCTACAGTGCAGAGTAACTAGTAGTATTGCAAATCAATTGACACTTAACTTATATGTGATTAAAAGTTTCCATTAACTCATCTGCAGTGCTGAGGTTAGCCACCACTGGAATATGCTTTATGAGCTGCCAGTGAGACCGGCTCTAGCCTCATGGGCAAGTGATAAAAATATATAAATACTACCTCCTCCGGGGCGCTGGAACACATGGAGTCTACTCCTGGCTCCTGTTTAGACAGATAACTTCAAAACAGGAAGTGTGTCAGCTGGTCATCTGGAACAAATCGAGGCTGATGTCTTGTATAGTGGAAAAGATAAATATATATACTTTATTGGTCCTTAAGACAGAATAAAAAACATTGAGCAGGGACAGTGAGACGAGAAAAAAAGACTAAATGCTTGACGCGTTTCGCACCAATAGGTGCTTTGTCAAAGCAGCCAAACCATTGACTGAGCAGCATCGTAAAATGCAGCCCTAGTGTTTAACTCTAATAATTGTAAAATGTGGCTACCCACATGCAATACAGTTCCCTTGATGCGCAGCCAGCCAAATGCGTATATGGACATGGAATCTGTCTTCACAACAGTGATGGAGAATCTTGACAGTGTCATGCGTCTACCTAGAGTACTTTTGGAAACCGAATTCTACGACACAAAAAAAAATCTTTAGAAAGGTTCAGTAACCTGCAGAAATAAGACTTGTGTTTTGTTTTTTTAATTTCATTTTGGACATTATTTAAAACAGACCAACATAATTTTATGTACAGTCTTTATTTTGTTATCTTGCTGGTTTCCCTTTGAGTTGCTATACAGAAATGTAAATCATTTCTATGTTTTTTCATTTTTAGGATGCAAATATTACCTGGTATACAGAAAATCCAGATTTCACCAAGTGCTTCCAAAATACAGTCCTGGTATGGATTCCATGCATCTACCTCTGGCTCTGCTTACCTTTCTACGTTTTATACCTCCAACGTAATGACCAGGGTTACATCAGAATGTCACATCTCAGCAAGGCCAAAACTGTAAGTGATGATTTGTTTTTTTTCTAAATTACTTTAGAAAATGTCCTTTCTATATCATGTTTGGTTGTCGTGTCTATTTTAATTCCCAAGAGTTTAAAATGAACTTCCCTAAATGGCTTTAGTATACAAGCCGAGTTATTGATGACAGAACATAAGACATTGAGGCTATTCATTAAAAGGTGAGGTGAGATGAACATTTCATCTCGCCAGATTAGCTATACATTGCGCAGGGACAAACCTGGTTAGTTTGCTCAATGGGGGAACTCACCAGGTTTGTCCCTACACAATGTATAGCTAATTTGGTGCATTCAAATGTTCATCGGAACTCATCTCTAAGTGAATAGCACTCAGTTCCATGTACCCGCCTCTCTCCACTTTGTAAATGAACACAGGCAGCCATTTATAGCGAGGTTTGCACACTCGCGTAGTGTAGGCGACAAGTCATTGGTGTCAGAATATAGTCTACTATATTACAAACAGGGGTATAACCTGCCCCCTCCTCTTTAAGCGGGACAGTCTTTATTCAAGCTTGTTATCCCATGGTTCAACTTTTCATTCTCCGTTGGTGCATGGTAGTACTGACATACCCCTGGTGTGGCGCACCTTCATGAGGGGAAGTGTGAGGTATGGTTTACATACCAACTCAGAATGACGTTTTGACAAACGGCAAAGGGTGACTGTCGTTGACAGACCACACCCACAGGCAAGCAAACCTACTCTGTATCTCTGCAACCAGACATGAAACAGGTATTTAAAAAAAAATGACTATGCAAAAAGTAGACAATTTACATTTTCGCCATTTCTTCCTCTTTAACCCACATTTGTTTTTCTCTCGATCTACAAAGAAAAATAAAATAAACCCTTTAATGGGGAGGGCAACCTGCGGCCCTCCAGCTGCTAATGAACGACATCTCCCATAATGATCTTTCCGCTAAGAGGCTGGCGGAGGAGTGAAATGTAGTTCTGCAACATCTGGTGGGCCACAGGTCCCCCACCCCCCCTTTTTTTTTTTTTTTATGAATTCATACCACATTTTTTTTTTATTAGGCTAGTTAAAGAGATGCAAATATAATATATTCTTAAATATGTCAATATGTAGTGCCACATATGTTAAATATGTGCCACAGTATGGTTTTATGTTATAGTTCCTTGTGGCTTTGTTCTCGTTAGTTTTAAACATGCAAGATTATTAAGAACTTATCACAAACAAACCATTAAACTGGACAGGCAATGAAAATAAATGATAAAAGGGCACATGAATGATTTTCATGTTATAGATTAGGATCTTCAGAAGGTTGATTAGGAAAATTGCTTTAAAGTATATAGTAGCTCACAGACCCGCAGTCTAAAACTAGTTATACACTAGTAGCATGCTTACTTGCTCTTTTGCACTACTAATATGTTACCCATATCTAAATAATTTCTTAAAGTGTTATTGTGTGGCTGGTAAGATGTATACTTTCTCTAAGCTAAATTAATTAACTAGTCCTGTCTTACTGACTGTATATAGCATATATATTTAGTACAACACATCACTTTTGTATTTTTAAATTTGCTAAAAATAAAAGTTTCAATACTTCATGTACTTACCATATTGGTAAAGAAAATGAAATGGAAGCACTTGTGACTTTCATATTTTGAAAATTGCTGACTAAAAGGGCCACACATCTTCCATAGGGTTGCCACCTGGCCGGTATTTTACCCGCAGACCGGTAAAAAATTGGCTTGCAGCATATGTTAAGTCGATGGAGGAAGTAGCAAGGCCGGTATTTTTTTGCAGAAAAGGTGGCAACCCTAGTCTCCCAAGATATTTAGATTTTTTTGAATATTTCTGATATTGGCACTGATTTAATAACACAGATTTATGATTGCCTATAGTTAAACTGTGTATACCGTGTACCTGATTTTCGAACATTAAAGGATCACTGAAAAGATTTGTCCTGAATTGGACTCGGGTAGTTTAGCCGAATTTTATCCCCAAAATGCTGCTCAATTTGTGTCCAAATAAACAGGGCTATTCGAAAACCAAAGCATGGGAGGCGTTTGGATCAGGACATTTTCTCCACGAAAACAATAGATTTTCGGCTACCCAATGTGCAACCATCACATCAGGGCTACTTGCCTTGGCCGCCCATGATTATTTGAAGGGTCGGGTTGCTTTTGAATTTGTTTTTTTTATTATGCAAAAGCCAAAGTCATCCTGACATGAGTTTCTTATCCTCCCCATCAAAGTCTATGTGGAGGGGAGAGGCTACTATTTCGGTTTGATGCATTTTGGTCATGTTTCGTCTGCTTTCGTATTGGCGTTGAATCTGCTATGATTTACGAATTGTGGACATATTCGGAGACTCATCATGGCATACTGGGTAGCCCTGAATCCATCCTGACTTCAGAGGCCCCATTTCAGGGTCGAATGTTGGCGCATATTGAGTTGACCCTCTAGTTGTGTTTGGAATATGTATTCATTCAACGTTATTATTCTTAGAGTATTTGCAGTCACCTGTTCTTCCTCTTTAGGCTATAGGTTTCTTCTTATGGCTCGTCTGCTGGGCAGATCTCTTCTACTCTTTCTGGGAAAGGAGTCAAAGTATTTATCGAGCTCCAGTTTTTGTTGTGAGCCCCACAGTACTTGGTATAACTATGGTAAGTGGTGATTTGCTTTTCTGTTTTGTTTGTGTACTTTTGTCGTGCATAGCATCCCATATCCGATATTTCATATTCAGTGTATTTTTTTTAAAGGGCAAATGTTGGCAAAAAATAAGTTACATTTAACTGAAAGATTGCATTAAGTGTAGGTATTTTAAATAGAGATTTTTTTCATGAAAGAATATAAATTAAGCACCTTGCTGAGCCCTCTTTGCTCTATATAGCTCTATCAGGGAGCAGACATCTTGAGACAGATGGGTCAGATGTTCATTCATCTGGCCCAAGATTGTGAACAAAGTGTCAGCCCTGTGATAGATCTATACAGGACCAGAGGGCTCAATAAGGTCCTTATTTGTATAATGAAACCATTTCTATTTAAAATACCTACCACCATTATATTGGTTGTACATTTCACAAAATGCTCTTCCTTTGGTTCTGCCATGTTTAGTGACTTACTAGAATACATTTTCCTCCTATATACTGATTGTCTGTTGTATTGTCTTCCAGCTGCTAGCTACCTTTTTAGTCCAGTACGAGCGAATAAAGGGAGTGCAATCTTCAGGTGTAATGTTGAACTTTTGGATCATAGCTCTCCTCTGTGCCATAATTATATTTAGGTCCAAAGTTCTACATGCCTTAAACCCGGTGAGTATTTACATCAATGATCTTTTATACACTTATGGTTATAATCTGTTATCATAACCGTGTCTTGCTTCTGTAGCTTCATATGCTAGATAACTGAAATTCAGTACAACATGTCTCTCAAATCACCTGTTAGTCCCCATCATTGTCAGAAAACTGTGTGTGGTTGGAACTGATGGTATTTTTACTGTGTTAGCTAGAGAGAAACTATGGTCCTATTTGCTACCTTTTATCTATAACATTATCTTCCCAGTGTAGCCAGTTAAAAGGATCTGCCACATGTGAGGTCTTAAAAACCACTATAGGGTCAGTGAAACATAAAGTTTATTTAATTATTGGTTTAGATGGATGTTGTCCATTCAAGGTAGCTAGTTTTGCCATTGGTATTCTCTATATACCAATTATTTTTGTTAATGCTAGAAGCGAACCGCATAGGGATATCCAAAACGTATTAAAGGGACTCTAACCTAAACATTGTTATACTGTGACTGTAGAGAATGAAAACTATAAAACATAACCCATACACTGTGTTAGCAGAACCGCAAGCAAATTTATAAATGAAGAGGAACGTGTGTCTCCTGTTTACCATTGAAAAGTTATTCATTAACATATTGAGCCAAAGATGAGGTCATAAACCGGAGACTTTATTTATGAATTTGATAGCAATTTGGCTAATACCACAAACAGATTTTTTTTAAATCTTTTTGTTTCATCATTTAAAAAAAAAAAATACTTTTTATTAATCAATTTTCTCATATACACACAAAAGACTTACAAGTTAAATATATGCAAAAGTATTTTTCTATAATTTAGGAGTAAAATCTGCAGACATATATATTTTCTTTTACAAAAAAATAAACAAAAAAACACATACAAAATATACACAGCACCAAACATTGCCAAGATGTAAGAGAGGTGGATGGATATCGAGCCAGTACTACTTTATTGTTTCATCATTCTACATTCACTGTATAAACAATTTCTAAGCGATGGAGTTCCTTCAGTAAGGCAGTCGGGAGTGAAATGGAGTTCCACAGTCTTATGTCTGTTGTTGAGCAGTGGACAGCGATTAAGACAAAATGATATTAACATCCATGAATTAACTGGATATAGAGGTTGTGACGCCATATCATTGGACTGATTAGTAGGGCTGCAGGAAACATTTGCTCCAGTTATTGGGCTTAATTGTAGCTATACATGAGCTTGCTGCCTATAAGCATGTTAACATATGAGGCATGCATTAAAGTCTACATCTGACATGCCATCAGAAATCTGTCCCCAAGAATATATCTTGGGACAACGTGAAAAACACGATGAACCACTTCGGGGACATGGAGAGGGGCTACTACAGAGTCAATAACAAAATGACACAATACTATAAAATCTGGCAACCCTGGCTGGAAAGGTTCCCCTAAGTATCCTACGCCCTCAGAAAGGGTTTAATTCTGATTAGTGACACCCGGGTATACGTATACGCATACGTATACACATTCACATAAATGTATATTATTGGTCTGAGCAACACACACACTGTCGTTTTGTTTGTCTTGTAAGTCACGTTTGTCCGTTTTCGTTTTTTTTTTTCTTTTCCCTTCTCAATTTGGCAAGAAGTAAGACGGAGCTTGATACAGCTCCTAGCCCACAATCCCCTCAAGTAGTTGGTCCCTAACAATGCCAAAATAATTTGAATCTCTGACTTATCAGCCCCCTCCACCCTTCACTCCCTTTATTTAGCGCACACACAATTATGATCCTTGTAAGAGGTGGGGAGGGGGGGATAAGGAGGAACAAGGGGGGAGGCTATTAGAGGTGAACTTGCAGTATGGGGGCAGCAGGGGGAGGTGATATGACACAATGATGACACTCTATCCATTTAACAACCTTTATAGTGTTTTTGGATGAGGCTGAGTGGGGGAAAAAAAAAAAATAAATAAAAAAAAAAAATTAATCTGTCCCCAAGCTCTTTTTGTAAATGTTTAAATTTAATGGTAAATTATTAATCACCTAAATGAAAACAAAAAATGAACCCCCTTAATACTGTAGGGTATTTTCATCCTTATGGGACACAGTTGCGGAGAACCTATAAGGGTCTCAAAGTCCCTATGGGCCCCTGCCAAAAACGTGCAAGATTTTGCCACATTGCTTGTGATGTCGGAGGTACGGGCACTGCAGGATTTTCGAAAAATGGAACTGGGGCTCCCTTTGTGTCTCCTACACTTTCCATGGCAGACTAACATCTGATCGGAAGCACAGCCTATCGCATGTGGGGCATATTATATCTAAGTAAACTGCTGGGGAAAAAAGAAAAAACAGGTTACATTTTAAAACTTTCACCGTGGGAGGATGTTTTATGCCGTACAACAGGCATTTGATGCTCCTTTTTTTCCTTTTCCCCCCAGCAGTTTTAATTTGCAATTTTACTTGGATAGAAAATGTGGTGTACAGAAACAGCAAGGCTATGGAAAGTCATGAATGGTTTAATTAAAGTGACGTCCCAAGGCAATGAATTATGACTCCCCATTATGATCTGAGGAAATTGATTTATTTATGGCTCTTCCATGGAAAAAGGGGCTATTGTTTCATCCTTTTATTGCATTGATAGGAAAAAGGAAATTAAAAGGTGTTCACGGAATAAATGTGATCATACAAACATATTAAATACAGCAACACACGTGTGAACATCATCTACAGCCTCTGAACATGTAAATGGGTAAATAACTAAAATGGTGCACACTATTCCTACGTGAGGATTATTCTGAAACTCCAAAGAAAACCAAAAAATATACCTAAAGAGAATTGAAAATTAAAGGCCAAAGTAGCAGAGTTGGAAAAATTCTCCAAGTCCGCTATACTTCGAACTCTGCTATTTTGGTCTTAAGTTTGCAGTTCCCTCTCACGAATAAAGCCCATTGTTGCGCAGCCTTCAAAAATATATATTTTTCCCCCAAATGTCTAAATGGCCTATGTTGGGAGTCACACACTCTTTTGATTATGAAGATACTGTACAGATTGCAGCTTCCTCTGGCTTTCTGTATCTGATTATACTCTTTGACTCAAAGGATCCTTAATTGTTATTTTAAATTAACAATTTAATCAAAAATTAACAATTTAAATCAACAAGCTTAAAAAATTATGACTTAATAAATTACTTTTTATTCTGCTTTTTCATTGGAATGTTCATACAATATACTTACTTCTACAGGTTCAATAAATCACTAGAAACCAATTAATCCAAATACTAAAATGGACTACAATTCTCTCGTTTGTAAACAAAGAAACAAGAGCAAATAACATTCCATCCTATATGTCCCAGCAGCAATGCAGAAACACTGGTGACCTTGGCTTGGGAGGGGGGAGCACAGATAGTGTCCACACTATAGTGCATTCATAGTATTCTTTTGTGGGCTCTACAAGAATGGAGGATAGGAATGCAATACATTTAGATTTAAAAAAGAAATAAATATGTTGACAACTCCGTACCTGCAGATCAGATGTAGAGGGTGGAACAGGCTACTTTTTTTTTATTTTGTGTATGTTCAGATAAAAAAGAAACGATGCATAAAATAAGTTCTGCTTTCTGCTGCATCAAGTTGTATTTTATAAAATGAGGTGTACTTGAAATTTTATCCACAGGAAAACAAATGTTTACAATTTACTGCCGGATGAACTGTACAATGTTATTATCAAAGCGATCCGACTGAATGGAAGGAAGTATTGTAATGTTTTCATAATATCCTGAATTTATTTTCCATTTCTTTTTTCAGGATGTCAATATAGATGTTTTTCGGGATGCCACATTCTATACATACTTTGCACTTGTCTTGGTACAGCTGATATTGTCTACCTTTCCAGACCGCCCTCCTCTCTTCTCAGAGAGAGTCAATGATCGCGTAAGTGATATCTGTTGAAAATTACATCGTACTGTTAACATATAATTCCATTTTATCCATATCTCCCAACAGTTCAAATGTCCAAAGAGGGACACTTGTATTTTTGTGGGAGTGGCTAAAGGCATGGCTGTGTGTGAGGCTTTAATGGAACATTTTCGCAACTTTATGGCCAGTTGGTATCTATCTATTTAATTTGATAGGTCGTTTAGAACAAAAATGTAACATTTTATTTACACAAATTGGGATAAAAACACACTTTCTGCAGTTTCGACTCACTTTAATGGGCGTTTTATTGCGGTGGAGCTCTGTGCTACAGTTATATAGACCAAAAATACTGAGCCCCCAGAGAGGAGGGAAGAGGGACAGGGGGATTTGGGTACAAAATAGGGACTGTCCTTCCTATATAGGGACACTTGGGGGATATACGTTTACGTGTTATAAATTAAATGATTTTATATGCAAAAATAAACCAGCAGTGTCCTGAATTTGAACTTTTCTATTGCATTACAAATATTCCACATTTTGGGTATTTATGCACACTCATTGCACACTCATTGCACACTTGGAATGCATACAGCTGAAGAGTGCACTTGGCCATTTGTAAAAAGAACTATGTGAGTGGTCACTTGCAAACAAGCATTTAGTTTGACCCGAACATTTCTGAACAAAAGTCATTCAAATTATACCTTATGTTTATTTAAGGATTGCATTAAGTATAAAGGGTTTTTTTGGCCTTCTTTTGGATCAACAGCACTAAACAAGGATTAAGAAAATGGTTGAACTTGATGGATGCAAGTCTTTTTTCAACCTAAACTATTATGTAGTATGTTTTGATTTTTTTCACAAAGATCAATAAATACAAAAAATTATCCTGATCTTCTTATCATCCATCCCTCCAAATTTGGCAAAGCATGGCAATGGATTGTGAGAAGCTCTTGACTTAGCCATTAGATTAAGGATTTTGATGAGACAGCCTAAATCCACTATTGCAGGCAAAGACAGCCCCTTTTCTGGGTGTCCCATGCTTGGCTCCATCCAGTGGCATGCTGGAACAACCCTCACTTGATTGGGATTGGGTGAGGGGGTTATGATTGACACTGGCCTGGGAGTGTTGATTCACTGGCCTGTTTCTTTAAAGGGCCCATTGGTGGTCCCAGCAGTCGTCGTTGTCTTTGTCACATTTTGAGACTAATTAGACCATTGTAATTTTCTAAAGGATTTTTCACGTCAAAATTAGGAAAAGGTATGTTTTTTCAGTTTTTCTCGTTTTAATTTTTACATTTTTTTTATAGTACATTATAAAATATGATTTAAAACAATGGTATCTTAAGAAAGCCCTTCCTACAGCGATAAAAACTGTATATAATTGTGGGTACATTAAGAAAGATGAAAATTACAGCTAAACAGAATCACTGCAGAAGAAGCCTCTTTCACTAAAGGGTTAATAATTCCTTTGCTGCCCATTGATCCAGTAATAGCAGACACTGGGGGTTACGTATAAAAACTCATGAGCTTCAAACTTTCATGCAACATCAAGTTTTTTTTAAAGGTTTTTAATATAAGGAAATATGAAATGTTATATATACAAGGATCTAAACCCCTGGAGAAGCCGGGTAGTAAATCTAGTTTTCTTATAAAAGAAAGTGTACACTTGTGATTGTACCCTGTAAGAACACTGCCTTGCTTTTTTCTGACTAATTTGTAAAGCATTTTCTGGTTCAGTCACTACTAGGGTGGAGACATTGCTGTTTTTTCAAGGACACATATGAAATAATGCAGACTCCTCTGCTATCAGCAGTCCTTATGCAGCCCTGGAGTGTGCATTTTTCATAGGCTGCCCTGTATAAAACTTCAGTGTGATCAGGCTAGTCACTACCTGGTTCAGTCTAACGACGATTGCCTTTGGTGTCTAGTTTTAAAGCTGAGAGCTCACATAGTCACAAACTTTAATTTCTTGGGAAAAAAACTGACTTGTAAGAATGGAATTTGTGTGGGTGGCAAAGCAATCCTGTCTCCGAAAAACATCACACAACACTTTAAATGGATTTGGGTAAACTTGAGCAAAACGTGTTGACCAGTTGGAGACTCGATGTTACACACAATATCCCTCTCTTCAAAGACTCTTCTAGGAAATCAACTGTTGCAAAACAGCTGTGTAGCATTTAACTAGTGTTTTATAAACCAATATGAACCAGGAAAGAAAAACTAGGGATTTTTGAATACTTTGCAGTCCTGTTCGTTACCAGTGTCCAGTAATTCCCAATATAGGTATGATCCATCACAGGATGTGACTTGACCTCTCAGTCAACCACCTGGCAACCTCCCCCCTCTATACACAATTATTCAGTATGTTACCACCTCACTATACTCTCCTGCAGTCTCCAGTGAATTTCATTCCTATGTAGTCTGCAGGTTTACAATTGACCCATTTAGTAACCCCCAGTGTGACTCACTCAGCTGTCGTAGTACCTCAGTTTCTACCATTGCCACAATTATCATTTCCTTTTTCCCTCCCGCCTCCTGTTTCTAATGTTCCTCATTCACTCTGTATTGTAAACGTGCGTGCAGGGCCCTCTACCTCATGTTTTTAATATTTTTTGTCTAATTTTGTGTAAATCCCTCTGTAATAAATAAAGGGAAATGTAATGTGGGGCCACATGGGGTTTGTAGCTTAAGGTGGGAAAGCAGTGATTTCCATTAAGAAAGTTTATTTTTAATTTTTGTTTAGGCATTGTGGCCTTCATTTCCTTTGGTTCCCAGTCAGATATTGACAGCCTGAGTATTATGGGAATTGTAGTCAACAACAGCTATTGTATCAAACGTTGGAGTTCTCACAGGTTTCAATGTCAATTACATTTTGGGCTCTAAAAAAAAAACCAAAGGTCCCACCGATATATTCACTCACAAATACAAATTATAAAAAAAAAACAGTTTAGTGCTAAAGGTATTCAACTAGAACCAAGGTGACATGCCCCCCAAAAAATAAATCTTCCTAAAGGCTTTGAGTTAAAATAGAGCACAAAACAGAACTGATTCGTTTAGCTTTAATCTGATTAAGTATCAAAGTAGGTTATAAAAATAGATACATAAAGAATAACACAACAACAGACATATAAAACACAATGCACAACAGTCTAAAAATAACAAGGATTAAACACAAACCTAACTTGCTATACCTGTTATTATGGAGACTGGATAACTAAAAGATAAATCTTTTAGAATCCAAGATGGTTCGAAGTTGTCCAAACTAAAAATCAGTTCTGTTTCCTAAAATATATAGTTTTATCTCCCATCCCCTGTGGGAGGTAGCTTGTAGAGAGGAATAGGAGTTCTCCCAGTTGTACAACGGCCTATTGGGATAGGTATTATAAACCAGGTGCCGGCTAAAATGAACATACAAATGAGTTTCTCCTGAATAGTGGTCCTCTCTCTAATTAAATGTTCTTGCAATTGGCTTTCATAAAATAGTAAATTGGCATTTGTAGAGAGATTTGTAGAGTTGACGAATGTGGAACACAATGCATATACCTTTCCAACTCTGCTATTAATCCCTGGTCGTTGCTGTTATCTTGTCGGTCAGATGTCTTTTCACTTTTACTGTATAGCCTCCCATCATTTTTCTACTCATGCCCCTTTACAGCGACTTTCTAAATGACTGGCGGTTGGTTAGGAAGTCTACCTTATTTAACATGTATAAAGTACATCTGAAAAGCCTTGGGTTTATTTCTCTACTCGTTTTTCCACTGTAGAATCCATGTCCTGAAGCAAGTGCATCCTTCCTTTCTAAAATCACTTTTTGGTGGATTAGTAGGTAAGACTCATTCTGAGATTAAACTTTACTCTAGAAATGTGTTCTTAACAACAAGCAAAACTGTCCACTGTAAAATCATTTTCTGAAATAAATCTTGAAAACATGACTATACCCAAACGTCCGGCAATGTGTTTTATTTATTTTTTATTGTTAGTAATATTCCATTATATGAGTCTATAAAAATTCAATCCCTTATGTCCATTTTTTTGTATGTATTTACTTTTTAAATATGTTTTGAACAAAACTTCCAATTCTCTTGGGTTTTTTATGCTAAAACAAGTCAGTTTAGGGTAGGTTCTTTGGAATGCTGTGTATTACAACAGTGATAAATGTTCTGTCTTTTATATATATATTTTGTTAATGTAGGTTGATGATTCAAGGATTCAAACGACCTTTGGAAGCCAGTGATTTGTGGTCATTAAACAAAGAAGACACATCCATTGAAGTTGTACCAGTGCTGTCTAAGAACTGGGAAAAAGAATACGTAAAGACAAAAAAGTGTGTTGGGGTAATCCTACAGACTTCAGAGAATTTCAAATGATACATCTGCTAGAATATCAGACATGGGCAGACTGACCAAACTCCCAAACTCGAATGTATATGGGCCTGGGCTAACCAATTAGATGAACCACAATAACACCGTGGCGCACATCATGTCCCATCTGATCAAACTCTTCAGTACCTGTCTGATGGCTGGGCCTGTGTCTTGTTAGGACGTACTGAAAATATACCACTGGCAGGGGGTGTTCAAAACACATGGAGATCCTAAGACCTTACGTTGTTGCATGGAATGCCAGGGTGTGGTCTAGCTGTCCGTTATTGTTATGTTGAGTCAAAGTGCTAATTTTCTAATGTAAAACATGAAGCCTTGTATCTCAGTGTTTCTAGAGATATTACAAGGTTTCCATTTTTTTTTGTTTTCAGCTTCACTGATAAAATTGGGGAATATCATTAGATAAAGTGATTTTAAAGCTTTTAAGATTCATTCAATGGACATTAATACATGAAGCTATAAAAATTGGTTCAAATACATCACTTGGATTTCTTACTTTTTAATTATGTTCTAAAAACAACTTTTCACTAATAAAACCTTAAAACAGTTAATGGCTTGCCAGACAGGACGGGTCTAGTCTGTCCTATGTCGGGAAGGGGTTAAAAAAAAGTCTGCTCTGACAAAAAATAAAAGCACACTGCACTAGTAGGCTCCCAGCATAATAACAGGAAAGGGGGGAAGCTGGGAGCTACTTGGCAGGCTCCCATTGAGGGGGTAGGGGGAGTCCAGGGCTACTAGCATTGGCAGTTCCTGGCACCATTTTTTATTTAATAGGGTAAGGGCAGAACCCACCACATTTGGGAGAACCCCCCCATGACCTGGTTTTAATGGGGTGATTTTTTTATTTCCTAATTTATTTTTTAAATATTGGGGAAGGATAGTTGGTGTTCGATTGAAATTGAATTGAAATGAATTACAGCGAGTTTGCAGTCGCTCCCATTCATTTGAGCATGCTTCACCTCATGTCATTCTTTGCAAACTGGTTAGTCAATACCATTTTGGAGGATCGAGATGAGGCATCTGAGAGGGGAAGCAAAGGTTGGAGGTCGATTTTTAGTGCTCCTCTCAACCCCCCAATCTCTGATTTTAGTAAATAGATCCTATAGTCTTAAATTAGAGGGGAAGAGGTTTACAAATAACATCTTGAAGTATTTCGTTATTGAGTGGGTAGTGGATTGTAACAATGAAAGAGTTTAAACATGCAATGATTAGGCATAACAATTGGACAGTCTGCAGACACGTTCTAGGTTTCTATGTTGGTGATCACAACTTGTAACCAAATGTTTGTACTTTCCATGGCAGGCAACCTTTGAAAATGTTTTATTCTCCTAAGAAACCAGAAAAACATAACTCAAATGATGACGTGCAAGAAGAAGCAGAGGCTCTTATCATGAGACCACCACCAAAGGATGTAGAACCATCATTATTCAAAGCTTTATACAAAACCTTCGGGCCATACTTCTTCAAGAGTTCCTTTTTAAAATTCGTTCATGATATCTTGATGTTTTCTGGGCCTGAAATCCTAAAGTAAGATCTTTTTTTAATTTTTTTTAAATTTTTTATCCAATGTATATGCATATGTTTTGTTTACCTGCCAACATCTTTTGATCTGGTGGGGCGGAGCCAAAAGATGCCATGTTACATCATATGACATTGTGTAATGCTCCTAAATTAAGCTCTCGCATACCCCATACAGATTACCAGGTATCTAAAGCTCATATGTGTGTAGACTATACACAGTACTGCACAAAAGTTTTAGGCATGTATGGAAAAAATACTCTAAAGTAAGATTGCTTTCAAAAATAGACCTGTTATTAGTCTGCATTTTGTTAATGTATAAAAATAAAATGAGTGAACATAAAGAGAAATCCTAAATCAAATCATTATTTGGTGTCACCACCCTTTGCCTTTAAAACAGCATCTATTCCTCACATTCGCCCAAAATCAAGGATTTTGTAGGCATAGAGTAAGGTGTATGATTAAACAGTTATACCAAACGGGGGAATTATCTTCAGGTTAATTTGTAGGTTGAAATACAATCATTTAACTGAAAAAGAAACAGCTGTGTCAGATGAATAAAACTGGGTGAGGAACAGCCAAACTCTACTAACAAGGTGAGGTTGCTGAACGCAGTGGTCAGCCAAGCAAACTTAGTGCAGCAGATAAGGGGCACATCATGCTTACTTCCCTTCACAGCTGGAAGATGTCCAGCAGTGCCATCAGCTCAGAATTGGCAGAAAAAAGTGGGAACCTGGTTCACCCATCTACTATCCAGAGAAGTCTCGTTAAAATTGGTCTTCGTGGAAGACTTGCGGCCAAAAAGCCATACCTCTTACTTCAAATCAAGGCCAGGCCATATACACAAAAAATGGAGTGCAGAAAAATTGCAGCTGATGCTCTGGACTGATAAGTGAAAATTGAGTATATTTGGCTGTAGCTCAATACAGTTTGTCAGCCAACGGGTATACAAATGAGTTTCTTCAGGCAACAGTGAAGAATGGTGGAGGTTCCTTGAACTTTTGGGGCTGCATTTCTGCAAATGGAGTTGGGGATGTGGTCACAATTAAGGGGCCCCCTCAATGCTGAGAAGTACAACCAGATACTTATCCATCATGGAGGCATCTGATTAGACCCACATTTATTCTGCAGGTTGACATACAGCCGAAAGCCTTGAGAATTATCTTCAGGATAATGAAGAACAAGGAGTACTGGAAGTGATGGCATGGCCTCACAGAGCCTGATCACAACATCTGTATGGGATTTAATGAAGAGAGAGCGAAGCAGCTGAAGCTGCCTAAATCCACAGAATAACTGTGGTAAGTTGTTTGGAACAACCTAGCGGAGAGTTCCTTTAGAAAACTGTGTGCAAGTGTACCTATAAAAATGTATGCGGTTTTCAAGGCAAAGGATGCTCACACCAAATATTGATTTGATTGATATCTTACTTCTGTTCACTAACTTTTTTTTTAATTGGTAAAAATAAATAAACTATTAACTTTACATAATTTTTTTTTCACACGTGCCTAACTCTTTTGCACAGTACTGTATGTCTCACAGTTTAAACATATTACTGCTTGTGCAAAGTACAAAGGTGGCAGTCAATCCCAAAACTGACATGACCAGATTCCAAGAAACAGGACTACCCCGTCAAATCTGGAACTGTTGACAACTGTGGTTTTCTTTTTTAGCTCTTTACTTCATTTTCATATGTTACAAGTGGAGAGGGCAAGAGTTAATCTAAAGCCAAGTATTCTCTGTATACATACTACATATGCACTTTGGGTTTAGAAGTATATTGCTTTTTCTTGCTTACAGCAACTAATTTTCTACCATTCTGTAACAAAACCATGTAAAGGATCTGCCGCCTATGATCAAACCTTATCTGTGGTCTGTGTGGCTTGTGCCTGATCCCATTGCTGCACAACACAATGTAATAATAAGAATCCAGTACAGTGAATTTTATGTGCACATCTCTTACTGATGATATAACCCTTGCTGTGTTAGAAAGCTTGAACATAAACATTCAAGCTGATCTCGTCTGGCATTCTCACTCACTGTTCCTATAGTGACAGATTCTTCTATTTGGATGTAATCGATAGTGTGCATTCCCTTAACCAATTGGATCGAAAACTGATGGTATCTCGCTGGAACCTGATCATCCCTAGCAATCAGATTGAAGGATACTGGTTCCAGGGGGAAGTAGATGAGGAGAATGGCTTGGAAATGTAAATAAATAGTATTTCTAGCATGAGGCCAGAGTTGTTTTTAAAGTTTAGTGTAACTTTAAGGGAGGGTGAAGTCCGTTGCTATGGATAATGGCCTTCTCTACGTTTAGAGGGCTATGGTTTTTTTACAGATGAAGTTGGTGCTGAAGTTGAACCTACTCCTATCTCCTCCTCATTTCCCCCTGGTCATATGAACATATCTAATGATGCTTATTGAATTGACATGCTTGTGCTTTAATGCACTGATTTTGGCTTTGGATCTTTCCAGGTTGCTAATTCGGTTTGTGGGAGATAAGAATGCACCAAACTGGCAAGGATACTTGTACACTGCTCTTTTGTTCTTCAGTGCTTGTTTGCAAACCCTCATTCTGCACAAGTACTTTCACATCTGCTTTGTGACCGGAATGAGACTAAAATCTTCGGTCATTGGACTTGTATACAGAAAGGTATGAAGGAATGATGTCATATTTGTCAGACACAGATCTGGTTTTTTTTTTTATCCTATAAGTTCCTTCCATCTTTCTGGATCTGAAGAGGAGGTTTAGGGATTTGATTAAGCGTTGCAGAAAATGCATAATAACCTTCAAAATGAGCAGCCTTTATTGTCTCTCTCCAAATATTAATTACACCTTTTTGGTTCTTTATTGACTACATTTGAAAGTACACATACTAGCAACATGCCAATGTTTAATGTTTACCTATCAGGTTGAATCTCCTTAACTTAAGCAAGTGAAGCTTGGAAATCAGGTCAAATAGTTCTCGAGAGTTTTGGATCCACTGCCATTTTTTGTTCTGCCTTTACAAGAATAGAGAACAACTGTAAAAAATTTAACTATCAAGAATGGGTTAAAGAAAGAGGGAGAAATAGTGTGGTTTGGGTGATGGGAGTGATAGAGGGCAACAGATATCAGTTGTAATATGATGTGAGGTTACAGCTTCAATGGTCACGAAAATGAACAGATTTGTTGGGGTTTAAACTGTATTAGCTTTTCAAGTAAGTTTTGAGTTTATGTAGAGGGAACAACTACATATTAACTCAGCTCCCCTTGATATTAGGAGTGGTCTTTAATTCACAGTAAAGTTATTTCTTAGTTAAAGATGTTTGGAAGTCTTTAGTTTAACATTAGAGAGACTCTGTCACCAAAACATTGTTAATGAGAATGTAGAGAATAAAAACGATCTATACATTGTTAATTTCTTTTTTCATTGGCCTGCAATTCTGTTAGGAGAAATAAATATTTTTTAAATGCCTGTGTTGTTTCCTGTTAATGATATGACATTAATATGCAAATTATGCATTTCCTATGGAAAGTACTTCAGATACCACAGACACATATAAAATATATTCCCCCCCCCCCCCCCCCCCCCCATTTATGCATTTGTTTGCATGTATGCTAACACCGGATAAATCATATTTAGGTGACAGAGTCCAGTTAAAATACTTCTGTCTAAAGTGATGAGTTTTTTCTTTATAATGATCGGATGGATTAGTGTTTTTGTTTTTTTCCCGCCTCTCATTATGTCTAGGTCAGGGAGTCTTTGAATAGGTTCATTTAGGGCAAGTGGACAAGCTTGACCATGAGACTTTTCAGTTAAAGGATAGATCCAATCTGAAAAATAGCCTGACCACTAAATGTATGTTAAAACTGCCACTTTAAAAATAAATATGCATTCATTTTGATGTTTTTGTTGTAATACTTAATGTCTCTTAACATAAAGCTACCACAGTCTGGGGCACTGGCAGGCACAGCCTTGAAGTCACATGTTTGACTGCACTGACACATGGGATGCCACCCAACTGCTTTTTTTTTTACTTCAGTGTCAGAGAGGAACCCAGAACATGGGAGCACGAAACTGGGACCTTGGTCACAAATTGGGCATAATCTGTGCCATGCAGGATATTTGGCATATTTGTTTTGAAAGCTTGAGGTTTGCAGGCTTTATCGTTAGCCACATACCCGCTACATGGGAGCCAATCATAAAGCTTCCTTAGTGATGCTAATGAATTCCCAATGCATATGTGCAAGATTCTAGTAATGTCACCATTACACAGCCGTCTTGCCCCTCCAATCACTGCTGACAAAAAAAAATGGGCAGGAAATTACCAATTGATTGAGAGAGTCTTTGTAAACTCTCAAATTTCCTGCTTTAGCCCTCCCAATTAATAAAAACTGTTGTTTCAGTGTTAATAAATAGCAGGACACAAGAGCTGAATATTTTGAAAGGGATTCCTTTATTTATTAGTATACCAAAAAAACCTGTCTAATTGACAGGTTGAACACTACTAAATGGATTAAGCTTAATCTGCTGCCTGGATTGACTCATAACTTGCTTCACACTTCAAAATATCTGTACTGAAATACTACATCTTCAGCCAGCTAACCAAGCTTTTACACATAATATTTCACAATTCTGTTTAATGATTTCCCTATGCTAAAAGAATGCAGCATGTGCCTCTGCCAATTCTTGATCAGATATGTTTTTTTTTAAACTTCTGGTTGTCAATATGTTCATTGCTTTTTCTTTCTGCTCACTTTTAGTCCCTGGTAATTAGCAATTCTGCTCGACGGACGTCCACGATCGGAGAGATTGTTAATCTTATGTCTGTAGATGCACAGAGATTAATGGATTTGGCTACTTATATAAACATGATCTGGTCTGCTCCACTTCAGGTTATAATGGCTCTTTATTTATTGTGGCGGGTAAGACACAGCTATTTTGTTCTCCCTCCACACACTATCAGCAATAAAGAATTAACTGTGTTAGTGTGCATCAGTTGTAGTACTGGTTTCTGTTTTCATATTCTGTTTAGTTGAAAGATTTAAAATAACATGTGCAGATAATACTCCTTTCCTAGATATTTATCATACTTTCTATAAGCATTGTTTCACTGTATATTATCTTTTTATCGAATGATGTAATGTGTATCTTATCCAGAACACTGCTTTCTATGGATTTAATTTTGGTCGCCTGCTGACGCATTTTGAGACCTCTAAGCAACCATAATCAATATAATATAATGATACACACAATGAGTTGGTTCTCTTGATAATAGGGTGTCAAATTCACATGCTCATTGTGAGTCCCCATACACTGCTTTAATGAGTTATCTGAGAATTGCCATTTCTACAAAAACAAAGGGTTAATGTTTCAAGGACAACTGTTGGCAAACAAAGTTAATTGCATCAAGTCTAGGCATTTTAAAGGGACAGTGTAGTCACCCTTTTAACTTTGGTGCAACATGTAGGCAGCACTGGGTAGACTAGACTGTCACTTTCCGTTTTTTTTTTTCTTTTTCTTCTCTGTAAAAAAGAGATTATACTTAGCGTTGAAAGAGTGGCCACTAGTGGCCGTTTTCGGGTACTACATCAGTACGGCCTACTCTAATCTCTCTCAGACGCAAGCTTCTCCATGGAAACAGTGTGATTTGTATAGACTGCTTCCTGCAGAGTGAGCTGGATGGGGGAAGGGATCACAGAGGAACTTTTATTATCACAAAAAACACTTATTCTCTGTGGAGCACAATAAGTCATGGTTTGTCAGCAAGGCAGTAAATATATTTTATTTACTGCCTTGCTAAATCTGACACCAAGCCTGTGATTTGTTCTGCTAGTCATGGAGAATGAGTCCTTTTTATGATAATAAAAGTTCCTTTCTGTTTACTCCCCTGGTTGTCCTGCTCACTCATGAAGGGGACATGAAGTATAATATTAATCTAAATAAAAAAAGCACCAGTATCTACATTTTCACACTATAACTATATAATTCCTATCAAACTCACACATGTTCTGAACTTACCATCATCATCATATTGGTATTAAGTAAACTGTAACGTGGGGGGGACCACACTCCATCATGCTCAGCCATGCTGGAATTTAGGGGGGACTGCAGTGTCTATCATGCTCAGCCAGCTGGCATTCATGGTGGGGACTGCAGTGCCTATCATGCTCAGCCAAGCGGGCATCATTAATGGGGGGACTACAGTGCCTATCATGCTCAGCCAGCTGGCTTTTATGATGGGGACTGCAGTGGTGCCTATCATGCTCAGCCAAGCTGGCATCATTTATGGGGGGACCACACTGCCGATCACAGCCAAGCTGGCATTTAGGGGGGGACTGCACTGCCTATCATGCTCAGCCAAGCTGGCATTTAGGGGGGACTGCACTGCCTATCATGCTCAGCCAAGCGGGCATCGTTTATGATGGGGACTGCAGTGCCTATCATGCTCAGCCAAGCTGGAATCTTTTATGGGGGGACCACACTGCCTATCCCAGCCAAGCTGGCATTTAGGGGGTACTGCACTGCCTTTCATGCTCAGCCAAGCTGACATGATAGTGCTGGTTGATATGACTGACATTATACAGTGACAGGGCACTAACTTATAAAGTACTTTATTTGTATCCATTCATTAAAGCATTTCCATTTCAAATGTGTGCACTTGATGAAATCTTTCATCTAAACATAACATTTTGTCGACAGTTGTTCTTTTAACAAGTGCCCTTTATACATCTTAGTGTTGTATAATATACATATTCAGTAAAATAATGTGTGCAAATATTCATACTAATTCTATTATTTATATAAAATGTGTGTATTTAAAATATATTTTGGGAAAAAACTGCCTATCATGCTCAGCCAAGCGGGCATTATTTATGATGGGGACTGCAGTGCCTATCATGCTCAGCCAAGCTGGAATCATTTATGGGGGGACCACACTGTCTATCACAGCCAAGCTGGCATTTAGGGGAGACTGCACTGCCTATCATGCTCAGCCAAGCTGACATGATAGTGCTGGATGATATGACTGACATTATACAGTGACAGGGCACTAACTTATAATGCTCTTGTCTACACTAGGATCTCTAATGCAACAAATTGCCTGATTACATCACTAAACAGGAAATCATATTCCAATTCTTATTGGCTGCTGCTGGGAAAATAAACTCCCTTAGAAGCCTAAGTGAGACACCCATTGAGTGGGCTGTCCTGAACCTCTGCAAATGTGCATTTTCATCTAAGTGTAATATCTTCATTTTTTAAGTCATGCAAAATATAAAATATGCATTTTAAAGTACTTTGAAAGTACTTTAATATGCATTAAAATGTTGAAGAGGAATTGTGGGCACTAGACAGTCCCTTTAAGTGGAAATGCAAGAAACACAAATAAAGTACATTACTGAACCCCGTTTGCTCTGTATAGCCTAATCAGGAGGCAGACATCTTGTGTCAGATCTTTCTTCATCAAAACTAAGATTCTAAGCAACATGTCTGCCCACTGACAGAGCTATACAGAGCAAAGAGGACTAAATAAAGTACTTTATTTGTATCCATTCATTAAAGCATTTCCATTTCAAATGTGTGCACTTGATGAAATCTTTCATCTAAACATAACATTTTGTCGACAGTTGTTCTTTTAACAAGTGCCCTTTATACATCTTAGTGTTGTATAATATACATATTCAGTAAAATAATGTGTGCAAATATTCATACTAATTCTATTATTTATATAAAATGTGTGTATTTTAAAATATATTTTGGTAAAAAAAACATTTCAGGAAAAAAACAGTTTTTTGTTTTTTTTAGAACCTGGGTCCCTCTGTGCTGGCAGGAGTTGCTGTCATGATCCTCCTTGTACCTGTCAACGCAGTGTTGGCAATGAAGACTAAAAAGTACCAGGTATGTACTTTGTCATTTTTTTTTACATATAGGGGTAATATTGAGTATTTTACATTCACACTGTCACAGAAGAGACTACCATAATACTGTTTAATCTCTCTAGTGTCCTTAAGGACGAAACCTTGAACTGATCATAGTGATCAGATCACAGGGACACAGTGTTGTCACTACCTCAAAATTGAAATATCCCAGAACCGGCGCAAAGTGGTTACACTGGATGTAACCTGTTCTCACTGAACACCAGTTACATTTAGCCAATACACAGCCATTAGCGAGGAGGAGATGAATCTTCTCCCCTGCTGGAGGTGCGGATGGCATCATAGGTGTCCTGCATACCAGATAGTGCTGCTAGGTTGCAGAGAAGCAACTTTGTGACATGGCATCCGGGATGTTTTCGCATCATTCAGAAGCCTTTTTAATAAGACAGATGCTGGCTTCTGTCTGATTAAAAGACTGTAGCCCATGATTTACTGGGATTATGTCGTTTCCAGCGGTTCAGCACCCGTACTGCAATGTTTTTAGTATACTTCACCACAATATTAACTGTAAATTGCTTCAAATTTATGTTCTAAATGTAACGTCTCTAACCTCCACTAGGGTTGCCAGCTGGCAGGTATTTTATCGGCAGGCCGGTACAAAATTGACTTTAGGCCAATGTTAAGTCTATGGAGGCAGTAGCAGGGCCGGTATTTTTCTGAAGAAAAGCTGACAACCCTGACCTCCACCAAAGGCCATACAAAATGTCAATATGTCCTGTTCTCTCAGACATATCCAATTTTGTCCCAACCCATCCCCACACTACATTATTACCCATTACAAATGAACCTAGAGGGTTTCTTGGTCCCTCCAGGGGTCTCTTGGCATTTTTCTCTCTTTTTTTAATTTTTATATTGTTGATTTGTCTTGATCATAGTGCATTTTCTAGATACAATGGTTAAAAAACTAAGAAAGTTGAACAAGATCAATTCTATTTATCGTAAATCGTGAATGAGATACACATCACATATATTTGTATGTTTGGGGTTTGAAAAAACTATATATGTTTGGGGTCATAAAAAAACTATGAATGCATAACACAAGAAAAAATATTTATTGTACTTGTGAATAAGAAACATATCACATATATTTTGTATGTTTATAATAAAAAAAAATGGACAGAGAAACATGTCTGCAGTGTGTTTACTTTTGTCATATAGTAATTCACCAAGAATTAAAGTGCTTGCTCAAAAATTCTCTGTGCCAGAAATGTTGGGTGTGCATATAAACATATGTGTTTAAGTATATGTGGCATAGCACATTCCTGATTAGAGAAAAGAAAAGCAAAGCCAACAAGATGTCACAAAATAAATATAGATTACCTCTGTAATAAACACAAAGATTTAAAGGAGAAAACACCTCATTTTTAAAAGTAGGGCATTATACCTGGCAAAATCCACACAATAAGATTTGCATTCTCCAATTCACATTTGGCAAACATTTTATCCTTTTAATCTGTGTCACAATTTGTGAGCAGTATATTATTATTCTGTGGCTTTATTGTGCTGGCTTAGGTTACAAATAGAACGACCAGACAAGGTGCAATCCTTGCACCCAGAGAAACATTAAGGACTTTAATCCTGAAAGAGAAAATCGCAAGAAATTAAGAAGGCAGTTTCAAACTTAAGGTCATCCTAGCCCAGTTGGGAAAATTCCTCCATTCAATGGCAAGCGGTGGTAGTGTCTGCTGCAAACTACAAAACATAAAGTGGATAAGCACCATGGTATTTTTTACTAAACATCCAAATGAACATAAGAGGGTATTTTATTTATTTGCTCTTTGTGTAGCCTGCTCTTTGGTTTCTAATAGCCAGTGCAATGGATATTTAATTATTCTCTGGGAAAGGCTTTTGCAGTCTCCTGTGTTCCTCTCTTACAGTGGGAAAGTGAGTTTGGTTACCTCCGGCACATTACTAATGGACTTTTCTCTAGGTTGTCCAGATGAAATGCAAGGACAACCGGATTAAGCTAATGAATGAAATATTGAATGGTATCAAAGTCTTGAAGCTTTATGCCTGGGAACTAGCCTTCAAGGAGAAAGTACTAGGCATCAGACAAGAGGAGCTTCAAGTGTTGAAGAAATCTGCGTACCTGTCCGCAGTTGGAACCTTCACCTGGGTGTGCGCACCTTTCCTGGTAAGTAGACACACTTCCCAGAAGGCAACTACTGCTGTCACTTGTTGACTTTATAAAATTGTGTATTCCAAGTAGGAAAATCAGTCCTCAACCTACACTAGTGTAGAAAACGTAAAATATCTTTAAAGGACAACTGTCAGCAAAAAATGAAGTCATGTTTAATTGAAAGATGGCAATAAGTGTAAAAATTCTATATAGACATGCATTAATGAAAGAATACAAATTAAGTACCTTTTATTGAACTTTTTTTGCGTGTATTGTTCTGTTTGGGGGTAGACATGTTGTTTAGAATTTTGGATCAGATGAAGGCAGATCTGATCCATCATGTCCACTCCATACATATGCAAAACAAGCAGAGAGGGCTCAATAATATACGTCATTTCTATTCTTTCACCAAAGCATTCCAATTTAAAATACCCACACTTGATGCAATCTTTCAGTTAAAAAACAAAGGTGTGGGATCACTCTCAGCGAGAATGGGCAAAAGCTGAACTAGCCAGCCTTATAGGATGTAACCTACTCGGGAGAGGAATCACCGTTTTTTGCTCGCTTGCACCATTACTGTGGAAACCTTCGCATTCGCATATTAGACTGGTCCCACCCATAAGGGTAGTCCAGATCCAAATGGCCTGGTCTCTGCATGAAGAACACGGCAACCACAGATGTACGTTTCAGCCTTCATTGGCCTCGTCAGTATGGTACGGCTGGTATCCCTCTAGGTGCAATCTTTCAGTTAAACAGAAATGTATTTTATGCCAACCGTTGTCCTAAGTGGTGGTTTCACCAAAAGTGTCTGAAATAATGCATTGTGGAAGGATTTTTTTTTCTTATGTAGGTAATTTCCACTAATTTTGGCATAATCCCAAGACTCATCCCAGAGATAATCGTCAAAAGAAACAGCCATGCTATCGATGTAGGAAACCTAAAAATCCAGGCACACCTGTGGGTCACAAACAATTCACAATTGGGGGATGGGTTAAAACTGTAATAAACCAAAATGCTAAATGGAAAAATAAATGAACCCAACGTTACAATATGGGAAGGGAAGGATATTTTATACACAAGCCCAGATCATTTAAAAATGGAGTAGCACAAACTAAACTCCTATGCACTCAATACATTGGAATACTGGCTGTACCAAATGCAAATGCCTTACACTTAGAGCACCAACCTGGCAGCTTTATAAATCTGTAATGCAACTTCCTTACCTGAGCACAAGGAATGTGTCTGACATCCCACAAATGTTCATTATTTTTACTGTTTTTTTTGTATCTTGTTGTTCAACAGCCTTGACAATGCTATGGTGTGGGGCCCCTCACTAATGAGTGTTTTGAGCAAATTCTGCCATTTCCCTGGATTAAATAACTAGACTCACTCCTAAAGTCCACAAATATTTATTAGTATTGTGTTACTCTGATATATCATGCCTCCCACTTGGGACAAAGCAAAGGACTTATGTCCTGCGATCCCAATGTCCTCCTGCAGTGTCCAAATTCTCCAGGGCACTGAAGGTTAAGATATCTGCATCTAAGATGCTGTTGGCACAGTGCCTGTCAGTCATACTATGGTTCAGTGGGAAGCTGGATGTCCTTGGTACTGTGCATGTGCAAAAATGCTAATATAACCTCCTCAGAGGCCACGTCACTAGAATCTATCAGAGTGGAGAGGCACATTATAGTGAATAGATAAATCCGTTAATATGCACTTCATACTGTAGTAAGGATTATGTGTATGGACCAAAATAGTTGTTTCACTTGTCTCTCATTTTAATTATTTTTCCCCTCTCTTTCCTAAGAACGTACTTGCTGCTTTCTATTATGAAATCTATTATGCCCACGTTAGGATAAAATATGCATTGTTCCATCTACAGGTGTTTATAAGGGGAACATCGTAAATGGAAAATAGACTTAGGCTGGGTTCATGTTTACTTTATCTTGTCTGCCTTGTCTCATTCTTATGCTAGAGGAGAAGGATTTTGGCTGGCGATGCAGGAATAAATGTCTAAATGTGGATACATAATCTGGAACATGTACGCATGGAGCAAATTCTGTACTACTGTATGTGCAAGTATAGAGGGACACGGACATTTAAATAAAACAGAGTCTGTGTGTAATAAATAAAGCCTCTATCTCTAAGTGTGTGCATAAATTACATAGGATTATGTGCTTTTGTTACAATGTATACTGTGAAATCTGCATGTTTTATACTATTTTTAAATACCAGGCAACAGTAATGAATTATGCCCACTGTCGATAGCTATCCTCAAAATGTTTTAAAATCAAAATTTTGTTTCAATATATTACATTACATTACCTTTTATTTATATAGCGCCAAAAATTTACACAGCACTTGGTACAGAGCATAAGGAGTTACAAACAAATTTAGACAAAACAGTTACAGACTAAAACATGAGGTAGAGGGCCCTGCTCGCAAACTTACATTCTAAACACGCAAGGAGGGTGTGAGGCAGAATGAAAAAAGGGGAGAAGTAAAAATAACAGTAGATTGTGATAATGGAAGGTGTGTGGGGGTAACTGAGAACTGAGTCACACCAGAAGTTACCAAGTAGGAGAATAGTTGGGTGCATTGTAAGTCTACAAATGGCAGTTGATTAAAGTATGTGATGAGGTTAAGATATTTCTAGTAGATATGTGCAGAAGGGGGAAGTATGACAGGTGGTTGATTAGAGGTCAAGTCACATCACCTAACCAGACTTATAAAAGAAATCAAGCTGTGGGTGGGAGGGAATTAAACAGTCTGGTCTGGTTGCAAAAGGATTCTGTGAGTGTGGGTCCAAGTGAGATCTGAGTGAAGGAAGAGAAAAGAATTAAAGGTTGTAAAACACATGAAGAATGTGGGAGGAGATTGAAATCAACTGGAGAGTGACCACAGATAGTGTAAGTATATCATTTAGAGTGAGACAGATCAATAGAAAATTCAAAGTTGCATAAAATGGAGAGGGTAGTATACAGATTTTCGTATAGACTGGGTGTTTTTAAAAGTCAAGAACTGCCTAAATATCTGTAAAATAAATGTAGATGAATCTCATCATGATCACATAGCATATCTCCCAGCTGCTACCCCCAACAAATCGGAAGCCTGGGCAAAGATTAAAGGTCATTCTGTCGGGACAGAGGTAGAGATTGGCAGGGCAAAGCCTCAAATTTGGAACCCTCTCACATAAGAATGGACATTTGGGAGGCATGATAATTAATTTGCTCATTGGGTGTACCTTTTGACCTATAAGCATTGTAGATATTAATAGTGACAAATATAATGGCACTTTATAGATAAAGTGTTCAAAATACAACGTGGCATTTCATGGCAGATACTTTTTTAAAGCACAATTGAAAGATTGCATCGTGTAGGCATTTTAAAAAGAAATGCTTTCATTTTATGAATACAATGGAGCCCTATTTGCTTGTATAGCAATGTTGTTTGGTTAGATGAAGGAAGATCTGGACCATCTTGATGTGCTATACAAGTAGAGATGGATCAATAAGGTACTTTGTATTCTTTCATGAAATCCTTTCTATATGAAATACCTACATTTGATGCAGTCTTTCGATTAAGCATAAGTTATTTATTTTGCTGACCGTTGTTCTTTAAAGTTCTATAAGAAATAACAAATATGTGCACCCACCCAGCCTGTGTTGATATTTGTTTGTTTTTGTTCTCTTGTCAATCGTTGTCCTAATGTATTGTTCCCATGGCCAAGAACGTCCTGACCATCTCTTTTCTTTGCAGGTTGCTCTGTCGACATTTGCGGTTTATGTCCTAATCGATAAGAACAATGTCCTAGATGCTGAAAAGGCCTTTGTCTCCTTGGCCTTGTTTAATATTCTTAGATTCCCATTAAACATGTTGCCAATGGTCATTAGCAGTATGGTGCAGGTAAGCCTGATCAATACCAAAATATCATAGACAGTAAGTGCATTGTACAGGAAACTGCTTGAATTGTCGGTAGACACACAGGGTATGCAGTCATAAAACATCTTACCATATTAAATATTACCACCACATGTCTGATTTTTATGGGTATAGTAGTTCCAAATTTGGAGCCTTTGTATCGGACAGATAGCAAAATAACTTAAAAATTATTTTGCAGAGGGAGAGGAGTATAGTGTAAAATTTAAAGGATATGATTAGTGTGTTGAACCGGTCAGTTATATGACCGCCATCTTAATTTCTTTGTTTTGGTGGTGTTAATATACATGCCACTGTATTTTTAAAATGTTCTATATCAAAAGGCAATATAAAAAGTCTGAAATAATGGAAAAAGCTTTATTTAACTTTTTTTTTAAAGTGGACAGATTACATAGAAGTGTGTTTTTTATATTTATTTTTATTTTAGGCGAGTGTTTCATTAAAACGCCTCAGAGTTTTCTTCTCTCATGAGGAACTGGAACCAGACAGCATCATCAGAGAGCCCCAGAAAAACTGTGAGTATATAACAAATTGTATTGAACAAATGTTGACTTTTTAAATTGATACAAGCCCAATAAATTATTGTAATGAACAAAAGTGCAACAGGAAATAATTTGTTTAACAAAAACAAGGCTGGAGGGCTCAATTGTTATATATATATCAGAGGCGTCACTAGGGTTTGTGTCATGGTGTCACCCCCATGGATTTACTCCAATACAATGCCAAACAGATTCCTTAGTAATGCCAGTTAGATGGCCTATTAACTATGCCACACACAGGAGCCCCATAACTATGCCACACACAGGAGCCCCATAAATTATGCCACACTCGAGCCCCATAAATTATGCCACACCAGAGCCCCACTATTTATGCCTCACCTCTTCCCAATTAATTATGCCACACACATACACACAGGTGCCCAATAAATATGCCACACACATGCGCCCCATAATTATGCCAGACATGGGACCGCCATTAATTATGCAACACACAGGAGCCCCACGAGGTGACAATTGTACAATTCTAAAACAATACATATCTATACATGCAGACATCTCTCTCTTTCTATAACAGCCAATTTGCCCAATTATATGCCAGGATCATTTTGTCATTAATAAGCCACAGCCAATTTGCCCATTAATAGGCTGGTATTATTGTGCCATTCAGATGCCAATACCATTGTGCCATTCAGATGCCAATACCATTGTGCCATTTAGATGCCAGTATTATTGTGCCATTCATATACCAGTATTATTGTGCCATTCATATACCAGTAATATTGTGCCATTCACATACCAGTAATATTGTGCCATTCAAATACCAGGAATATTGTGCCATTCAGATACCAGGAATATTGTGCCATTCAGATACCAGGAATATTGTGCCATTCAGATACCAGGAATATTGTGCCATTCAGATACCAGGAATATTGTGCCATTCAGATGCCATAATTATTGTGCCATTCAGATGCCATAATTATTGTGCCATTCAGATGCCATAATTATTGTGCCATTCAGATGCCATAATTATTGTGCCATTCAGATGCCAGTAATATTGTGCCATTCAGATGCCAGTAATATTGTGCCATTCAGAGCCCAGTAATATTGTGCCATTCAGAGCCCAGTAATATTGTGCCATTAAGATGCCAGGAATATTGTGCCATTTAAAATACCAATAATATTGTGCCATTCAGATGCCAGGAATATTGTGCCATTCAGATGCCAGGAATATTGTGCCATTCAGATGCCAGTAATATTGTGCCATTCAAATACCAGTAATATTGTGCCATTCACATGCCAGGAATATTGTGCCATTCAAATACCAATAATATTGTGCCATTCAAATGCTAGTAATATTGTGCCACTCAGAGCCCAGTAATATTTTGCCATTCAGAGCCCAGTATTATTGTGCCATTCAGAGCCCAGTAATATTGTGCCATTCAGAGCCCAGTAATATTGTGCCATTCAGAGCCCAGTAATATTGTGCCATGCACGGAGGAGGGAAACACTGACACCGGATGTGACGTAACGTCACATCCGGTTGCGGTGATTTTTTTATTTTTTTTAACGGCGGCAGAATCCAGAGGATGCTTAACTTCACTGCGGGGGGGATGCCGGCAGCACGGGTGTCACCCCCGCTGGAGGTGTCACCCGGTGCGCTCCACACCCCCCGCACCCCCCTCGGGACGCCACTATATATATAGGATACTATACTACAGGCTGTAGTTTGAAGACCCCTGTTCTAGATTATTGATTGTGTTTCTTTATAAATTGTATTTCTGGCAAAGCTTTTCCTATATTTATATTAGGATCATAAATTTAGAATACATGTTTATTTCTTGTGCTGTATTTTCTCTTTTCTTAGCTGGAGCTGGTGTTGACATGAGGAATGCTACATTCTCTTGGTCTAGGAGTGATCCACCTACTTTGAAAGAGTAAGCCTTTTGCCCATTAAATTTTGTTGTAAATTCAAAAACAAAATGTATGATTTTTTTTTTTTTTTTTCATTGTATGGAACATAGTGTGTGTGATTTGTATTTAGGTTTTGTTTTGATATTTATAAACTTCTTTTGCTGCTTCTCCTCTCGCAAATTTTTCAGGATTAACGTCTCCATTCCAGAAGGCTCCTTGATTGCCGTTGTGGGACAAGTAGGCTGTGGGAAATCGTCTTTATTATCCGCACTACTGGGAGAAATGGAAAAAAAAGATGGCTATGTAGCCATGAAGGTATATTAAAACATATATTTGTGGGAACCAGTTAAGATACTCTTGGAATTCTATAAACACTGTCCCATGCACATTTTTAGTCCAGTTTACAATGATTTGTAAATCCACTGCTGAAATACATGTGAACTTGTAGTTGAAATGTCAGTCTTCTCCAGAGGGACAGGTGCAGTAGAAATGTTAGAGCAGCAGCCTCAAATTCTATCTCACCCCTTCTTGAGGGCATCATAGCCTTTTGGTGTCTATACGAGTAGCTAGCAGATTTATTTTTTTTGTTTGCACATTTCTCTGATACTTTTACCAATAATCCATTTTCATGTTAGCATAGAAATAAAGTATATAGAACTGGAGCTTTGTATTGTGAGTGGGAATCTTATCGGACACCCGTAATACACAATGTAACATGAATGGTTTGGATAAAAAGAATGTAAAGGATTTTTTCCCCATTGCAGGGTTCTGTGGCTTACGTTCCTCAGCAAGCCTGGATACAAAATGCATCCTTGAAAGACAATGTTATATTTGGAAGAGAAGGCAAGGAAACTCTGTATAAGAAAGTGATAGAAGCCTGTGCTCTGCTGCCAGACTTGGAGATACTGCCCTCTGGGGACAGAACGGAAATTGGAGAAAAGGTCAGAACATTCTTCATAGGCTTCAGCACAATACACAGAGAAGCCAGGTTTACTGGGGATTTCCACAGTGATGAGATCAGTGGTTATTAAACCCCTCCTTTGGGAAGCCAAACCAAACCCGGCATGACTGTCATAATGAGTTTAGACTGTATAAATTCAGCTGTTGTCTCTGTTTTCGCATATGGAAGTTCCCCCAGGGGAGGCACGGAGGAGAGTGAATGCTTTCAGTGTAATAATGTGTAATGTTTGCTCTAAGGCCATCCAAGTTATACTGTAAACATTTTACCACACATGCTTATGTAATACGTCTAAACTAGGATTTATTTAAATTGACGTGTTTTCCAAACACCTCATTATTGGACTGCAAGAAAAAAAATCATAAAAACGTTAACTCTTTGAGTTCCCGAGTCTTGAATGTGTCTTGGTTATTACATGAAGTGGCTGAACGTTCAGTAAAAGTACCATTGAATTGTGTTGTGTATTCAGGGTGTGAATTTGTCTGGAGGACAGAAACAGAGGGTGAGCCTCGCTCGGGCCGTTTATTGTAACACGGATGTCTACTTGCTTGATGATCCTTTGTCTGCTGTGGATGCTCATGTTGGAAAACACATTTTTGATCATGTCATTGGACCAAAGGGGCTGCTAAAAGAAAAAGTGAGTATTTTTTAAAGTCCCCATTAAAGGTACTTTTCCAGTTATAACATTGTAGTGATTTCATTTGTTTTATGTCCACACCTCCTCCTTTCTACTTTGGGATAATCATGCATGTAGCAAATTTGTAGATTGAGTAGCATTTTAAATTAATTGGGCAAAATCACTAACACACGTCTCATTTTTGTCTCTGTACTTTACATTTAAGACTCGACTTCTTGTAACTCACGGAGTCAGTTATCTGCCACAAATGGACTCTATTATAGTGATGATTGATGGGAAAATTACTGAAGTTGGGTCTTACCAGGAACTTTTGAAGCAAGATGGTGCATTTGCTGAGTTTCTTCGTACTTATGCCAACGCGGAACAGAATAAGGATCAAGGTGATTGTTTACAATTTTAAGATATATTCTTCCTCTATACATTTGCTATCAGTATGGGTAGGCACCGGCATTGACCCTGGTGAATCTTTACTGAACTTTCTGATGGACAATTCAATGATGTTCTATGGACCTCCACAGACCTTGCAATGGAAACTGGTGTCCTTGTATGCACACTTTGCATCGGTCATCAGTGTGCATTATATATACACCTTTACAAACCATTACTGGAAGCCTGACTTGGATGGATACCAATGAACGCAATTTTAAAAGTACATGAACCTCAAGTATGTTCTAGCCGAGCATCTGACATATTTAACACTGCAAATAATTATATAACTTAGACCGTTATGAGACGGATTGCAGACAAGAGACATGGTGCTAGCACAGTAACAATGCAATGCTATATGCTGTGGTTTATATATTATATTAAAGCCTTTTTGTGTCCAGGATTTGATGCGCCTGCTTTAGTGGTGCATTAGTCTGAATCAGGGTTCCTTGACAGTCAAGTGCTCGGAAATACTGTTTGGTTAGAGTTTACATGCCACTCTCTGTATGTGAGCTGCCAGCTGCCTTCTCCTAACATATATTCTTTGCTTATCTTTCTGTTTTGTGCTGCCATGAATACAGACAGTACAGATGTTGAAGAGGAGGAAGGTTTGTCTTAGAACGCATGTTGGTGCTTGTTAGATTGATTTTGTGCATGTGGCCTTCAGGGGGAAATTGAAAACCTTCTTTTTCTTTTGAGGGTTTTCCATATTAAACAAGTGCATGATGAAAAGAGACAGGAATGTCCAGAAATTAGTAAAGGGGAGACAGTGGTGATATTTTGTAAGATTTTCATAATTTCAACCGGACTTAAATAAATAACTTATTATTTAATATAACTATTTCTTTTGCCTGGATAAATAATTACTTATTAAAGCTTTTAGTTAGGTATTTTTATTTATTTTTTTGCAATACATAACCTGAAAACATACTTTTTGCAGGCTGGGAATTTTGCTGTGATTAAAAAAGAAATTGGCACAATGCTCTGAGCAATGGTAAAAGTAAACGAAAGACCAGGACACTTTGAAAGATGTTGCTATAGATTCCTTGTATGCATAAAAACTGTACAGGTTAAACACTACCCAATTCATCAAAGATAGTTTAATATTTGGAGTGTATCTTCAAAGAAGCAAAGTGTATCATTTTTGGACAGGGTTTTTGAGTGCAAACTGTGCACAAGCATCAGTTGATCCCCATTCTTTATGAAACATCACCATTTAAATAAAATATATATTTTCTTCCATTTCATGTGAAGTAAATAAGACCATAAAGCAGCCAATATTTTATTGGGGAGACAAACGGGTATCGCACCAGTAACATTGCTGAGGAATATTTTACTTGAGATTGGGATTTAGTAAAGTTTGGTTCCTGTGGTATTCTCCACATAGATCTGATATAGAAACAGACAACCCATGAAAGACCATGTCTGCTAAAGTATTTATTATTTTACTACCCAAGTCGTGTTTTTTTCTCAGTGCTAGCTGCTGATGTAAATCTGTCCTTTATGTACTGTAGTGTTTGCGCTTCATTTGTACTGTATATCGGTTTGTGCAGTTAGTATATAGACTGAGAATATAATTGAATCTTGGCACACAGGGTGCAGCATCCTTAAAGGGACAGTCTAGTCCCCACACTCACTTTGGTGCAAGATGAAGATTACTGCTTGTATAATGCACAGGCTTTTATCCCTGTGTGATTTGATGCAGGCATTCTGTATAAATCACATTTTTAATATTTGACTCAAGCCCTCCCCAATGATTACTGCATGTTTATTGCAGGTGCGGCAGCATGATTATATAGACACTGGGGATATAAAGTTTTGTTTCATTTAGTCACTTCCTGTCCTCCTCAAACTGAGTCTACTGAGTGGCCTATGAGTGACCTTGGTCTTGTACACCGTAGGATCTCTTAACAGTGCAACACATTGTCTGATGACATCACTAGAGAGACAGGAATTCTATACATTTGAATTAAAGTATTCTCATTGGTTCCTGCAGCAAAAAGGAAATGACTTTTACTCAGCTAGTGTGGGCAGTCCTTGTTTCTTGCAAACTGCTGAAATTTCACAATTTCTTCTAGCTGCAATTATTTTAAATTTGAAGCAATTCAAAATGTAAGACATGCATTCTAAAGTACTTTGAAAGCACATTAAAATGCATTAATATTTGGAAGATGCATTTTGGGCACCAGATTGTCCCTTTAATTGAATACAATTGTAATGTGTGGTTTGTTGTGTGTCAGTGGGACGATTATTGTTAAGTTGTGTTTTGAGCAAGCTCGCTTTTGCTAATCTTTGAACCAGAGAGAGGGTGGTGGTGGTTGTTGTTTTTTTGAGAATACCTTTACATATTCCTTTATAGATAGGTTGTCATATTCATTTTCTGTTTTAAAATCTGACAGAGGCTCCGAGTCCATCAGAAGACAAACATCTGGAAAATGGGATCTTGGTGAATGAGAAGAATGAGAGACTTCTCCACAGGTTAGAAATTAAGTATTTGTGAGCAGAAGAAATACCTGGCGATTGCATATAAGAGAGTTTTAGAATAGGTTTGTTAAATGTTGGACTTTACTTCTTTGGCAAACCTGCACCACAGAAGGATCCATTTATTTCTGTAGTAATAGTTTTGTTTAGTAGTAAAATCAAAAAAGGAAGCATAAACTAGTAAGTATTAAATAAGGAGTGCTGCTGAAATGAGTTCATAGTTGGTTTAAACAGATCACAAACCTCTAAAGTTTAAGTTTTCATTTAAATTACTTAAAAATACTTGTCTGAAATGGCAAAATTACAATTTAGTAACATGTTTTTATTAGGTGTAACATATGACTGATGTACGCAGCCATTGTGCACAAGGCTGTATTTATTTTATTGTTGAATGTACGCAAACTGGCTAACATATATACCAGCAAATTGTTCTGCTGTTGGACACCTTCCCGTTGATCCAAGATACCCATTCCCAGGTCTTGCTTCTCTGGAATACCAAAGAATTGTGCATGCACTGGTTTGTTAATCTCGTGTATTCTACTGCATTTCAATTAAACAGCCCATCCACATCTGGCTGACAGTCGGCAGGCTTGTGTAACTTGACATGCACAGCTGGCTGACCGTCGGCAGGCTCGTGTATTGAGAGGTATACAGTAACCAAACTCACAGCTGCATTAGCACTCACCTCTCCAACTTTTATTGCACAATCCGTTGTCTTTCTATTGTTGGCTCTGAAGGTTTAGCTCATTCATTTAATCTTTGTTGTCCTTAAAATTACCTTTAACAGATCACTAAGTGCATCCTCGGACACCAGCAAGACTACTCATCAAAACAGCACAGTGGATTTACAGAAGTCAGGTTCACAAAAAGAGGCCTGGAAACTGACCGAAGCAGACAAAGCCAAGACGGGCAGTGTGAGCAAATTCAGTAGCGCTCCTTGTACACATAACATTAATTATAGTGTGGGCTCCGGAGCTGAACGTGTTAACAGATTTAGTAGTTTTCCTACACTTTAGACTCTGTTTGCAGGAATACTGAGGAAATCTCCGAGTTTAGTTCTGATCTCGTGCAAGCAGCTTATCTGCTCTATTGCACACAAGCCTTTGCTTCAGCACCTAACACTTGAAGTTCATGTGACCCAGATTTGAGATGATTTTTATAGTCCTTTTTGTAGAATTTTTGCATATTTCAGTCCAAATTCAGTCACCTGTCCAAATTAATAAAATTAATATAACTGAGTTTGTATAGAACCGTAGAGCAAGAGGAATCATTTGCATATTGATTTAGCAAAACTGCAAATAAAATGCTTATATTAAGGGACTGAATCACCTGAAAATGAACTGTGACTGTAGAGAATAAAAAAATTATCTGTACAATGTGTTGGCAAAATTGCTAACAAATGCCTAAATTAGGAAAAGAAATGTGTCTGTGGAGTCTCCTACTTATGACATCACCTATTATGCAAATGAACTGGTTTTCATTGGCAAATGTGGAATTTGCATGTTAGGCCACAGGTGATGTCACAAGCAGTAGACACCACAGACACACTTAAAACACGTTTTTCTCCTAATTTAGGCATTTGCTTTCAGTTTTGCAAACACAGTATATGGATCATTTTCTACAATTTTTCTATTCTCTAAAGTCACAGTAAAAACAATACGCAAATGAACTGGTTTTCATTGTAATTTGAAGGAGAAATGATGAAAACATTATGTATACATTGTCTAAAAGGGGATAAAGAACAACAATGGAAGTAACCATACTCCTCTGAGTGTGGGAAGCTCTGCCTGGACCTCCTCTTGTCATGTGAAATGGATAATGGATAACTAAATAGGGCAGATAAATAATGAGACTGGATTCCCAGCTAATCATGCTTTTTCTTTATGGACTGAAACTATACATAAAAGGAAGAACCATAGTGTGCACCATGTATTGCTGAAATCTCACTCTCTAAAATATGCTCTCACCCACGATGTGCAGTATATGCCATATACAAGAAGTCTCTATTCCTATTTAGTCTGGCTATAACTAATACCCTCACAGTTTTATTATTAATCTCTGGAGCCTCACCCCTATACGGTGTTCGTGGCATTTCTCGTTGTCTCCAGTTCTTTCTGAGGAGAAAAATGACATCTAGTTTTGGATGCCACACGTTACTGGCTACTGTGGTGAATGTACATGGAGAAGTGAGAGTCTGACAATGGGGCACACATAGTTAAAAAGAGCATGTGCATTTCTTTTATAAAAAATAAATAAATATATATATAGTGTTTTATTTTGAGTGAGATTTTGGCAGTCAATATCTACCAAATAGAACTTTTCTATGGTTCACACCATGGTTCAAATTACACATTCGATTAATAAAGCCGTTTATTTGCACATGCAACCGAAAGGTGATATCATAACCCAGTGACCACACAGACCTATTTAAAACCTTTCAGTGACCACACAGACCTATTTAAAACCTTTTTTTGCTGTGAATCCATACATTTGGTTGCATGCTAGATATATGGAATCTTTTGAGCATGTAGGTTACTCTTATCCTCTTGCTCACTTAGCACTGGCCAAATGTGACCCTGTGTAATCTTTTATTCATAGGTTAAGCTGGCAGTCTTCTGGGAGTATATGAAAGCCACTGGACTTATTCTCTCTCTCTTGAGCGTCATCCTTTTTGTGTGCAACCATGTATCTTCTTTGGCTTCCAACTATTGGCTCAGCCTGTGGACCGATGATAAAGTCATAAATGGAACCCAACAGAACACCACAATGAGACTGTCCGTTTATGGGGCATTGGGAATCTCACAAGGTTAGCATTCAGTGTTTGTTCCTTTGCTGATTTACCCACTGATTTACACTAAACGGTGTAGAACAAAACTATGCAAACCAGTGCATGATGTATTCTTGGCTCGTAGTAGTTTTATTATAACCAACTCATCACATAATTCTCAAATTATGATTTAAACGTTAACGGCAAACTATGTTCGATCATCAAGTGCTGGTTAAGTAAAATCCTAAAAGAAACTTGGAGGGCTGCTTACACAATGTGTACAAGTGCATAAATTGTGAGGAAAAATATGTATTTAATTGTTTTGTCTCCTGTTAGAGATCATCGTGTAGCTCAATATGCAAGTGAACCAATGTCAGTCAGATTTGTGGTCATTTGCATATGCCGCCACAAGATGATGTCATAAACAAAACCCATCTTAATCTATCCATCGTGATTATGAAAAAAGCCACCTTTTTTCAAAGGGACATTATGATAGATGAAGAAAAATTGTGAGTTTAAATTGTGTGTGAATGTGTGAGTGTAGTTCTGTGTTTTGTCAGGTAAGAGGCAGCGCTGAGTTTAATCTCCCGCGTTTAAAGGTTTGTATATTTCTGGAACTTTTGCAAATAAAGAAATAAAACTCTGTCTCTGTGTAAACCCGGCATCTATCGTTACATAATTACCCATCAGCCCCAGACAGATGCGAGTATCCATGTCAACCAGGTCATCTGTGCTTCATGAGTTTACATTCAGCTCTGCCTCTCAACATCTGTTGGTACTTGGAATGACTAATAAATAAGAAGTATATGTTATCAATGATACTAAAGTATATGTGTGTGTGTGTGTATGTGTGTATGCAATTTATATATATATATATATATATATATATATATATATATATACCTTCACTTTAACCAGATCATCTGTGCTTCAGCATCTGTCGGGGCTGATGGGTATATCTATAAAGATAGACGCTGAATTTACGTACACAAGTGTTGTGGCATTTTTCTTTATTTGCATAAGTAAAATCTATCTATCTATCTATCTTCCTTCTATCTATCTACACACACTTTACTAGCACTGTAACATATACTAGGTGTAGAGAATATATGTGTTTTGCTATTTAGCCAGCTCTCTTGTTTGCACATAAACATACATACCAGGAAACCCTGTAGGCTTGCCTTGCATGCACTTGAAGTACTGTCCCTGTAATGTCAGGCTTACCTAGCATGCACTTGAAGTACTGTCCCTGTAATGTGTCAGGCTTGCCTTGCATGTATTTGAAGTACTGTCCCTGTAATGTGTCAGGCTTGCCCTGCATGCACTTGAAGTACTGTCCCTGTAATGTGTCAGGCTTACCTTGCATGTATTTGAAGTACTGTCCCTGTAATGTCACGCTTACCTTGCATGCACTTGAAGTACTGTCCCTGTAATGTGTCAGGCTTGCATTGCATGCATTTGAAGCACTGTCCCTGTAATGTGTCAGGCTTGCATTGAATGCATTTGAAGTACTGTCCCTGTAATGTGTCAGGCTTGCATTGCATGCATTTGAAGCACTGTCCCTGTAATGTGTCAGGCTTGCCTTGCATGCATTTGAAGTACTGTCCCTGTAATGTGTCAGGCTTGCATTGAATGCATTTGAAGTACTGTCCCTGTAATGTGTCAGGCTTGCATTGCATGCATTTGAAGTACTGTCCCTGTAATGTGTCAGGCTCGCCTTGCATGTATTTGAAGTACTGTCCCTGTAATGTGTCAGGCTTGCACTGCATGCATTTGAAGTACTGTCACTGTAATGTGTCAGGCTCGCCTTGCATGTATTTGAAGTACTGTCCCTGTAATGTGTCAGGCTTGCATTGCATGCATTTGAAGTACTGTCCCTGTAATGTGTCAGGCTTGCCTTGCATGCATTTGAAGTACTGTCCCTGTAATGTGTCAGGCTTGCCTTGCATGCATTTGAAGTACTGTCCCTGTAATGTGTCAGGCTTGCCTTGCATGCATTTGAAGTACTGTCCCTGTAATGTGTCAGGCTTGCCTTGCATGCATTTGAAGTACTGTCCCTGTAATGTGTTAGGCTTGCATTGCATGTATTTGATGTAACATTTTACATTTTACCTTTTCTAATAAGCTGGGGAATTCCTGTACAGTTTGAGTTTCTGTGAATTATCATTAATATTTTTCTGATATTCTTTGTACTAATTTTAGAGCCATTTTCTGCCACATTCGTTGACGGTTTGATGTACAGGCCAAATGTTGACCCATTGTCACTTTCTGTACATTGCAGGTATTGCCGTTTTCGGATATTCTACTAGCGTGTCTCTAGGAGGGGTGCTTGCTTCCCGTTATCTCCACTTGGATATGCTCCATAACGTCCTCCGATTCCCCATGAGCTTTTTCGAGCGGACCCCAAGTGGGAATCTTGTGAATAGGTTCTCGAAGGAGATTGATACCATTGATTCTATGATTCCTCAGATCATTAAGATGTTCATGGGGTCCTTATTTAATGTCATTGGAGCCTGCATTATAATTCTTTTAGCAACTCCCATTGTTGCTGTAATAATCCCACCACTGGGCCTCATTTACTTCTTTGTGCAGGTAAAGAAATACCAGTGTGTGTGTGTGTGTAACTTTAATAAACGTCTGTCATTTGTACTATGTTTACAGTATTACAAATCTAAAAAAGCCATATTTAAAATGAACCAATAATACAAGGCCATCACACTCACAAGACATAGGTGAAATAATCACAGAAGCTATTCCCATGTGCGTGTTTATCGCGGCGCCTAAATATTGTTTATACTATGATCTATACATTGTGTTAGCAGAAGTGCAAGCAAATGCATAAATTAGGAGAAAAATATGTTTTACATAGGTCTGTGGTGTCTTCACTTTATGACATCACCTTGTGGCTTGATATGCAAATTACACATATCCCACTGAAAATAATTCCTTATATCACAGTAGAAACAAATTTAGGTGATGGAGTACCTTTAAACAAAGGGTACCTCTCTGTGGGACTCTTGACAGCTGCCATTAGAAATTTTGGGTCCCCTTACAGAAAGTTTTTTCTGTGCTCCCCTCCCCAGTCCCCATATTCCCTCTCGCCTCCCTACCCACTCAAAGTAATTTTATCCAGGTCCAGGTGTACATCATGCCAATGCACCCAAGGACATGCCCCATCGACTGCATTGCACATCTAGGACTTACCCTGCCCCCCAATACATGCCCCATAACCCACATTGCACAAATCCAGGACTTACCCGTGCCCCTCAGGACAAGCTCCATCACCCATTTTGCACATCCAGAACTTACCCCTGTGCCCCTCAGGCATGTCCCATAACTGACATTGCACATCCAGGACTTACCCTGCCCAGCCACTCCCTGGTGTCTAGTGAAGGCAGCTGGATATCTGTGCAGCACAGGCATTCCCATGCTACATCTCGCAATGCCCCCTCTGTTCTGAAATGTAAGCACGACGGGTCATGTGACCGACGACGCTGTGACCTCAGAGCAGTGCGCAGGGAGCGAGAGACGGCATGGGAATGTGCTGCTGCTGCACAGACATCCAGCTGCCTACTCGCTACACAGAAGGCTGGTGAGCTTCTTTTGCCCGGCCCGCTAGGTGCATGACGGGTGTATCACCTGTCACCCTCTGATGGTGGCCCTAGGAAGACTTGCCACTCCAACCTGCTGCTGCTATTCTGCACTTATACTGAACCTCATTTAGAGTAGTTTATTATAGTATATATAGATGTATATGCAAATATTTACATGATTTATCTCCATTCTCCGATTACATATACATAAAACATTATACATAACTGCATTTGTATATGGCATAGGAAACCCAGCCAAGCAGACCTGTGCACAGTACAGTTTGATCTGGGCATGCCTGGCAGCGGAATATGACTCATTTGGACAACAGCAGAGTAATCTCAGACTGATTAATGAATGCTAGTTGACGTGGAGTTATTTTTAGTTCTACTGTGTGTTACGTGTATTCATCATTTAACAATGATTTGCTTATTTAGAGGTTTTATGTGGCTACATCACGACAACTGAAACGCTTGGAGTCTGTCAGCCGATCTCCGGTGTATTCGCATTTCAATGAGACCCTTTTAGGAGCTAGCGTCATCCGAGCCTTTGGGGAGCAGAAGCAATTCATAAAGATCAGTGATTTTAGGGTTGATGAAAATGAAAGAGCCTACTATCCCAGCATTGTGTCAAACAGGTAATTTAATTAAAATCAAAGCTTTATGTTCTCTGCTTTATTTAAAGAGGAGCGTGTTCCTATATCCTGCATTTTTGCTCTGTAAACAAGTTCTTTCCACTGCCTAGCAGCCTCATTAATTATTATGTATCATTACTTAACACTGCTCCACAACTATAATGTAGGGAGCTTATATGTTCTTGCGATAACAAAGTGTGGAACTCCAGTGTCACTAAATTAGTACCTTCCTATTGGCCATATGAGCTGCGTTTTTACAACTGAGATTCCTGAAAATGTATGCATCCGTATAAACACATTTCTCCTAAAAACGAAATTAAGTAGCGGCTCTTTATTCTAACTTTTCACTGAACATTCGGGAGGTTTTGGCAGTGAGCCTTTGTTTTCATGTTCATTGTGCAAGGTATTGTTTGGTTTTTATGTGCGTGGAGTGACTCAATTGTATGGGATAGCTGCAAAAGGTAAAGGTATAGGTCTGAGCACTGGTATAGACGATGGACAGTTGGTAGTGGAGGAAACAAATGTAATATATGCTGTGAAAGCACAAACAAAAAATACAAGAAAATATACGGTCTGTAAATCCATTGATGCGTATGTACTCTCATTCTGAGTCTGTAACTCACAATTTTGCATATTCCGGACAGGTGGATGAAATTACTCCTTTTTTTTTTTGTTCATTTACCATTGAATACGTGTGGTGAAATGCGTCAGGGCTTTTTTTAATTTTTTTAAACCTAGTTTGGATGTTTAAAATATACAGTCTTCATTAGGCCTGCATCAGATATAATGTTGTTACAGTTATTGTATATTACATTTGTTTCATCCACGCCCAACTGTCATTCGTCTGTATCGGCACTCTCCAATATCTTTACATCATGCACCTTTCTTCTTTAGGGCATTAGAGAACTGTCCGTTTGTTGAAGTTGCTCTATTTTTATTTCTTCCTCTAGCCTCATATTAGTCTTATATAGAATTTCTTATGCATGGGTTATCTGTTTGACTCTTGCTTCTGTTCAAAGCTAAGAAAAGGGTCTTGCAAATATAATGGTCAATTCCTGTGTTTGAGAAGTAGATGGCAAGTCGTGTGGGGGACACTTAATCTTAAAATAATAGTAAAGTGAATCTGTGCGCTTAACCCAACACTTAGCACACCTAGGGTTACCCTTCACGATGAGGCAATCTCTCTTTCAAGTGTTATACAAAGGGAAAAAAGATAAACATAAAATCCAAAATAGTGTAGTATATCTAAAATACAATAATACAGTAATCTGCTCAGTTAAAAAGGCATCCGGGAGCCCACAGTGGGTAAATGGATGGACCACAATATTCCAAATGCTCTGATGAAAAGACAAGGGGGAAAAGAGGGCAGGACTGTCAGTAAAACAGTTTATTGTGCAACAGCTAAAACAAAGTAGAATCTTACATATATCAGCAATGTCCAGTAAAACACTGGACAAATAGAGTTCATTCGTAGGGTGCATTGTGCTTCCATATAGACAGTTAGTCCTCCCTCTGCACAGCGTGTTTTGCCTCTTCAATGAGGCTTTTTCAAGTGAAAGCTCAGATACATATGAGTGGATTCACCATATTATCTTAGAACATGCACTTTGTATTTTCGATATACTACACTATGTTGTACTTTGTTTTTTTTTCCCCTTTGTAAAACACTTCAGAGATTGCCTCATCGTGAAGGGTAACCCTAGGTGTGCTAAGGGTTGGGTTAAGCACACTGATTCACTTTACTGTTATTTTTTGCTCTTTTTGCTAGTAGTGAAACACTAGCTGTTTGTTGGTGCTTCTCGCTTTATCACAAACAGGCGCAGTGTATTTTTTTTTATAATATTTTGACACTTACTCTTAATCTGTTTGTAACACACTCTCAGAAATAACTCCTTTTTGGCATCTGTAGCCATTAGTGCAATTACAGTACAGTGCAGGACAGAACTGTACTCTAGCAAGGATGCTAAGCATTGTGTTAATGAGGTCCTCTAATGATGAGTAATACAATTTAACCTATACACAGTGTTTGCCACATATCCAGTAAGTGGAAAGATGTCTTTACAAAAGTGATTTCTCCAGGGCCTGTGAAGGGTGCATGTTAGTCAATGTGACTGTACACAATCACATGTTGTTCTCCAGTTTCTATCTTCATATCAACATCATAGAGAAAAAAGCTGTGATATTTCTGGCAAGCTTAACGAAATTGTGCTCTCTGTAAAGTGTCACTATTGGGTCTATTCACTAAAATTCGACTTTGGAGGTCGACTTCCATTATGAGGCAAAGTTAAATTCAGCACCAGCGTTTGACTAGGAAAAAATCCTAGGTTTGTTGTATCTCCCCCCATCGGAAGTAATGGGAGGCAAAATGATCAAAGCTATTCGGGTGTCGAATTTGACTTGGTCCCACAATGGCAGTCAACCTCCAAAGTCGAATTTTAGTGGAATAAACCCAAATGACTCCATAAAGTTTCACTATGGCTCAATGAAGGGTCACTTTGTACAACTTGTGCACTTTTGAGAAAACTAGTGTTCTTCTAAAGAAATGGTGGAATGTAGACTTCTACCAACACTCTCAATGCCTAATACCGTAAAGTGATCTAGAGCATGAGCTATCTGTTGCCATTTAATGACCTTGATGTGATTCATCTTATTGCTTGCAGGTGGTTGGCCATCAGGCTGGAGTTTGTTGGGAACTGCATAGTGCTTTTTGCCTCTCTGTTTGCAGTCATCTCACGATATACACTCAGCCCAGGATTGGTTGGCCTTTCCATCTCCTATGCTTTGCAGGTAACCTTCAAACCTGGATATTGTGTGAATTAAATGTATCTGTCTGCATCCCTTTTGTCACTGCATGTTTATAATATTTTCTACCCTGTAAAAGCTTTATTGAAAGCAATCAATAGTGGAATGCAACTTGGCATCTCAAATAGAGGATTACATTATGCTACTCTGTGCTGTATTTAACCCTTGATGTGATTTATATTTCTTGTTTTTACTTAGTTTGACTGCTAATAATAAAGAAAAACACAGATGTATTTAAAATATATATTTGATTATGTGGGGGCCCAGAAACCCTCGATCTGACGCCTATAACTGCTCCAAAAATATTATATCACCCTACCACAAGCTGATTAACTGTGATGGGGCGGAAAAATCGGAAACCCAAACCGCAATATGTGCCCAAAAAACTGAATATCGGCACTCTTCTCTGGAGGCCTCAGAGGCCACCAGCGGAGTTGGCGGTAAAAGCGCAGGTTGATGTCACACAAGATTCGGATGACTCCTCGGCTGAAACAGAATAAGACCCACAGCTCAAAAGTGCCCCGCTTCCCTTACCTAAGCCTGCTGACCTGAATCCAGCGACCAAAGCTGACGTACAGCAGCTGTACGTAAATTTACAAAAAGCATTGAAAACTGAGACGACGGCCATTTGCAGCAAAATGGAGGGCTTAGCAGGGAAAGTAACTACTCTCGAAAAATCGATGGAGCTGATGCAGCAGGCACAGACCGAATCTACTACTACGAATGGACAATTCGCCGTGCAGATCGACAAACTTAGCAAACAACGGATCACTCTGGACAGCAGAGGGAGGCAGATTAACATACGACTACGACGGGTGCCAGAGGACATTGCTTGAGGAAGTTGGTATTGCAGATATGCCCCTCTGCGGAAACCAGGCGCCTGAAGATTTTGGATTGGTACAGGGTTCGTAAAGCCAATAGAGCCCCACACAGGAGCTTCAAGAGACATCTTATTAAAGTTTGCAACGCTCCCGGACAAAGTGTTGGCTCTGCCTGCCGCTCGGAAGCTCTGAAATATGCCCTATGAAGGCGCGCAATTGCAACTATACGATGACTTACCCGCTGATATTATTGTCTGGCGCTGATCCATGTATGCCTTAACGCAGGGCTCGACAAACCCCAGGCGCCAGGTCGCCATGGCGACCAGGAAATTAGACCTGGCGCCTGGGTGCTGTCAGCCTCTTGATCTCCTTGCCGCTGCCATCCGATTTTTTTCCGAAGCGCGAGGGGGTAAAGTCTGTGCCGATGGCCGATGGCACAGACTGCAAGCTCCGCCCCCTCGCGCAACGCGTGTCTGAGTGCCGGGTGTCGTCACGTGACATCCAGGCACTCAGCAGGCCGACCAACGGAGATCAGCAGCAGCATGAATGTCCCCCTCCCCTGCAGTGAGGTAAAGCAGCAGGCAGGGGGACACATCAAGAAGAAACCCCCAAGAAAAGACTGTGTGAGGTGGGTGTGTGTATATGTAAAGTAGGTGTGTGTGAGGTGTTTAGATATTTGTGTATATGTAAAGTAGGTGTGTGTGAGGTGTTTGTATATATGGGTATATGTAAAGTAGGTGTGTGTGTGAGGGGTTTGGATATATGGGTATATGTAAAGTAGGTGTGTGTGTGAGGGGTTTGGATATATGGGTATATGTAAAGTACGTGTGTGTGAGGGGTTTGTATATATGTGTATATGTAAAGCAGGTGTGTGTGAGGTGTTTGGATATATGGGTATATGTAAAGTACGTGTGTGTGAGGCGTTTGGATATATGTGTATATGTAAAGCAGGTGTGTGTGAGGTGTTTGGATATATGTGTATATGTAAAGCAGGTGTGTGTGAGGTGTTTGGATATATGTGTATATGTAAAGCAGGTGTGTGTGAGGTGTTTGGATATATGTGTATATGTAAAGTACGTGTGTGTGAGGCGTTTGGATATATGTGTATATGTAAAGTACGTGTGTGTGAGGCGTTTGGATATATGGGTATATGTAAAGTAGGTGTGTGTGAGGTGTTTGGATATATGGGTATATGTAAAGTAGGTGTGTGTGAAGTGTTTGGATATATGGGTATATGTAAAGTAGGTGTGTGTGAGGTGTTTGGATATATGGGTATATGTAAAGTAGGTGTGTGTGAGGTGTTTGGATATATGGGTATATGTAAAGTAGGTGTGTGTGAGGTGTTTGGATATATGGGTATATGTAAAGTAGGTGTGTGTGAGGTGTTTGGATATATGGGTATATGTAAAGTAGGTGTGTGTGAGGTGTTTGTATATATGGGTATATGTAAAGTAGGTGTGTGTGAGGTGTTTGTATATATGGGTATATGTAAAGTAGGTGTGTGTGACGTGTTTGTATATATGTGTATATGTAAAGTAGGTGTGTGTGACGTGTTTGGATATATATGTATATGTAAAGTAGGTGTGTGTGAGGTGTTTGGATATATATGTATATGTAAAGTAGGTGTGTGTGAGGTGTTTGGGTATATGTAAAGTAGGTGTGTTTGGATATATGTGAAGTAGGCGTGTGTGTTTATGAAGTGTGTTTATGTTTGCGTGATTGTCTGGCTCCTAAAAAAAATTTCTGGCTCCTAAAATCAAATTAAATTTGTCAAGCCCTGCCTTAACGGCACACCTCCAAGAATTGGATGTCCGTTACAGATGGGGCATGCTGTTTTCTATATCAGTCACCCATGAAAACAAGCAGCTCATGATCGAAGAGCCTGCGGATATTCCAAATATTTTATTGGGCCTTGCGTTGCCACCGCTCCCACAGGTCACTCCAAGGGCCTAATCTGGGAACCGAAATGGAGAAGCGGACTGTCCGTACGCATCTTGTGGTTACTACGGGTCTTAAAGTTGATGTCATAGGACCCCTGTTCCGATTTTTATGTGTTTTACAATTTTTGGCTGATTTAGGACACAGTTCTGTTATGAGACTTGTTTTTGACTCTGAATGCCCCCAAGGGCTTTCTGCCTCCCTCTGTAATTTTTTGCCAGGCTGCAAAAGTCAGCGCTGGTGCCCAGCTTTTTGTGCAGTGCCCTCTGTCATTTGGCAGTACATCCACTCTCGGGGTACCCTTTCTCCCCCACTTTTTGCTCTGCTTTAATTTCTGCTATTTCCTTTACCCCACCACCACCACTTTTGTCTTGCATTTCACTTTCCCTCTCGGTTGACATTTATTTCCTCTGTCTTTTTGCTGTTTAAGGGCATAATGACCTATAGATAGGCTTTGTTTCCAATACCATTGGTTCACCGCTGCTGGGTTGTTAGTACCCTCCAATAATTTCCAGGGATAGGTACAGTCATAATCTATGAGGGTATTTGCTGGTTATATGCTGGCAGATAATACCATACTGGTCCATGTTTCTTTTTATAATGATATCTCATCAATAGATCGTTTTGTTCTGGTCTTGATCATCCGACCCAGACATTACTTTACAGTCCTCCGATTTATCTGCTATATTATGCCTACTGTTTGGGTCCACTGTCAGTTAAACAGTTTTGTTCCCTAGGTCATTATGATCGCTTGCACTGTGAAGATGTGAGGATTTGCCCAATACAAATTCCAAACGTGTTAATATAAATTCTAGCCTTGGGGGTTTCTGAATATATGTATTTAAAATCACATTTTGCAATGCATTATTTTAAATTATAAACTGCTGTATATATGCTTGTAGAATTACCGTATAGTACTCCTTTGCAGTGACCAAACTCCCTATCTCTGCTACTTCGGTACACAACTGATTCAGGACAAATCATACGACGCAGGAAGCCATGTTTTCTAAAACCTCTTATGTTGTCTTCACGTTTTTTGATTGCTTTACATATAACTTTATATATATATATATGTACCATACCATTTCTCCTAAACATAATTAGGTTGGCTACTAAATAGTTTATTTGTAGATGCACTTTGTTGAGACTGTACAAGAATGTGAAATACAAATTTAGCTACTTTCCTGTTCTAAAAATATTTGCGTCTTCTCTTTGCAGATCACTACATACCTGAACTGGTTGGTCCGCATGTCTTCTGAATTGGAGACCAATATTGTTGCGGTCGAGAGGGTTAAGGAATACGCTGATGTGGAGCAGGAGGTAGGCAAGGAGGAGTCACATCGTGTGGGGGACACGTCATCCTAAAATAACACTTAGCACACATAGGATTACCCTTCACGATGAGGCAATGTCGCTTTAAGTTTTATACAAAGGGAAAAACCACAAACATAAAATCCAATATCGTGTAGTATATCTAAAATACAAAGTGCATGTGCTTAGATTATACGGTTTTCAAAGAATCGCACAGTTTTTAATTATACATTCTGCTAGCCAAACGTGTACATAACTATAGAAAAATATTTTATACCAGATTGGCACATTCACAGAGTGGGAAGTAAGAGGCTACAGCTCGAAAATGTGGTCTGCTAGCATTGGCGAAAGGGTTGATTTTCATATAAGGACTGTTAGTGGGTAACAAGAATATTTGTTCATGAAAGGCAGTAAAGTAAGAAGACTGGAGACGTTTGGTAATTTGTATTCTACATAGTTTTTATGTATCATTTCAAATAGTAGAAAAGGTAGACCCTGCTACGGCCTGATAGGTGCAAATCTGCCATCTGTGAATGCAGTGCAGTGATTTTTGCTACTTGTTCATAGTTTGTGGTCTTGTTTAGGCTCCGTGGACGATCCAACAAGCAGCGCCAGAAAGCAACTGGCCCCATGAAGGAAAAATAGAGTTTCGCAACTTTTGCCTGCGTTACCGTGAAGATTTGGACCTTGCTCTCAAAAGCATCAATGCTACCATACAAGGGGGAGAGAAGGTACATTGGCATTTGGCTCGGTGAATGGCAAGACACCCTGATTAACGGACACTAGTTAGAACGATTGTGCATTTAAATGTTCATGGTTAGATCACATCTCAATGCATCTCCTTAACATATGTCCTTTACTGTTTACAATATATGTTATTAAACATGTAGAAATTACACGTCTGTTGATCAAAAAAATGATTGTGAATTTTATAATTGGCAGAATCATGGGCAGCCGAATGTTTCTTATCTGCCGACACATTCTATGTTTCTATGTTTCAGTCTAGATGGAACAAATGTTTTTTTTTTTAATCTGCCTATTTATTCTATTTTTTGATGAATTGTATATATAATTGTTAAATAACTCTCTACCTGAATCCTCTCACTATTTTAAAACCAGTATCTGAATTACGTCACACTTTAACCACTCCTCTCCTGAACAACCATTTTATATTGAAACAATCTAGCACCACTTTCTTTCAGTTTGGAAGGAGACTGCTTGTTGAACTGCAGTTAATGATTATATGCCATAATGTGTGATGTTTTCTGTTTTCTAAAGGTTGGGATTGTTGGAAGAACAGGAGCTGGCAAGTCCTCCCTCACGCTTGGCCTGTTTCGCATCAATGAATCTGCAGGCGGAGAGATTGTTATAGACGGATATAACATTGCGGATATTGGTCTTCATGACCTTCGGTTTAAGATTACAATTATCCCTCAGGTATGAATATTTTCGAAATAAAATGTCTTTTTTTTTTCAGTGAGAAAAAGAAAATCTGATTTGAAGATCAGACGGACGTTATCTACATACTCTAATCTAGTCTTCCAATCTCTTCCCAAAAGGCTAGATTAATATCTCTGCAGTTTTTGTATTTTCAGAGCAGCAAAAAAACAATATAAGCACAAAGGAAGTTATTTAAAAAGGGCCATCCTGAAAAGTAACCAATGGGATATCCTTGTTGATTTTTTTTCTCTCCCACTTGTAGTATTTCGATTCCGAATTGATCCTTATAAATAAACCTGAATGTTTTTCAGGAGAATGTTTTCCAAAAATAGATGTAGCCACAAAAGTCTCAAACCATTTCTTTTATAGATGCTACACTGTTGGTTACTGTTGTTAGACAGCTGTTTAATTGTTCCCATAGTTCTCAGCTATATTTTGTCTAACAGAAATGCTGACTCACTGTTGAGCGATTAGTAGTTAAAAAACCATAGGGGGGACTTCCTGTAGAGGATGTGACAGAATATTCTAGAGGTGTATGTGGGACATGAGTATGGAGGATTTGAAAAAAACAGAACAAAGACCCGCCATCACAGACTATAGATAAGCAGTCATATAATGCCAAAATGGAAAAAAATGTGTTGTGGAAGTCCCGTTTTATCTGTGATAATGTGCTAGATTTTGTTATTATTTTGTTAGGATCCAGTCTTGTTTTCTGGAACAGTGAGGATGAACCTTGACCCCTTTGAAAAGTACACAGATGAAGAGATCTGGTCTGCCTTGGAGCTAGCTCACCTTAAGAACTTTATATCTGGTCTTCCTGACAAACTCAATCACGAATGTGCAGAAGGAGGGGAAAATTTAAGGTCTGATTTTATTTCCTGTGATTTAAATTTTTATATTTTTTTTGTGGATTAAAAGTAAATTTTTATTAATTTCGAAGCTGCTGGGATTCCGTATCTAGTTTTTGTTTTTTTTATTTGCTGTGTAGCTAAACCAATCAGGAAGTTCTCTTACTACACCTATGTAACCAATAAAAAAAACTGGGTATAATTAGCAGTTTGTCTATAGAGTTGTTGTTGTTATAAGTTCCCCATCAACTTGCTGTCCTCTGTAAAACTATAAAATGATATCCTGCTCTAGGTTTTACCAGAGAAACAGCAGATCTATCATATGGTGATCTAGCAGGAGAAACTCACCACAATGGCTGTGCACAATACGTAAATTAGTGAATGAGCTGAAATCTCACTACACAATATTTAGCAGCACACAGACTTTCTAATGCAGGGATCACTCCAATGTCCAGTCCATGTTTACTTGAAGCCAAAAGCTTCTATTTGTGTTAAATACCTGGGGAATAGTCCATGTTCACTTAGCCAAAGCTTAACTTTTCTTCCCTATGTATTCACAACTGACACTATACTATTGTTTAACAGCATAGGTCAACGGCAACTGGTGTGTTTAGCACGAGCTCTTCTTCGCAAGACAAAAATTCTGGTGCTTGATGAAGCCACAGCAGCGGTGGACTTGGAGACTGATGGACTCATCCAGTCCACCATCAGAAAAGAATTTGAAGATTGTACTGTTATAACCATTGCCCATCGACTTAACACGATCATGGATTACACAAGGTACAATATACTTTTCCTTTAGCAGTGCCCAGTTTATAACGAATATACTAATGGGTTCTGGCTCAACGGAATTGCTCATTCCTGGGAGTTTCATGAAGGCAGATTCGCAGGAACTCAAAGTCCAGTGCTGGCTCGTTCATATTTCTCATAGCGTTTAAGGCTGCCATGTCAAAACCTTGCAAGTTCAAATTGGCATCTGTGTACGAGATTAACACAGCAATGATGGCGAATGCTGGTTGCCAAACTGGCTCTTACTGCTGCCACGGGGCACTGCTTGCTCTGCTGCCACGGGGCACTGCTTGCTCTGCTGCCACGGGACACTGCTTGCTCTGCTGCCACGGGGCACTGCTTGCTCTGCTCCCTCGGGGCACTCCTTGTTCTGCTGTTACGGAGCACTGCTTTTGCACAGATCTGAAAATTTTTTAAATGGTGCACAGTTTCTTTCAAATACCAGTTTTAATTAGCTAAATGTGGTCTGCTGCCTCATTTTTATATAAAAAAAAAATAGGGTTTAGGAAGAGACTCTTAATGGAATAATCTAGCATTTTAATAAGGGTTCCATCGGGTATGCAAAATTATGCTTTGATGCTACTTGCAGAAAGGCAGACTTAATCCCGTCTGCTCAAAAAATGTATTGTAATTTCGAGTGTGCCGTAGTTAATGTGGGAAATGTATTTTGGATCCACTTGGATAGAATGGTTAAACGCAGTGATCATACCAGTGTTCCTTTTCTCTTGGTTAGTAACTTTCATGTTTTTTTCCATGTGTTACTTCCATACGTGTGACAATACAGCCTTTTAATGTACTAGCAGGAGTCCATTGAGGTGAACATTTCATGATTTGAGCATGCATTGCGTGTTTGACAAGCCTGGTGAGTTGGATGTACATAATGCAAAGACTTCACTATGCATTATCCATGGTCAGCTGAGCTTGTCTATCACAATAAGCTTACCAGGTTTGGCCTGCACAATGTATAGTGATATAGATGAAATGTTTAATTTCACTTGCAACTCATTTTATACAATAGACTCTGCAGTGTGATGTGATGTTTGGCTGATTTTTTTCACATGTGAGAATTTCATTTAATAATGCACTGTGTTTTGAAATGTTCTTCTAGGGTGATTGTCCTTGATAAAGGTCAGATTGTGGAATTTGATTCTCCAAACAACCTACTTTTGAAGAAAGGTATTTTCTATAGCATGGCCAAGGACGCTGGCCTAGTTTGATATGCCTGTTACTGTTATTTCACCTGAAGAAACAGACTGACAAGAAAATGACTTGTTAAACAGGAATTTTGCTGGACTTTATCATCAAACCACACTTTCCACCACCAGATCGCTGCAAAGAAGATTGTAAACATGCAAAAAAAAAAAAAACATTTTCTTTTCCTTTCGTAGATTTGAGCTTTGGGTGATGGGAATTCCTAAGCTTAGTCATTCGGTGGACACCGAAACATAATACAAAAAAGCCTTGTAACTGTTGCAAAAGTCTTATGCTGTGTTGTTGGTCACTATTTCTGATGGTATGTAGCAAGATAACCAATCCAAGGATTCTAGTTTGGTTTGATCTCAACCAGAGACAATTATTTGTCTTCTATTTCGCATTATGTCTGCTTTTATCTTGTCAGGTCCTCCAGAAATGACATACCAGATACCCTAGCACTTAATTATTTGTATTTGCATTTCTCTTAATCCAAGCAACAGGGACATTAACCAATTTGTACCAGTTACACCTTTAATAAATGCCACTGGGGTCTTATAAGCCCCAGCCAGAGGACTTTAGTTCAGTGTGGAAACCATCCTCTCAGGTTAGTGCTGGAAAAAACATTGTATGCTAAAAGTGAGGAATACAGTATAAAGTATGCAAGTTCATTTCTTCGTCATTGGTGCTACAACGGCTCACCTTTCAGCAATCACTGCCCCTGGCTGCCATGATAGTTGAGCGACACTACATCTAAAGCTAACTTTCCTGGTGGATTAAAAAAAAGTCAAAAACATATCCATAAAACATTTTATAGCTTGAAGAAAGTAAACCTATTCCATATGTCGTGTGCACATTTCCATTTGGGAACACGTGCCAATTTCTATTGTTTCTCTCATACTTTTGCATATATGTGTGAAAATTATAACTTCTATTTTCCTTCTTCCGATGTATGTTAAATTTTGTCCCTCCAAATGTTTATTGTCATGTGTTAAGCCCCCTCCCCACAACAGAGCTGTTATAAATGGCCTTGGCTAAATCTGTAGCTGATGCATAGATCAATAGCACAAAAAACCTATTGACCGATACTCACATTTAGCTCTGTCTGGTCTAGACTAGATATGCAGATCATGGTGCAAATAGGAGAAATATGGCTGTAATTAGTTCTCAACTCAACCTTGATGTCTCTCTTGACTCTTAAATCACATGCAAGGTTTCCTTTAGTGTTCTAGTTGTGCTGAATCACGGTTACACATACAAGGGCTGACTGGAGGGAGACTGATTATTTCAGTGTCCCTTGTCGAGCATGGTGGCAGATACTTGATATGGGCTCCTTTTTGGTTCTGCAACATGATTTGTTGTATGTCTCAGGAAATCAAATCATTCTCTATACTGTATTTGGTAAGCCTTTTCCACCGGTACTATTGGTCTGAGATCTCTAAAGTGATTGCTTCTTGACTTGAAAGCTCATTGCCTTTGAAACATTGTTTTGTATTTTTTGGTGTGGGCACTTATCCAAAAATGAACTTTTTGTTTCTGTTTAAAAGCTGAAGTGATCTGACTTGCCAGGCATGGTGTTTTATCTTTTTTTTTTTTTTTTTTTTAGAAAATGTTAATGCCATTTTTCTTACTGAATGTTCTTTTTGTGTTGAAATTCCAAAATATCGGACTCTATATTTTCGTAAATCTATGCTCTGCCTATCACCACTCAGGAAGGCTATTTTTACTTTGTTTGTGTCCTTCTATAAAGTACTGTCTTTCTAAATATTCTTCAGCTTTAAGGATTCAGATCTGCTTTTTAACCTGTTTCAGGTAAGTTCTGATTCTGTCTACACCGTGGTTAGTTCTGTAGAAGTGGTGACCATATTGCTCCTTTAATTTGGCTATGAAAGAGAAATTGTGCGGGCTGCATACAATTATTTTTCCATCAGCCCATCCAATTAAAGGGACAATATGGTTATCGTAGCGTAAGATATTATGATTCTGTGCAATGCTAATTTACAGATTAATACGGATAGGTCAAGGTAAGGAAATATATCATCGTTTAAGACCTGGATTTACAAAGCATTTATGTTTGTTCTGTTTCAAAAATGGGTAATTTATATTTAAACAACTGATGCTCAAAGATTCTTCCCTTTGCTACCAAGTAGCACTGAATTTTTGTACCGTAAAATATTTAAATACTTATATTTTCAAAGCAATTTCAAGACACCAGCATACTGGGACTATAAAGCACTTATTTTGGTTCACTAATCCATATTCTATATATATATAAATATTTTGCTAACATCAAAAAGGGAAACTGCTGCCGCAATTGCCAAAAACCTAAATATCTACATATATACAGCATTTGTAATTTTGTAAATATTTTTGTGTGTGTGTATATATATATATATTTATCATATGCACAGCATATGTACATCTCCTATTTATCATACATCTTGGCTATATACATATAGCGCACCCATCTTGTATAAGTCCAGTAATTATCAGCGCTTATGTTTATATATTTAAAGCGGAGCCTGGGATATATTCCTATTCTATGCTATATACATATTATCAACATTAAACTGGAGAAAATGTAAATCATAGCTTTTTCACATGAAGGAAATCTTCAAAGCAAGATTAGAGCAAACGCTTTTTATGGTCATGGATCACTTATATAGCTTGTTCTGCCTTTAGGCTTCAGGCATAATAGCCAATTGGTGGACCTTTTCCTATATATATATATATATATATATATATATATATATATATATATATATATATATATATATATATATATATATATATATATATGAGAGAAGCAAGTGCTGACTTCCATACAGGTATTTTATATATATATATATATATATATATAAAATACCTGTATGGAAGTCAGCACTTGCTTCTCTCATTCAAAATCTTAGTCACTGCTCCTCCAGATGTGAATGTTGTTTATTCTTTTTCTGGAGCAGTTGGTCACGATCTGAGTATTTTGTCTACACACAGACCCTGTGATCTTGAAAACCTCTGAATGGCTGGTCACAAACTAAAATCATAATGCAAACAGACCTGAAAAAGGTTATGCTGTCCCTTTAAACTCGAAAATAAAGAAAAATAGGTTAGATCATTTTTCTTTAATTCAATTTTAAAGTGTTTTTTTTTTGTATTGGGTTTTTGAACTAAATTCCTGGGATACAGGACTTTTTGTGTTATGTTCATTCCATGCACTTGAAGACACCCAATATTAAAAAAGAGGGAACTTGCAATATTAATAAATGGGAACTTGCAATATGTACAGAATACAGCATGTTTTTTTTTCATTATAAGAGCACAAAAGAGATAACTCTCAGGAACCAGAGAACTGCCACATCTCAGGATATACTAGGTCAGCTTTGTGCTATACGAGTACCAGGATTCCAGTTTGAATACATGATGGTGTAAAACCTGCTTGGAATAAACTTTCACATTTCATTATGTACTTTACTATCTGCCTTGGTACCATATGGATCTGAGTATCTCTTTTGCCATTAAATCTTTCTTTGCCTTGCCTGGGAGCTCGCTCGGCTTAACCAAGAATCCCACGGCTTGACAGCTGTTTGCTAGGCCTCTTTGTCAAAGCGCTCTTCTGTAAGTGGGTGTGGGAGAGACTTGGTATTTAGTTACTCCTGCTCCTAGTTCTTCCTTCTTTATGGTGGTCTTACCAATGCTGGCCAGGACCACAGTCATCCTATATAATAAGAAAAAGGATTTTTTTTTTCCAGGAATGTTGAGACCTACAATCTTAAGTATGTTCATTGCTAAAACACATTTCTAGGCTAATTCTTCCCCTCTGTGCTGTTCAAGATCTAAATTATTGAGCTGGCGCATATAAGCCAACTGCTTTAACAATAAAACACATCTTAAGGTGCTCTGATTACAATGATTGTTAACTGCTTTTAGTGAACTACATATGACCAATCCTTGACAACCGCTGTCAAATAAGTGACAAGAAATATTTCTCATAGCTGTCTTGCTTCTCTAAAAAAAAGTATGTTATTTTTACATTTCTCTTAACACAAATTAAGCACAAACCAAAATTTTTTTGTTTGTTTATTACAAGCAGTGCAAGGTTATAAGTAAGGATTCAAATGTTCCCATGAGATCCCCACAATTTTGTGGAACCTTCTGGCAAAACAAAGTGCTTGCTGCTGTTTAGTATATTTATAGTTTTACTACTAGTGGTAATCAAGCTACTATTGGAAATAAACAAGGCAACACCCATAATTTGTACCATCAGGTGACTTTAAATCCCTCCATCTTGAAGCTCATATACTTTGCTTTCCTCATCCTGTTGGAGATGATAACAGTTGTGTTCCAAGAACAGATGTAGTACCACAGACTATCTGTCCCTGATCTATTTAAACAGCACTCCATCAAAACTCCAGATTATTTTTGTTTTACCTTCTGCATTTAAAAAATGTAATTAAAAAAATCAAACATGGTGGAATGTGTAAAACGCACCAGTGACGTTCGGGGGAAAAAAACTGTTCTGCGCTTTTTTTTTTACATTTTATTTAGGTTTTGAAATTATGGTGATGTATAATACCTCTGTTAGTAACAAAATCTACAAGGTTTAAAACTATTTATTTTTTTGGTAAGTTATATTATTCTTTACCATCTCATAGAAAGATATTTTCTTTGGCAACTCTTTTTGTAACCACAATGTTGGAAATATTGGTATTTGTAAAGAACATAAATTAAATATTATAACTAATTTTGATTCTGATTCTTATTCAAGTTGAGTTTTGACTGTAAGAATGTGCTGCGAATTGACCTGCAAAAAATCTTTATACTTCCGGGGTATCAAATGTGTTGTAGAGAAAGTTCAATGAAACTAGTTTGAATTTAAGGTGTAGCTGTTGTGTGACAATGACTAGGTGAAAAGTATGAATGGGTCTGCACACTTACAAGTATCGGGTGCCACGAGGGAGCGTCATTCACGCCCATAAAGCAAAAAGAAAACACAAGAGACTCAGCACACCGTTTAAGGGAGTTTAATCCACCAAAAAATAACAACGTTTCAGCCCAGAACTGAGCTTTTTTCAATGACTAGGTATCACTTTACAGAGGCTAAAAAGATCTCTTTATTTTGTGCTAGTTAAATTGCTCACAAATGTATCAAATCTTTTTTTTTTTTTACCCAGGGATAAGGTTGACGCAGCATAGGACCTGTAGCCAAAAGCATAGTGGTTATAAATTATATATATATGGTGGCAGTAAAGGATATGCCCACCCAAAAATGTGACCACTTTCCACAGTATTCCCCTTTTAGGCGAGAGTATCTCTTAATGTAACGTGAAGGTTATAATAATATATTGAATGTACTCACTGAGTCTAACCTGGTCATTATTTTTTTTTGGTGTGGATGACTAATTTTTTTTTTTAACCCTTTTTAATGCAAACACTACATTTTCACCTCGTGTGCTCTATAGGCTTACATTTTTAATCCTAGTAACATGTTGTGTTTTGCAATTGTACAACAGTGTAGTAATGATGGAACTTTATAAATATATTAACATGCCTCCCAACTTTCCTGATTTTAAGGGGGATGTCCTACCGAACTCTACCTCTGTCCCACTTTTTGTTGCAGAGCTCTGCAGGGTGCCGGAGAATGCATACTGTGCATGTGTACAGTGGTACTGTTAGTTTGAGTGACAGCGCTGCCGACCCATCTGCAGTAGCACTGACACTAGACATCCCAAGCTATGCCCCATCGGCATCCCAATTTGCAAAGGAAGGGCAGCAGTTAAAGATTTATCAGCTACTACTTAGTTTCACGTGCTTTTGGGATCCACTTCTAATTCAGTATAAAAGTAAAATTATGTGTACCAGCAAGTGGAAACATCTGAAACTAGTGGGGTGGGAGGAGGGAAGTGTATTGGTGCGCTTATGGATAAATAGATTTATGTGCACACATTTAGAAATGACTACATTCTGGTCAATGACGGGATCTTTTTGAAAATACAAAATCTTGTTAACATAATAAAAGAAATTAAACAACATAATATTGTGTAGTTTTCAACAAGATATGTTTGTAAATGTTTTACTCACACAGTGGACATGTGTAAATGGACATCAAATGCATATAATACCCCTTTGCAGGCTTATATTCAAACCGTTAATCTCTGTATGTAGACTGCACAGAAAAAGGTACAATAAAATGTAGAATGGTAACATCTCAAAATGTATTGCAATACAAATACATTACATCATAGCAGTCTCAGAAGGTCAAGGCATAAAAGCAAACACCATCCAAAAGGTCTGCTATTTGTTGTTTTTTAGCAGGGCTTCATATGATTGATCGTATTGGTAGGCCCCAGCAGAGCTCAAATCAGGCTCCCAGAACACCTTGTTGTATGTCTTCTTTTGGGAGCTGGAGGGTGCGAGTGCAACCGCTGCTCAGTCGGATTGGACGTATATATAATTTGCATGCTCTGCAATGATCATTCTATTTCAGATGTGTATATATGATCTTTTGCACGAAAGGTTTAATATGGTCACCTCCTCTCCAATATTTTTTACTTCACAAATGGACCAAAATTCAATGCTTTTGGATTTTTTTGTGATGAGGTAAACAATATATTTGATATTTCCTAGTGTTCCTGATATGTTTTTCCAAGGGGTGGATACTGCATGTATTGTAGGCCGCATGGGAAGACTCCTGTAGTATACATAGAGTCTGGGGCTATGCTGCCTGGAAGAAGCCCTGCTACAGGGAAAAACGCGTTGTACATAGTACAATTACATATCTGGATTTAAATATATTTACATATATATAACGGCATTTCTGTCTTAAATAGCTCAAGTTCAGGCTTAATTACTATCTGTACCCCCAGGGGCAAAACCCCTGCCATTATTTTTACAAGAGGTGGTCATACCCACGACCTTCTCTGGTGCCACTGGCAGTCTCTCCCTTGGTCTACCTTTTCTTTTCTTTCTCTGCCTATCTGCCCATTTTGTCACCCTTTTCTCCCTCTTTATTTGTAGATTGTTTTTCCATATGATGATGATGATGTTGTTGTTTGTCAGTTTAGACACAAGAGTGCACTGTACTGCCATTGTTAGTGGATCTTGGATGTTAAAATGTAAGACATCCTGCATGTGGTAACCTTCCCATAAACCCCCTCGTTTAGAGACAGACACCAAAGCATGGATGAAGTAGGCCACGGCATTTATTATAAAGTAATATAAATATTGCATAACATGTCCATTTTATTTGAAAAAGCTTTATCAAAACACACACGACATACGTCCATATTAAATAACATAATAACACACAGTGCCGTACAGTATTTGTTAATATCCTTGCCAATCTATCTGAACTATATAGCTCTGTACAAAAATTGCGCCAAAGGGTGCGCACCTCCCCCCCTTATCCATCAAACTCTGTAATGCTTACTACTAGCTGGCTTTAAGCTCAGTGGGCACGTCCATATTGGTAACTTAGGAGTTTACAGTATTGCTAACAGGCCAAGCACAGCAACTTATTGCCGGCCCGAATCTCAGTGGCACTGAGGTCTGAGGGGTTAATGCACCTATTCTGACACAACCACGCCCACACACACAGAAAACCAATCTGCCTCCATAGTCACACGCGTACATGTGCCCCGTCCGTTTAGCTGTGCCATTTCCCATGGGCCTTAGTTTCTAATCTGATGACCTAGTTCACCCAACCCATAAGCAAGTCTTTCCGTATTATCAATTAAATGCTGATATTTTTAAATGTCTGCCCTACATTTTTTTTTTTTTTAACTTGTGTTTAGATATTATCTATTAATATTATCAATTTAACTGGAACATGTGATATCTTGAATTGCCTACTATAGTAAGGTAGCGGGGCTCATGAGTCTATGGTTACAAACATGTTTCAATGTTAACATTAACATAAGTAATGTCTGATTTGTGACTTGCCTGCTCTCTGGTGGCCACTGAAGGTTATACATGCATACACAGAATTGCTCTAAATTCACTTTAGAAACATAGATCATAGCTAAGAACCATTCAACCCGTCTAGTCTGCCCAGTTTCTGACTAAAAAACAAAAGCTTAATACTTACATTAGCCCTGATTTTATCCTTTATCTAGGGTAGTCTTATGCCTCTCCCTTGCTTGCTTAAACTCACTCACTGTATTAACCACTACTGCTTCTTGTTGGAAGGCTATTCCATACATCCACTACCTTCTCCATAAAGTAATACTTCCTGATATTTTAACCCTTTGCCCCTCTAATTTAAGTCTGTCTACGTATTGTGGTAGATTTTCTTGTTTTAAATATACTCTCCTTCTTTACTGGGATGGGGCCCCTTACAGAACAAATATACTGGGCCCCCCACTAAAGGTCTAGTGTACTGCTAATGTGTAGGAAGCTGGACTTATATGAAGACCTCTCTTAGGGGTTGGTGAGCTGTGCAGAAGAATATGAGCGTATCCGCTCGCCACAGCACACCAGATGATCATCAAGCAGGACAGCGGCCCAGGAGACTTGCTATGCCCAGCCCCAGATACAACCAGATGTCTTGCATCCTGAAGGGACAGTGGTGCTGGTTACTTGACTGGTACCACATAAGGGGAAAAAAAAACCTAACATATTTGCTTGAAAATAAGACCACCCCCAAACTCTTAATTTATGGGAAAAGAAAAGGCTTGAATATAAGTTGACCTTATAGAAAAAAAGTTTTGTTAACCCCTTAACGACAGATGACGTGCCAGGCACGTCACGGCAAATCGTGGACTTGACGACAGCTGATGTGCCTGGCACGTCATGCACTATATGGAGTAAAGAAAGCGACCAGCGGTCGCTTTCTTTACTCTAACGGTGTTGCTACAATGCCTCTAGGTAGAGGCATTGTGCAACACCCCCCAAATGTGCAGGGGCGCGCTACGATCACTCCACGGAGTGATCGTAGCAGCCATTTAAAAATGGCTGCACCCGCTGCACACATGTGCTTGGAAAGCGAACGATCGTTCGCTTTCTAAGCATCTGCGGTGTTGTTAAAGTGCCTCGCCAGCGAGGCACTTAACAACACCTCCAGGCTGCCCAGAGCCGATGGTGGTCGCTCTCCTGAGCGACCCCATCGGCTCAGTAGAAGGGAACGCTGCCTGTACAGGCAGCGCTTCCCTTCTAATGGCAAGAGCATCGGAAGTGAAAGTATTTCACTTCCGATGCTCTAGGGGGAGCCAATCGATGCCGGCACAACAGATCTATGTGATCTGTGTGCAGGCATGTATGGTAAGTGCTCTGATGAGCACTTACCATACTGTCAAAGGCAATATTACTAAATATTGCCTTTGACAAGTATTGATCTGCCTCCCTCACCTTACTACTTTTAGTAAGGGAGAGAGACAGATCAGATCAAGTAAAAAAATAAAATAATAAAAAAAATATTTAATAAAATTTTAAACACCAAGGGCTTTTATAAAAGCCATTTAACCCCTTCCCTGCCATTGATCGCTGTGTACGCAGTGATCATACACAGCAGCACATTTTTTGCTGTCTGTGCATTTTTTAGGGGTTATTTTTTTTTACTGTAATTCATTACAGTATAAAAAAAACCTCTTTTAAGAGAGATTAACCCCTTTCTTGCCGTAGATCACTGCCTAATCAGCGATCTGACGCAAATGCAGCAATCTTGCTGCAGAAGCATTTTTAATTTTTTTTAAACTTTTTTATTACACCCGTCACGTGTTAATTATACCCGCTAGGGGACTACGTTTAACGTAAAAAAATTTTTTTAGCTGTCTGAGCGCATGTATAGCGATCAGTAACAGCTGATAAGTGACAATGGCGGGTTGGCGTTTGCTCAGATGAGCATCACCATTCGTCTGGTTAGATCAATATGTGTAAATATTTGATCTGACCCGTGTAGATCTGCCTCCCTCTCACTTGAGTTTTAGTGAGGGAGGGAGACAGAGCTGTATAATGTAAGTTTTTAATTATAATATATTTAATAGAATTGAGACCCAAAGGCTTTTATAAAAGCCGTTTCCAGTATTTAACCCCTTCCCTGCAATTGATCGCTGTGTACGCAGTGATCTTACACAGCAGCACATTTTTTGCTGTCTGTGCATTTTTTTAGGGGTTATTTTTTTTTACTTTGATTTATTACAGTATATCAAAGGCTCTTTTAAGAGCTATTAACCCCTTCCTTGCCGTATATCACTTCCTAAGCAGCACATATGGTCACTGCCTAAGCAATCTAGTCGCCGAAGGATTTTTTTTTGCTATCAGCATTTTTTTTGTCAGACTCACTAGGGGTTAATTATACCCACTAGGGGATTACGTGTATTCCTTTTGAAGCTGTCTGAACGCGTGTATAGCGATCAGTAACAGCCGATCAGTAGCAAAGGTGGTTTGGTGATTTCTCAGAGGAGCATCACCATTCGTCTGGTTCGTAAATATTGTTCTGACCCATATGGATCTGCCTCCCTCTGCTCACTTGAGTTTTAGTGAGGGAAAGAGACAGATCTGTATAACATAATTTTTAAATTGTAATAAATTAAATAAAATGTTAATAAATTGTGAGTCCCAAGGGCTTTTATAAAAGCCATACCTTTTGTATAGTGTAGTGTATTAACCCCTTCCCTGCCACTGATCACTGCACAGCAGAACATTTTTTCTTGTCTGTGCATTTTTAGGGGTTAATTTATTTGTACAGTACTACAAAGGCTCTTATAAGAGCTATTAACCCCTTCCTTGCTCTACATGTTCAAATTCCAAGTTTGAAAATAAAAAAGCGCACCTCTCAAATGTAGCCTTTCAACCCCTAACAAAGCTGACAAAGCTATGCATGGGTGGTATCCCTGTGCTCGGGAGATGTTGCTGAACATATATTGTGGTATTGTTTGTCAGTGACACATACCGAAATATGTGAATTTGTGTCTAAAGTACAATGTATGTGGAAAAAAATACACAATAAAATGACTACCACAAACTTTGACAAAGGCTGGTGGTAGAATTGGTGCATGGAAAGTGTTAAAATAACACCATTTAAAATAGCCTAGGGTGTCTACTTTTACAAAATATATACTTTTTGGGGTAAAATACACTGTCCTACTTAAAAAAAAATCCCAAATGAAAGATGGGCTCAGGCTGACTACACGTAAATATTCCAAGTTGAAAATGCGCACCTTCACAATGTGGCCCTTTAGCCCCCAAACAACCCAACAAACCTATGCATGGGTGGTATCCCTGTACTCAGGATATGTTGTTGAACACATATTGGGTTATTGTTTGGCAGTGACACATACCAAAATCTGTGAATTTATGTCTAAAATACAATATTTGTGAAAAAAAACCACACAAAAATTACTACCACAAACTTTGACAAAGGCTGGTGGTAGAATTAGTGCATGGAAAGTGTTAAAATACCACCATTTGAAATAGCGTAGGGTGTCTACTTTTAAAAAATATATGGGTTGATGGGGTAAAATACACTGGCTGGTTTCAAATATGTCCCAAATGGGACATGGGTGCAGGCGGTCTGCATGTCAAAATTTTAATTTGGAAAACCAAAAACTGCACCTACCAAATTTGGCCTTTTACTCCCCAAACAACCCAACAAACCTATGCATGGGTGGTATCCCTGTACTCAAGAGATGTTGCTGAACACTTATTGGGGTGTTATTTGGCAGTGACACATACCAAAATCTGTGAATTCATGTCTGAAGTACAAGGTTTGTGAAAAAAAACCACAAAAAAATTACTACCACAAAATTTGACAAAGGCTGGTGGTAGAATTAGTGCATGGAGAGTGTAAAAATACCACCATTTGAGATAGCCTAAGGTGTCTTCTTTTAAAAAATATATGGGTTGATGGGGTAAAATACACTAGCTGGCTTCAAATATGTCCCAAATGGGACATGGGTGCAGGCTGTCTGCATGTAAAAATTTCAAGTTGGAAAACAAAAAACTGCACCTCAAAAATTTGGCATTTTAGCCCCCAAACAACCCAACAAACCTATGCATGGGTGGTATCCCTGTACTCAGGAGAAATAGTAGAATCTATTTAGCATGTTTTTTCGTTCGCTATTGTCGATGAGGAGAAGTTGTTTCAAATAAAAAGAAAGAAATTTGTGTATTTTTTTTTTTTTTTAACATATTTTTTTTTTTTTTTTTAAATAATATGATAAGATATGATCAAAAAGATGGCATCCATAGAAAGCCCTTCTTGTCCCGATAAAAACAATATATAATATGTGTGGGTACAGCAAATGACAAAGAAGAAAATTACTGCTAAACACAAACAGCACAGAAATGTTAAAATAGCCATTGTCCAGAAAGGACAAAAATGTTTCAAAGGCTCTGTCCTTAAGGGGTTAATAAATAGAATATTATACTTAAGGATGTCTGTGCGCCATGCACAGTAGACATGTGCATTAGTATTCCGACGAATGCATATTCGAATGAAAATGTCTCTTTCGTCTATTTGTCTGAATAATGAATGCCACAAACGGAAGCCAAATCAATGAATGCGAAATTAATGAAATTCATTCATCCATTCAGATGCCGCCATATGCACAAATCATGCAGCCATTCTAATAAGCCGAAATTAAAGTAAACTGAACAAATCACCTAATTCGACAGAAGTTCTTGTATGTATTGTAATGAATTGCTAATTCCGTTACATATTTGTACTCTATTTCGACTCCATTACACCTTAATTTGTTGTATATGTAATTCGATTAGAATTGCATTACAATTACTTGAGTGAAATTAATGCGAATTGGTGAATGGAGGAATTCCACAGATCAGACAATCAGTATTGATTCCAGATCAGTTTTTACTCTGCATATCATTATGCTATGTGAAATGAATACTGGCTGTCTGATGACTTGGATCTGATCTGTGGAATTCGTCCATTAAGCAATTTCGACTCAATTTCACCTTAAGTTGTTGTATATGAAGTGTTATTAGCAATGCATTACAATACATCCAAGAGCTTATTTAAATTGAGGTGAGTTGCCAAATGAATGAACTTAGGTGGAATTACCATTAGTCCGAATTAGTAACAAGATCTTGCAACCAATATACTCCATTAACTACAATCTTCTATTGTCTGTCACTCCGCCATTACCTAATCCATTCAGCAACATTGGTATCCGAACTCAAATGGGTCTATTCACTGAAATTGGAGGTTGATTGAGGTGGTAGAATTTCATTTTGAGATAAATTCAGAGTTGAACTTATTCTCAAAAATAGCTTTGATCATTTCGCATCTAATTACTTTCAATGATTCAAACCTGGGATTTTTTTTCCGAAGTCAAACTTTGGTGCCAAAATTAAAGTCTACCTCCTTGAGCTATTCTTGAACAGAGGCATCACTAGGGTTGGTGTCACCCCACCTTGATTTCCTCCAATACCATGCCAAACATATTCCTTAGTAATGCCAGTCAGATGGCCCATTAAATATGTCATACAGGCAGTAATGTATCTTCCACAAGGAAAACAAGGCTCTCGACTAGGGCGGCACTTTGCCAGAGGGCAGGACTTTGCCGGAAGGTGTTAAAGAACACTTCTCGTGCTTCAATCATTTTCATTCCCTCCCCCACTGTTCAGCAAGCTTTAGCTCCTTCCAATTAATCACGGTGATGGTGGCATGTAATAGGGTGATTGGGCATTTAATGTGTGTGCAATGTGGGTGATGGGGCATGTCGTGGGTGTGCAACATGGGTGATGTGGCATGTTGTAGGTGTGCAACGTGGGTGGGGGGGGTGCACAAATTGTGTCTGCGTAGGGCAGCACAAAACCAAGATACACCACTGCATACAGGAGCCCCACAAAATATGCCACATACAGGAGCCCATTAACAATGTCACCTCAGTGTCCAAAATTTTTTGCCTCACACAAGAGCCCCATTAATCAAGCCACACACACAGGAGCCCCTTAATTATGCCACCCCTGAGAGCCCCATAGTTATGCGAGACACAAGAGCCCACTAATTATGCCACACACAGGACCCCCCGTGAGGTGACAGTTGTACAATACTAAAACAATGAATATCTATATACACAGGGCTCTCCCTCTCCTCGTTGCATTCATTTATACGTATTTCAACTTTTTAATATTATATTCAACTATTTTCATATGTAATAAAAATGTTAGTAAAAAATTGCATTCCTTGTTTGTATTGCACATAAAGGACTTAACACAGCACAATACAGTACAGACAGCATTTATCATACACCTATATTGCACCTACAGCACTTGGCTTGCACTAATATTGCACCTACACGATTTGGCATGCCACAGTGTCAATGCCCCACAGAACATACCACAGTGTCACTTTGCCCCACAGAACTACCCCTGCAGAACAAGCCAGTGTCACTTTCCCCCATAGTACATATTATTTTGTCCCACAGACCATGCCACAGCATCACTTTGCCAATTAAAATAAGCCATGGTTTCCCATTAATATGCCAGTGTTAGTTTGCCCATAACAATGCAAGTAGTTTGCCATTAATATGCCAGTATTATGTTGCCATTAATATTCCACAGACAATTTGCCCAATAATATGCCAATATTATTTTGCCATTTAATAAGCCACAGCCAATTTGCCCAATAATATGCCAGTATTATGTTGCATTTAATATTCCACAGCCAATTTGCCCAATAATATTCCAGTATTATTTTGCCATTAATAAGCCACAGCCAATTTGCCCCAAAATATGCCAGTATTATTTAGCCATTAATAAGCCACAGCCAATTTGCCCAACAATATGCCAAACTTATTTTGCCATGTAATATGCCCCAGCCAATTTGTCCAGTAATATGCCAGTATTATTTGACATCTTTCATGTGTCCTAATTCTTTTGGAAATGAGCAGAACGATTTATGACACAATGTATGTAATGTAGTTAAACAGTGTGTAGGACGTAGCTGTCTGTCTGCCAGTGCACCTCAACATGGGGGACGCGGACGGTTTCAAATTAGGGGACTCTGAAGAGAATATGATGTGATTTAATCCAAATCTAACTAGGTTACCACCCAGAAGTCAAGTTGTTCTTTCCTCTGAGTGTAAAAACAGCCTTTGTCCCGAGCGGTGCAACTTAAATATGTACTTAACACAACGTTATGGTGGGCATGACAGTTGTCCTTTTAATGTGTGTGTGTTTTTTTTTTTTTAAAGGGGCTACTGTGGGTGCACTGTTTTTTAAATGCCTAAATAGACTATTGAATGTGTACTTGAATATCTCTAATTGTTGTACAATGTTGCTTCAATGAGTATTACTTAGCAAGACATAGACTGTAGCATTGTGGAGTTCCTAATCAGTATATAGTTACCAGATACTAGTGGTGGAAGGTGAGCATCATAGGAACTGAAGTTCACAGTTAGTATTTTCATCTACTGATGACTATAGTTCCCATGAGGCTATGCTGAGACCCTCAATTGTGTGCCTGCGACTAGCACCTCCGATCCCCCACACTGGTTATTGTTCTGTTTGGCATGATTGTCATAAGGTTGACTGGAATATGTAGTTTCCAAACATGTGCAGTACCAAGAGTAGCTATCACCGATCTAGTAAGTAATCAGTGGACAGGTCAAATATGAAAAATATCAAAGCTGTGGGAGGGTTGGAGAGCAGGTAAAACACTTTGCCTAGAGAAAAGCAATAAAAATGCCAACAGATTTGTGCCTTCATGATCACAGATTTTGAGAAATGTTTTGTCATTCTGGACAATGGCTGTTTTAACATTTCTGCTGTGTTTATATTTAGCTGTAAGTTTATTCTCTCACTTACTGTACCCACACAAATGATATATTGTTTTTTTTTTCTGGATAAGAAGGAATTTCTTTAGATACCATTATTTTGATCATATAATAATATTTTTTAATTTTAATTTACTATAAAATATGATGAAAAATTTAAGAAAAAAAAATTCTAGCTTTTACATGAAAATTCTTTTATACATCTACAAATGCTAATAAAAAAATGTGCTAAATATAATGAAATATTTGTCCCAAGTTTAGAAACAACCAATGATTACATGTTCCTCTGTTGTTTTTTGTGGGCTAGAGGGCAATAAATGAAAGTAGCATATTGCTTTTTCCTATCTGTCTTCTCCTATAGACACATTTTAACCCGAACACTAATGCTCACCCTAGCCCTAGATCTAACACTAACCAAATAAAAATATATATAGATATATTTTTTACTGTATTGTTGTTGACTTTAGAGGCATTGAACACTTCCAAAACTCTTGCCCACAACAGGGCAGCACCATCCTGGAAAGTCTTTATCTCTCCAGAGAGCAATCAAATTGCACCCTGAGGCCAGATTAAAGTAATGCTGATTGAAGCAACACCGGTTCAGCTTAGGACGCTATCGTTGATCACTTTCTAAGTTAATTTTACAACATGACATGCTAGTCATGTCAGCTGTTGTTAATGAGATGTTTTCCCATATTTGGTATTTCGTTATGAAATTCCCTTCTATGCTTTGTACCAAGTGCTGCAAAATTAGTTGGCTCTATATAAATAAATGTAACGTAAATATATGTCAGTCTTGGTTAGGTCTCTTCTCCATGTAGTATGTCAAGGCCTTGAAGTAACTTCTTAAACAAGTTATGTTTGCAGGTGGCAGGTAGTTCGGGGCATTACATGTACTACAAATCAGTATTTAGCCTTTGCAGAAACTGTTAATATCACAAACGTTATTTCGTTTCCTTAAAAGAAAAAAAACATATTTGTGTATCACATTTCTTTTTCACAGCAGTGACTGTAACTCCTTGCCTACACTTTTGTAGGAAAAGAAAAAAAGGCAGCTGCATATTGTATTTTCAATGCCCGCATGCTCTGAGCTGTCGACAAACTGTAATGGTTACAACCGTTCAACAGTAAATCTAATAAAAGAACACAAGAAAAAAATAATGATTTTCTACTTGCGATTCACATATTCCCAAGTTTATATATTATGATATGGCAGGCAATGATTTCATCAGATCACAGGGAATGGTTAGAAGCAACAGATAATCAAGGCTCCTTGAATTCATCTACATGCCTTGTATGACACAGGTAAGACTTCAGGGTACGTTAAACCTATAAAACAGCACAGGAATTTTGATTGGGGCATTGACTTGACAAAAGTAAACAACCCAAAGCTTTTGTGAGTTCAATGCACCCAGGTTAAGTACAGCAATAGCTGTTTAAATACGATCCGTGTATTCTCTACATTTCATTGCAGGGTTCTGAATGGGGACGTTAAGTTCACTGTTCGGTGCGTTGGTCCTGCACACCAAATCATTGCTCGGCACAGAACCTGTGTTCATTGTTGTCCCTCATTAAATACAGGGCATGTACAATAGGACAAAGCAGGTCATGAATATAGTCCATTGCTAACACATCAATGTTTATTTATGCACGCCTTACAGTAGCCATGCATGGCTTTGAAGTAATGCTACTAAACTAAATTAGTATTGATTAATGGGAACATGGGTGAACTATAGGAGATAGGCTTGGGTGTATTGCACATGTGCTATCTCTTTAAGAGGGTCTATAAAGGGGTGGGGGTCCTTAATGATCTTGTTCCACCACTGAATGGGAATATGTGACTTTTAGGACACGTGATGGATACTTTCCACAGGATCACACAATTTGGACGTATACATTTTCTGGCTCCATCTTGACAAGACCACAGACAAGTCCGTAAAAAATGTCCGCCAGTGGTCCTTTTTCGTGGGTAGACGGGTATCACCTCGTCATCCAAGACTCTCATACAACAGAAAAGCGTACACAGTACAATATAAATAAAAGTAAACAAAAATAAAAGGATCAATCATATAATAAAAACAAATCGACCTTGGGCCCAATATGAGCGAAACTGAATCAAACTAATTTTGGTTAGCGTAATCCTTAAATGCAACGGGTCTAAATTTGTACAAGTAGAATTATGGTGCAGCTTAGTAGACTAGCATAGTAGCAACTTCACACTTGAGTGATCAATAATATAATAAAAAAAAATAAACCTTGGGCCCATTATGGGAGTACTCCTTACATGCAATGGCCTACATTTGTACAGGTTGTATAATTAGACATATAGCGCACATTAATAGACCCAAACCAGAGACAAAGTAAAATGCTTGAATGCAGCACAGATGAATCCCAAATGCTGCATTTTCCAAATATTGTCTCTTGCAGGGCAAGCAGGTAGATGCAGCAGTTTGAAGATAAGCAAGAACTCAGTCTCTCTCAATCCAGGCATCAGACTCTGTATCTGGGTCTACAAAGTGAATTGGAGCCAACATAGTGTGTACAGATTACACGGATAGTTTATTGCACAATACACATGCATAATCACAGGAACTAGACGATAAAGGAGCACATCAATCATGTACGTATGTCCGCTGGGCACTGACAGCTGAGCGAGATCACCATCCACAGAGTAGGATGAAAAATGCTGACATGGAAGACCTGCGTACCGGATCTTGATCGACATGCAGAGATTCAATAGTGTCTGTGCGGAAACAAATACATCTACCCTACGCGTTTCGTGACTGACCGCGCCACTTTGTCAGGGACATAACGGGAGAGAGATGTTCATGGACTAACATGCATTAGAAAAATAGTATTAAGAGTAAAAACATAATAAGAAAATATTGCAAGCTACTAAGGAGCAAAAAATTGGATAGAGTATATTAGAATTAGAAGTATGACAAATAGAAATAAAAATAGCTCACTCTTTCATGCACTGAAGAATTTAGAGAGGTAGACAGAAAAGATCATTCATTTTTGATTGAGTTCATGCCTTTGGGGTATACTGTATGTAACTTGTAAATCTACCTGGCTTTGTGTCTCTCCAAATTGTCTCTGACTACCTCCTCTACAGTTTTGTTTTTTCAATTCTATAACCATAATCTCCATAGCGCATAGAAAAATTATTAGATAGTCTGTTTGTATCGAAACCCTTTGCAAAGTTTCGTGGATGTTCTGAGGTCCTAACACTTAAGTTTTGAGAAGTTCTGCCTATTTAGGCTTTCTGGCATGGGCAGGTTACACAGTAGATACCTCTCCTGATCTTATAAGTTAATACCCTTTTAACTGCAAATGTATTCTTGGTATGAAAATTTAGGTGGGTCAAGTGAAGTCTGGCCTTGATGCAATAGACACATGACAGTGAGTGTTTAACTGCACATTTGTAAAAGGTGGAAGTTAAGTTGAATGGGTTACAAAATAGTTTGGCTATTACTTTTTCTGTTGGGACCAACACTAATTACAAATTAGGTGCCTTAGAAAACGCTACCAAGATAGTTTTTTAGAATTGAGTCGTCCTCTGGAACAGTGTTTCTCAACTGGTGGATCCTGACCTAAAAGTGCTCGTGTAGATTGGGTTGTGGACATGTGAGTCAGCTTCGTCAGAAAGTCGAACTTTTGATTGGGGAGAGGAACAATGGCATAGCACTGTCTAAAGCTGAGGAACGGATGGCGTCGTTTCAAAAGAGCCGCTAATATCTTTTCCAGTAACCCCTCAAGGATTTGCAAATAGCTGAGGCTGTACTGTTTACTTTGTGGTTACAATTTAAAAAAAAAAGCCTGAGATGGGTCAAGGGAAGCCTGGTTTGGATGCAATAGTGTTTAATGTACCTATCTTTCTGTGAGTGGCTTCTCATCATTGGTCAAGCTGAAGACACAATGTAGGAGCAAAATGGGCAATTAATATATCCTCAGAGTTGCTTTGTCTACCATCACCCCAAATTTTGAAACACTTCTCAGGAGCCAAAAGCATCCCCAGCTTTCCCATTAGTTCTAATCAGTCTCAATGGCTTTTTATTTTATTGGGTTTTTACGCTCAATAACACTTTAATTTTCACCTTCACCTGCACTATTCATTGTGGAAAGAATGCATATATGCCTTGTGGAATACCGTTCAAATAGTTTTGTGGCAAAACTTATAATTTTTTTGGAAATTAAATTATTTTTGGGTTGTGACTTCATGACCAAGGACAAATGTGGATCTTGAGGTTAGACAGGTTAAGAACCACTGGTCTAGAACACTTCAGTGATTTTTTTATTCCTAATTTTGGTAGCTTGACTGCTGTATTTTGTGATGAATAATATGTCATTTACATCCTGATTAGTAGGATCTTGGTGTGGACATAAAGATGGATTGGTAGCTCATCTACCTTGGCCCTAGCTTTCTACAAAAGAGTGCCCATGGCAGTCCCTTCCAAATATAGGTAGTAGTCTCCCCCAAAACAAAAATAGTTGTGGGAGAGAATAAATCAAACATATCTGACGATAAAGTCAATCTGATTATTCTGAAGCTCAGAGTATTTTGTTAATTAATATTGAATGGCTTCACAGGCTTGGAGGTGCTCGATAACCATGAAGAGCGAACTAACGTCCACAGTTACCCAGATATAATTGTCCTGCCATTCCAAGTTACTCAGTAAATGCAGAACCTGGGTAGTGATGGAAGTTAACTTACTAAGGGTTGTACGAACTTATCTATATAGAGAGACAAATTGGACAGGAGTGAATTTATGTATCTTGGGAGTTGGTAGAAGAGGGGGGTTTGGGAATTTGAATTTGCTCAACAGGAATTCCTTCTGTAGTAAGATTTCTTGTGCAAGGTCATCTTATAAGAGATCATCTAACTCTGATTTAAATGGATCGCAAGGGTTGGTTTTAAGTACCATTTAGGTTTTCCGATCACTTAAGCATTATATTTATCAGTGTCTATGACTACTATCTCCCCCCCTCCCTTATCAGCAGCCTTGATAGTAATTCTGCTGTGTTCTATTTGAGTTTTGAGAGCAGCCCTATCTGCCATACTTGGGTCAGGAGGAGTGGTCCAGTACTCTTAGATCCTATTCCATCAGCTTCTGGAATGTTTCCACAAATACACCTTTGTTAGTCTAAGAATAAAATTCAGCTTTGATGGAGTTATTCGCCATTCTATTCTCTCCGTAAAAGTATTTTTGTAGGGTCAATTTTCAGGTGAATTTATGGAGATCAATGCATGTATTAAGGGTCAAAGTCAGGTTTATAGTGGGAAATGTAAGACCTTTGTCTAACACTGTTTTCTGCTTATTGTCTAGCTGAATACTGGAAAGACTGAATATATTTTAACTTGGTTCCTCAGTACTTTTCTTGGCAGGGATGATTGAGCTGGATCTAGATCTTTTCTTTTTCCTCTACTTTTGTTTCCTTCTATTTATATTCTTTCTGACAGGTGATTTGGAGGATGATTTATGGGCTCCTGCATGAAAAACGAGGGATGTTGAGAGAGTCAGGGGGAAAAGTTGAAGATGTTACACTCGCCCTACTCAAGGGTGGGGTTTATTTGGGTGGGGTTCATTTTTAATGAGGTTCTTAGATTTCTGTCCATGGGGACCCTCTGGATTCTGGAATAATTTAAATTTAATTTTACCTGTATTACTCCTCACCATATCTGAAAAGGAGGGATGTGTCATGGTGTTGCTCAGTTTCAGGGAAGATGGTGATTATTCTGCCTAATTTCTTGTCTGGGTGGCTGAACACGTCTATTTATAGAAATATATCTTGGTCTGCTAACATGACTGTTAGAGATTGCAGTCTCTTTAATAAGTTCTCTGTTGATTCGTTTTAAAAACAGAGTAAAACCTCTCAATTGCATACTTTATGGCTTTTTTATGCTCTGTATGCACTTCTCATAAACATTCTGAGTAAAAAGGCCAGGCAGTCAGCCCAGTGGGATAAGTCATCTATAAAACCTAAATGTCACTGTCCATATTCCATACTTTCTGATTCCTAGAAGGTTAGAATTTTGTTGAATACCTGAAAAGAGGCAGTAACCAAAAAGTATTTATATCTCAACTCTGACAGAGGATCTCTCTTCATGAGCTATCACTCAGAGATTTTTTTTCGCTATAATCAGCTATGTCATTATGTAGACTCTTGCTCAAAAACTCTTATGTTTGAAGGTTTGCAAGCCAGAGAAATGGAGAGTAGTAGTAGTTACTTCCCCATGTGAAAGTTAGGCCTAGATCTGCCTGTTGTGTTCGCCTATGCCAGGGTTGTCCAAGTTTTTCTTTGCAGTGGGCCACTTTACATGAAATTTATGTGTTCGTGGGCCACATTCATTTTTCATTGAGAAAAAAATAAAAACACTATATGTATATGTTTTTTTTTTTTTGTGTGTGTGTGCAGTGTGAGGGCATCACAGACTGTACAGCAATACAACACATACATACACAGCCGCACACAAATACACACACAGACAGACACACTTACACACAGATTTCTGTGATACTTAGACACAGGCACATTGTCACACTTACACACACACACAATAGTTATCATTTAGCCACACAGAGGCACTTACACACACACACACTTTTATTTCAATATATTGTTATTTGGATTATTAGGTTATACACACACAAACACACACACAAACACACACACAGTCATTTCACACAGTAGTTATCATTTGGCCACACAGAGTCACTTACACACACAGAGAGTCACTTCTGACGTCATGCAGCGTTCTGTTAGTGAACTTAGTTCCCCGACGTGCGGTTGGAGGTACGGTTACAGCTGTCCTGCGGGCCTCCCCTTGATGTCCTGCGAACTGCACGTTGGACGTCCCTGGCCTATGCAGATATCAGAGATCTGCAGTACGAGAGGCTAACCGTTGTGGTTTTAGCTGCCAGAAATAGACCTGAATTCTGGTCTTATCTAGTGAGCAGACAATGCTTTTCTTTCGTAATCCTGTAATAGTCTAAATGATTAGAATATCCAGGATTTGAAGACCTCAGTAAGGTATTCCTGACACATAATACCGCACACTTTGGGACAGAGCATGCCTAGCTATGTCGGTCACATGTCAGAAAGGCTCCGCATACAACAGGCATAAAATACGTTTTTACACATGTCCATCCCGCCGAAACTCGACCCACACATGATCAGAGACAGGGCAAAGCCATGAGACATAAAAAGAAGAAGGGAGAGCTGTCCCAGAAACCTAACAGTTAAGATATCGCTGCTCTACTCTAATGGGACACTGCGAGCCCTTCTCCTTGATTTTAAATAGGTGCTGGCTATGGAACTAGCTGGAGTCCGACGGGAGATGATTACTATACAGCAACAAACGGACCTGATGAAATCATAAGTTGCTGATTAGGAACAAACATGCAACCCAAGCTGACATGATGGGTCATATGGCAGAAGAGATTGGAATACTTTATAGACACATGTACATCATGGACACTAGAACCCTCCAGACCAACGTAAGACTTCGAGGGGTCCCCGGAGGAGGCAGAATCGGCCTATCTCCGGGAGAACCTGGTTAGGTGGCTCACACACATACACCCTAACTGTGGCTCGAAAGATGCTGTGCTGTTGGACTTTTTTAGAATCTGAAAGGTGTTGAAAGTGTAAGGTTCTGATATAGAGATAGGATCCACGATGCAGATGGGATGACAGACACACTCCAAATAGACAATACAGATAGTGAGGATGTTTCACCTTAATGATAACACACCCTTGGTTGAGCCGCAGATGGTTAGCCACCAAGGACTTAGAACCCCACACACTGAATGCTAAAAGGAGAGGAGGTCCGAAATGAATCTGAAATATACAATGGAACCACAGGAACGCAGATACTGTAGACTGAATGGGAAGTCGAGGCAGGCTGAAACCAGGATAACTGGAGGTGCGTGGAGCTCAGGATAACACACGTGGCTGAGGCAGGCAGCAAATTCAATAGTCAGGATAAGCTGGGTCAGAACTGGTAAATCAGGACAACTTGAATAAGGCCAACAGATAGTAAGGAACAGACAGAGAACAGGATGGGCAGCAAGCAATAGAATGGTTAGGATACAGACAGAGGTCAGCAAAAAATTATGAAAACAATCAAAGTAGCACTAGTGAGGCTGGAGAGAGCACTATCACAGGCAACTACTATTTGGCAGACTGAGGTTTAAATATCCCTCCTAGAATTGATCCAGCCCATGGGCGGGGTTAGATGGAAGTTGGAACATGTAGCATAGCAGTGTTTTCTCCCTGCTTGTTTGCGGGGAGAGATGTCGGCAGAGCTGTGCATCCACACCGTTTCGGAGGACGCACAGGGCAACGGCATGGAGTCTGCCTGTCAGCGTGCGGTTGTCCCGGACCTTCGGTAAGTTACAGAAAGCCCCTCTGACCGCACCACGGGACGTAATACTAAAACTTATATCAACTGCTGATAAATCTGCTCTATTAGCATATAAGGACACAGTATTACAGATCTTCGAGGACCTTCCATCGACCACTTTACTGTGGTGAAGACAGATGCACCCTCTGATGGCACACCTGAGAGAGGGAAGACAGGTATTGTTGCGGTCCAGCACAAACACTATCTGTATTGACGAAGGGAAGCAACTCACCATTGAACACATGGAAGAGGAATCGGAACTCCTGACTGCTCTGGGGCTTCCATAATTGCCTCCAGGACAAGCAGCAGATCCCAACCTACCAGCCGACTCATCAGCTAAGCCATCTATTGCCTGATGACTATCAACCCTGTGTCTTGCTGACTATTTAAGCACCTACTGTCTGCCTGGTGCGAGTTCAGAGACTTTACCATACACACCATTTGCATTACGGCAGAGTGTTCTTGCGTGTTTTACTTGTTATTGAAAATGCAATTTACTTTATCTGACTGAAACCTGCCTTAGTTGGGTCAGTTGTTGATCTGAAATATGCCTACCCGTCTCTTATAGAGTCAAGGCCTCAACCTGGCATGCCTTAGATGCTTTGAGACGCTAAGAGGTTGTTTTCGGTCGTTCCGTTTCTGTTACTATTACTGCAGTTGTTTGTTGTCACTGCTGAAATTAAAACATTGTTGGAGGTAATACAATTTCTAGTTGTTTCTTCGTGGTGCTCTGGTCCCCATAGTGACGGGTGAAATCTGCAGAGAGCATCAGCATCCCCTATTAGGCTACAGCATTAGACATAAAGCCTATTTGGATCTAAGCAAATACCGTTGCTCCTACGTCCTTGGGAGCTACGTTTGTGAGTGGTTCTATTATCTTCTTTACGTTTTATTCTTTTAGGCACTCATATGGTCATTTTTAGCACTGATTATACATTTATTTTGTTATTGATATTTATTGTGCGCTTTTTCGCCTGTTTTTACACAGTCTCTGTGTCTGTGTATTTTTTCCCAGCTGCAGGTATTTTTGACACTTTCACTCAGCTTGAGACCTGTATTGGATTGCTCATCCATCCTGCCCTGCTCTCTATGAGATAATATTATTTCTTAGTTTTTATTTTCACTCTCGATTAGCACATTCAGTATGAATAATAGCGATTGAACATGTTCTCCATTAGTAATCACACTGGGATTCTACTTCTTTTTTTTTAAATATTATATTCAACTATTTTCAAAATATTATTGATATATTGCATTTCTTGTTTTTATTCCCTTCCTCTGCACCCAAATTGCACCTAATGTACTTAACACAGCACCATACAGTACCTATAGGATCTGCCATGCACCTATATTGCACTCACAGGACTTGCCCCAGCACCCAGGACTTACCCCAGCACCCAGATTGTACTCAGGACTTACACAACTCAGATTCAACAATTGAGGCTTCTTAAGAGTAAGCACTGCTCTGCGAAATGCCCTAAACCCACTGTTTGTTTTGTCTATTTCCATATTTGCTCTATGCTGCATTTAACATTTTTTTTATACAATGGATCATTATTAAAATGTTGTTATTTTTTAATAAGACAAAGTGATAGGTGCTAGTCAATAGTGAGAATTACAGTGCAGTAAACACTGGTGTGATTCCCCAAAACACAAATAACGTGAAAAATTATAATAAAGTGTTATGCAAAAAACAGAATACTTATCAGTATACTGTGGAGTGAATTCTCCAATGTATATACAGGAAAGGAGAAAAAAATGAAAAAACAATAGTGCAATACTGTAAATGAAAGACCTTAGTGAATATTGACCTCCAGTGAACTTTCACTCACATTACCAAGAGTCCATAATACTGGGTCTGCTTTTACAAGCTTTGTGGGACTCCATTTCTCACCATCGACATGGCAAGGCTTCTTTGTCTTTAATGAGGCAATGTCAAAGGTAAGTAGATGCATGAATAATGGCAAAGGAGAGAGACTGTATAGTGTAGTATGTTACAAGAAATACTTTTAATGGCCCCCAAATGCAAGGCTTACATAAACAATTGCAAAAATATAAATCACAGTAGTTGGTAGTCCTTAGTGGGAAGGAATCAGGTAATGTGCAGCGTGTGGTATCGGGGAGAGTTTTCCTTTCTCTCCTTGTTATTTTTGGAATACCCTACCACTGGATCTTTTGTTCTTTCATCTGCTGTCGCCTTGTGTTCCTGTTTTAGGCACTCAGGACTGGCAGATGGCAGCCATGACTTACTCCAGTACCCAGATGCCACCATGACTTACCCCAATGCCCAGATTGCATCCAGGGCTTTCTCCAGAGCCCAGATAGCACCTAGGTCTTGCTCCAATGCAAATAGGGCACCCAGGGCTTACTCCTAGGCACACATAGCACCCATGGTTTACTGCAGCGCCCATAATACAACCAGGGCTCACCCACCACTTTGCATTGTTCGCACTCCCTGTGCCTCTGTGTAGTCTGTGGTATGGGAGTTCACACTCTGACGTCACTCTCTGACATGCCAGTGAGACTCAGAGGATCTTTCCTGCCCTTATCGCTACTACCATAAAGAGGGCTGTTGAGGGAAGATCTTTTACCTCTGCCGACCTTAAGGTGTTGTGCTCTGTGTGATCACATACCTCTAAAGCCAACCCTGCTGGCAGCCTCCCACCCCCGAATTTTGCACCCAGGTCAGCCTCACCTTCGCCATCCCAAACCCAGTCTCTAGTTATGCTGCTGGAGAGAGGTTTACTGTGTCCCATAAAAACGAAACACAATTATTTCCCCACTTATACCTACTTTATTACATTTTATACAGTACACAAAGGGTTTTGTCTCAAGAAATGGTGTTAAAAGAAAGTCCTATCTGTCCTTAAAAAACAAAATATATTGTATAGGTTCTCATTTAGCTAAAGTTGTGAAGAATCTTTTGTAAAAAGTAAAACATTGTCCTGAAGGAGTTAAATGTCAATTTTAATGTATTTATGTGTACAGGTTGTGTTTTATTTTTTTCAGACTGGAGTTATCATTTAAAGTAAGCCTCTGGACTGCATTGGTATTATGCAGAATGCAATGGTTATTACTAGTGTGGAGCGGACACCTGGATGTTCGGGTTCGGCCGAACTTCGGAAAAAAGTCCGGGTTCGGTGTCGAACTTGACCCCGAATCCCATTGAAGTCAATAGGGACCCGACTTTCGGCTTATGGAATACATGTAATACTATTGGCTTTCTATAAACCGAACTAGAGTCCCCATTCATAAGAATTTCTTATGAATGGGGACTCTAGTTCGGTTTATAGAAAGCCAATAGTATTACATGTATTCCATAAGCCGAAAGTCTATAAACCGAAAGACATTCTGTTTATAGACTTTTTTTTTTTATAGAATAGCAATAGCATTACATGTATTCTATAAAACTAAAGTCTATAAACCGAATGTCTTTCGGCTTATAGAATACATGTAATGCTATTGCTATTCTATAAACCTAAAGTCTATAAACTGAATGTCTTTCGGTTTATTGCCGAACCCCGAACTCCAACACGGACATACAGTGAAATGTCCGTGTTCGGGTCAGGGGTCCGAACACCGTAATGTTCGGTACGACCCCGACAGTGCGGTTTGGGTTCGCTCAACACTAGTTATTACTTTTAAAGTTACTTTATGATAATATATATTTATTATATTGAGTGTGTTACTTACCAGTCTGTATCCACTAATCCCACTGAGGAGGATTCTCTCGACACTGAACTTCATTGGGTGCAGGATCACAGCTACAATCAGGTACCAATCTCCTATCTGAGCCACTCAGTTCCTGAAATTGATGTGACAGCAGTTCCTACCTGCTCTTCTTCAGGATCAGAACAGGTATTTAACAGAATTGTTGTCATAAATCAGTTCTAGAGATAGCTGTGTTAGTCACTTAAATATTGTTGATGCTGAAAAGGGATTATTCAGTAATACCTAACTGACAAGCAAACTGCAAAAATCAGGCATTAATAGCCAGATTTCCTATTTTTATCATGCAACCATACTCTGGCTGACCATGATGGGAGTTGTCATATTACGGTTAATATAATGTACTGATATATTACATTATCCTTATTGCTGCAATTCCAAATGTCTTTTTACTAAAAAAAAAATATCATTTTTTGATATCCTCCAACGCACCTTAGTGCAGCCTTCTTCCACTCTGGGAGTCTCAGTAGTTTATACACCAAAATAAATATATATATGTGTGTAGATATAGCTCAGAATTGCTCGCCAATCCTTGCACGTTTTCTGCTTGTGTAACATGACACAGCTGTGCCCTTCCTGCTGGCTCGCTAAGATCCAGCCTCCTTTTCTTTAACTCACACCCAACTGTTTACGTCCCCAGTCCTGCTTCCTACTGGCCCACACTGGAAGCCACACACCCCATGCCTCATTCATCTCCGCTTTCTCTTATCACCTCTCCAGCAGCACAGAAGTCTCAGCGTGCCTGTTCTGTGACAGTCCTATCAGGTATGTATACATTGCACAGAAGCTGATTCTTCTATCTGTTTTGAGTAAATGTATATCTGTTGCAGTGTATGTGTGTCTCCAACAGACCTTACAACGTTTAAAATGACCTATAAAAAACATAAGGAAATCTTTTTAAACATAACCTCTGTTCCCCCTGTAAAATAATATGGATAGCATTGGCACAAAAAGTGACTGTACATGCAAAAACTTTGTGCTGGCAGAAAAACCCAACAACAGTGGAACATCTTAGCTATAGTGTCATATTTGTATGTTACATGGATGAATTAATTTATGTTAATTTTGTATTCTAGGGTCAATTATTATTTTATTATTTGGTATGTTAAAAACTAGCTTTGTTCAATGAAATGGACCACTCCCCGTCAGTATAATAAATTATACTAGAATACTAAATTTATTGTATGAAGTATTTTGAAGTGTATACATTTATCATAATATTCAACTGTGTTTATTCGCCCACCTTTGCTACCTTTAGGTAGCCCACCTTTGCTACCTTTTAGATTTTGTTATTTTGCCTGTTACCTATTTAGCTGTAGAATATTAAGGCATTTTATAATTCATAATAACAATAATAATAATAATATGGTAGCATTGTGATATATAGCTGTGCATAGAACCTAGAAAACAGGAACTCTAGTCTGCATGAAAAGCATCAAGGGATTTACGTTCAAGATAGCCTCACTTGGGAATAAGGTCATGCAGCCTAGGCAATATCTGTATGTAAATAAATGAATTGTAATCAATGAATTGTCAAGTGTCCAGCTGTTTTGTGGACTACAATTCTCACTATCCAAACATGGCCAGAGACAGATGCAGTGGTCCAGTACTACTGATATCTCCAAATAGGTATATGCACCTGTTACACGCCCATAAAAAGGTTGTAAATTGCTCTGCTATTGTTTAGACTCATTGTTGGCACAGGAATGGCTGATGATTAAATTCATGTAAGATAAACAGGCTCTGTCACCTAAACATTATTTTAATAGTTATAGTATATTGCAAATGCATAGATCTTTCTAGTGGAAAGAATGTAAAGTCTCCCATTTGCAATATCCCCTTGTGGCACCGTGTGCAAATTGACTCTCGATGGTAGTGTTTCATTTCACACGGTGCCTTAAGTGATGTTATAAATGGGAGTTAATCCCATTTAAAATAGTTTTCTCTAAGTCTCTGCGTTTGCTGGCAATTCAGTTAACACACAATGTTAACACACGAAATGTGCTGCATTCCTACTATAACATTTAAGTGACCGATTCCCTTTAGCGATTAACTTATTACTGGCAAAAACTCCTTCTAAAGCTAAAATAACAGAACAGAGAGTATTATTGATATAGCTGGATGATCGCATGAGATTTGTTCAATATTATTTTTTTACATTTTTTTAAAAGAAATTCGACTACAGGAAAACTCAATTCTGGTCACAAAAAGCAGAGATTTCCGTTGTGTTATTTGCCATAGATTTCAAATAATGTTTATTGTTGACCATAATATTGGTGCTTTGTAAATGATAATCCAAAACCTATGTGGCAATGCGCAAAATGTTTGTATGTATGTTTTAGTTATTTTAATTTTTAAAATAAAACAATCTAGTGTGCAACTAAATCCCAATAAGTAATAATTATACAAGTTTAAGCAAGATTAATTCTCATGTCAGCGTATGGGCTGTCGACAAAGAAAACCTATTAAATTATAGCCCATTCACAAATTAATAAATGCTGACCAATTTATACCAGGTTAGAACTCTGCTACCAATTTTTCTCCACTTTGGGTTATTAAAAAAAAAAAAAAAACTTCCACTTTAATAATAAAATTATATAATATATATATATATATATATATATATATATATATATATATATATATATATATATATATATATATGATTGTGTGTTTGTGTGTGCAATTAAAAGAAGGTGCAACCCATTTTAAGCATTATATTCATTGCCAACAATTTTTTTTTTATGGTGGTTATTACATATACAAATTTGTTGTTCACCCTATGTTTTAACATTCATCTTTGAAATGGTGAATAGCGTAACTTTTTTTTTACTGTTTAATCATGATTTTTAACCCCTTTATTAGTAAGCTTTTTATTTTTATGGAATATAGCAATTAAATATGATCTTTAGAATGGGGATCAACACATATTCGTCACATACAATATTAAAATATTGGCGACGAGTTCTAGACTGCTTTGATCGCACACTATGGGGGCCCATATATAAACACAGCGCACAAGCAGAATGTGCAAAATAATGTCGCAATCGGCGTGTGGACCAATGTATATAGCATACGCCCGACAAATTTCACTCTGCGCTATCTATGCAGAATGCGTAGATTTAGGTTGTGCATACACTCCTTTGCGTCAGTGCAGCCTATGTAGTAAAAAATAAATCAGGAGCAGAAAAGCGCCTGATTTGTGTCGGGCAACCTCCCGCACTGCAAAGTACATACCAAACGGCGATTGCGCCTTTTTATAAAACTCCCGACACTTGCAGGAGTTTTTATCCATAACTCCCTTTGTGTACACATTGGGCCTCAAAGCTCAGAAAGTATTTTCCACAGAGCTCATTGTTTTAAAAGTCCCTCAGAACTCGTCTTGTTGGGGAGGCTTCCAACCCATTCATCTAAAATGCTTTCTTAGAATCATTTGATTTTACCTACATAGCTGACAGTCCACCCCCATGCCCTTTCTCTCATCACATTCTTTCCCGTCCTTAGAAAGTGAACAATTTGTCCTCAAAGCTGATGTGTTAGAAGCAGGAAAAATGGGCAAGTGTAAGGATCTGAGCGACTTTGACAAGGGCCAAATTGCGATGGCTAGACGATTCCAAGGAAGGAAAAGCAGTGAACCACTGACAGGGTCGCGGGTGGTCAAGGCTATTGAGTCAGGTGGGGAGTGAAAGCTGGGCCATGTGGTCCAACAGACAAGCTACGGTGGCACAAATTGCTGAAAAAGTTAATTCTGGTTCTGATAGAAAGCTGTCAAAACACACAGTGCATTGCAGTTTGTTGCGGATGGGACTGCATAGCCCCAGACTAGTCAGGGTGCCCATACTGATCCCAAGTGGTGCATCTTGATTTTGTTCATGCCCCCATCACCCCCTCCAGTACATGCCCCCATCACCCCCTCCAGTACATGCCCCTATCACCCCCTTCAGTACATGCCCCCATCACCCCCTCCAGTACATGCACCCATCACCCCCAGGACTTACCTTGGGCAGCACTGTTCCCTGGTGTCTAGTGGCAGGCAGCATGGTGTCCTACCATGCTGCCTGTTTGGCTCCTTGTGTGGTTTGTCGGGGGACTGCAGACAGGTCATGGCTGATCAGTGTAAATTGAAAACTTGCAAGTATGGTTCAGAATTGTCTTGGTGCCAATGTTATGTTTGTGAAGGGAATAGTATGGCAGGTATTTTTTTATTTTTTTTTAAAGAAAACCTGACAACCCTACTTGCAAGTAGGTCTCTGTCAGCTTTATGTATCAATTCATCTTAGTTTGTCAAATTTTAGGTTTTAATATGTCTTTAATTATGTACCACACCTTGTGTAAATCTGTTGGCAAGTTTTATTGCCATTATATTTAGATAACGTAATTGTAAGGAATTTGTGGGGCAGGCTTTACCTATAATTACATAAATAACATGTTTAATGAAGAACATAAGGTGTGTTTTCCCCTGCATATAATAAAGTTTTATGTATTCAAAAACGGTGCTTCCTTGTATCAACAATGCAATTGTGCTTCTGTGTTTAATGTAAATTATGGTTCTGTCCTACAGGGTATAAGTGGCAGTTCTGAAGAAATAGATAGGAAACTGCAAAAGAACTTGAACAATGAGAGGAAGAACATGGAATACAATTTAAATTCCAAATAGAAAAAAAGTTTCAGGGCAATTTCTCAAGAGAGCAGAGACATCCTTCTTGGAAATATCGTTGCTTGGAATACTTGGACAGAATTACCAGAAATTAACCCAAATTTCTGTACGCTCCATAAATGCATGACGTTTGTATGAGGCTGGTTACACTTTGCCAACATGAAGTGGCTTTGCAAGCTCGAGGATTCAGAGAAGTTTTGGGTATGTTTGTGTCTTGTAAATTTCTCAAACAGGGTTACATATTGTTTAGTGAGAAAAGGGGGGGGGGGCTCCCCTGTGGAGTAAGCCGGCTTGACCAGTGGCTGTAGAGTGTACCATCATGGATGTAGGATATTGGGTGCTTCGTCAATGGCTGTAGCGGCAGCAATGTAGCAAAATGAAAAGAAAAAGAGAAAACGCCTGCACTCCAGGTATCCGGTAAAAAATATATATCCAAATTTTATTCCTGGGATCAGATCCAATATGATAAAAGAAGCCAACACAGGGAATATATATACACGTCACAGAAAAAAGGTAAAGGACTTGCCTTACGCGTTTCCCGTGTGAGAACCACGCTTAATCATAGGCTTACATATTGTTTACAAATACAAATACTCGTATTTACCTAAAATGTAACTTTCTTTTTCAAGATCACTGCATACATCCAGCATTTTATTATGAAATATTTTTGACGCCAACATTTTTTTTATCTTTTATTTATAAAGCATACATAGTTATTCACAAAAATATTTAATCTCACTGACTTTACTATGCATTATACAGGTACAAACTAGATGAGTTTCTCCTGCAAGAACAGCGCTGTACATTAATTCTTACTGGTAAATCTATGAAGATTTTACTGTGCATTAAGGGAATGCTGTTCTTGCAGGAGAAACTCCCCTGCAAAATGCATAGGTAAGTGGGTGAGATGAAATGTTAACCTCAACAGTATTGCCGGTTAATTGGAGGTAAATTAACTTTTTAATTGCAGAAGGAGTAAGCCACGCATTAATCAATCAAATATACCGATTAAATGTCTATAAGTACTTGAAAATTAGCTTGTCAGCCATGTGTTTTGGTTCATTTTACACAATATTAACAGAAATTCCAAATTTATAAAAATAACAGACTACTTTAGGATACTGGTATTGTGTAAATAATTCAGAACATATTCCCTCTTATGAGTTACTTACAAGTACTGCTCTCAGAAAAGCATAGCTCTCAATATCTCATGTGGCAGAAGTAGGACACGGTCTTAGGAGCTGTACCAAGATGTGTAGGTAAATTGCAGTGAAACAAAGTACTTTTATTTATACTTATGAAGTTACAAATTACTTAAAGAGCCACTAAACTTGTTTTACTTGTCTTTCTAATATAAATGCATGAGCGAAAAGTATATCAAATGCCATACACTTGGAACTAAGATGTTCCAAGTTTCAACCTCCATGCATCACCAATTGTCTGGCACTTTTTTGGGTGTAATTTCCTTTTCAAGGAAATATGTTTAATTATAACTGTTTTTTTTAGTATTTCTGGTTAATACTGTTATTGTAAAACTAGGAAGTAGACTAAAGTCCCCCATGAGATAGTAGTGATTGTAAGTTATTCTTTTCTTACATCTGGGCAGAATCCACTCTAGGGAAATGCATGTTCTGAGTTTACTGGAAACAAGTAGAGTTAGAATGATATCCTTTATTGGCTAACTGAGAGTTTGGTTGCAAGCTTTCAAGACCAAGTTCCTAGGTCCCTCCCTCAGGCATTAATGAGGCAAAATCAAAATTCCTAATAACAAAATATATTTAACAGCTTTAAAAAAAAAAAAAAAAGGCAATATGATATTGAAGAATTGTTCTCAGCAGTAAATCAGTCAGTTCTACAGAGATCCAACAGCTATCTCTGATTCCTCCACTCCCTGGTTAGCAGGGCCATAAAATCATTAGACACATGTCGGATGTATGAAGATATCAAATGTTTGTAGTTTAAAACAAGTCCACTGCAGCAATCCTGTGTTTGTAAAAAGATGATTAATTAGTAAGGTTGTATTAGGAGATAAATTCACATCAGTACTAAAAGCGTCCTGGATACCGTGTCCAGGTTGACCGCAACCTTCTCCAAAATTAGTTTACTGTTCATTATCTTATCAGAACAGAAATGAATTAAAGAGGGGGGTCACACAAGCTGCATGTGTTCATTTATTGATTTCCCTCTAAGCACATATGAACTATTCATTCTGTAGAGCGGCATGTAGTGTCCCTAAAGTCAAACATATGGATGTGTGAAGAGAATCAGAAGTAGGTGAAATTAATATAATGTCTAGGTTGATAGCAAGAAAAAAGTAGCAATTCAGAAAGTGTAATTGAGGGGATTGGCTGCTTTGGGAAGAGGTTTTTGATTTTATTTTTTTTAAATTGAGTGCACCTTTTAGTTCAAAATCTAAAAATGAAACATAAGTTAGTGTTTTGCCTAGAGTATGTTTTAGCAAAGTTCAAACAATCTCAGAACTAATAGTCTTGTATTTTATATGCACTAATCATGTAGAACTTAACTAGTGTAGAAAAACCTTTTATTTGGCACTTTGTTCACAATATTACAACTTAATTTGTATTTTATTATGTATTTATAAATAATGGTTAGCTTTTATATAAATGTTTTGTACATATTATAGCACTGAAGGGAGAACACATCCTTACATTTTATATTTTGCTGAGAAATGAAATTATTTTTTTAAACTTTTGCTTCGGTTATAGTAGCAAAAGTTTCAAAATTAAAAGGCGCCTTCTCTGGTGTAAACCTGGGGAAATACATATTTACACAGTTTATAATCTGTTCTGAGAGGCTGCAAAACATAAATAAAGTCTTACATTTTACCAAAAGTAAGGCCAAAGAAACAATTAGGGATTTTCTTTAATACAGGGGCGTCCATATTTTTGTGTATTGGGCTGCATTGATTTTTTATTTGCAGAAACAGTGATGAATAGCTTGATAGTCATGAAAAATGTTTGTTTAGTTACAAAAGTAGTCCAAAAACTGTTTAAATCAACTTTATTCAGTCAAAACTACACATTTGTTGGCTAATTAGTGTCGGCCCACATGTTGGATATTATAATTGCTATAATATAATGATCTATAAGACTTATCAGATATTAGGACTTTGAATTGTGTTGTTAGATTAGACCTGGGTTGTTAGAACCGTCATCACTCCTCCCCCTAAGAAAAACCGCTTGGGCAGCCCGATCGTCGCGAAAAAATTTCGTGCCTGGATGGTTCATATAACCTAACCCCTGCTGACGGTGAACAATAAGCACTAGTTGAACATTTATAACATGAGGTCAAATGCTAGAACTATTGAGAGACCTAGAACCTTTTGTATTTTATATCTATATTTATCAAGGTGTAACTGTGATACTTAACTACTGTCTTTATATTTTAAATAAAAACGGTAGCACTGTAGTAATAGATATTTCAAGAAAGTTTATTACTATTGTTATTTTTTTTGGCAGGATGTGAATCAGACTTGGAACACAGATAACCCCGATTTCTCCCAATGTTTTCACAACTCCGTCCTTTTCTGGATCCCATGCATTTATCTGTTTTCCTGCTTGCCATTTTACATTCTCTATCTCCGGCATCATGATCATGGTTATATCCGAATGTCACGGCTCAACAAAGCAAAAACAGTAAGTAATCTGGAGAAACCAATGCCCAAGATAATGTGACTAGGCATGATAAAGCCATTTATATACCGTATTTTCCGGCGTATAAGACGACTTTTTAACCCCTGAAAATCTTCTCAAAATTTGGGGTTCGTCTTATACGCCGGGTACTGGGATTTACTTACCTATTTTCTGCTCTGTCTCCACTCGTGCTGTTAAGCCGGTCCGTGGCTGTGAGGGAAGCGTTGTGAGCTCCCCTCAGGCTGCGCAGCTTCAATAAACTTTTTTTTTCAACAAACTTTATTGAACGCGCGGCCTGAGGGGATCTAACAACACTTCCCTCACAGCCACGGACCAGCTTAACAGCGGGAGACAGAACAGAAAATAGGTAAGTACTGGGGATTGGGGAAGGGGGAGGAGGGTGGCAAACTCTATATTTTAACCTAAAAAGTTAAAATATAGATGCGATTTTTCCGGCTTATAAGACGACTTAGTTGGGGGGTCGTCTTATATGCCCAGTCGTCTTGTACGCCGGAAAATACGGGATATATAAATATATAAAGTAAGGGGGTGAAGAAAGTGTAAACGTGATCTCCTCAAATGCTAGTTTATTTAAGGAGATTCTTTTGTTTGCGGTTTCAGGAAAGAAACAATGGTCCTATGTTTAGGTCCAAGTTTATAGTCAACTTATCTGCATACAGTGTTCTAATTCTCATGTGTATAGCTCCAGCTGTTGGATAACTACGATCTGCCAGCCACACATCATCAAAGTTGTGAATGAGGGAATTTGTAGTTACACTGTAGCTTTGGCTTATCCTGGTCTGTGGAAGAATGCATTATAGTGATTTGTTACCCTGAGCAAAGAGATTATAGCTATTGGTATAATAGCTGGACAATGCCATATACCACAGAAAAAAAGGAATGTACCTATACACACTGACCAAGGGTGGACAAAGCTTCTATACAAGGGCTTCTGTGTCTATGGCAATGTCTCCGAAGGTCCATAGAACATAATTCAATTGTCCATAACAAAGTAAAGTAAATGTCTACAATGAGCAATTTTGGTTCCTTTCTCTGTAGGGAACCAATGTTCCAGTTTTAGTCATAATGTGGACCGAACCACACAGTGATATTATGGACGCCAATGTCTAGATTGATCTAGAACAAAGTATCCAGAGAGTTGTTAAGTATGTAATTTTCAATAGATGCTTTTAATCAGGCTATATGATGTGTAGATCATATCGTTATCACTCCAGATAGGACATTTCATGAATATAACACTTCTGAGAGCTCGCTGTATGTAATGTGCATGACTTCCGTCCTAATTAGCTTTATGTTTATATAAGTTCCACACAATAGAATTCTTGAAAACAGGAGCTTACAATGAAAACTTCTGAACCTAAAAAAGATCCAGGAATTTGTTATACATTTTCTCAACACTCCTTTGAAATTTGTAAGATTTTCTATAAAAGCCTTTCCTGTTCTTTAGTTGCAGTAAATTACTTTTTCCTGTTCACAGCATGTTCTATTGTTGTGCTTTTTTCAATGAAAACAAACTTATTTTTGACACATTATGGACTATTCAGTGCAACCCGTTAACCCTCAAAAAAGAGGTGTTGTTTTTTTTATTGCACGTTATTCTGCAAACAATAACATGCGATTCATCGAAAACACAGTGATCCAAATTAACGTTTGTAAGGCACTACTTTGGTGCTAAGGCAATTAATACTCAGGACCCCACCATTATAATCCTATAACTGTGGGCTTCTGATATGGCCCTCGGGTTGCAGAGCCATCCGGTATGAGGCAAAGGTTGGCCAAATGCCTCTGGCCCTCTTAATGATCTTGTGTTAGGACCATAAAAGGGGGCCTCTTTATGACATGGGGCCAAGGGCAACTACAAGGTGCTTGGGCACCCTTTATAACATAGAGCCAAGGGCTTCCACAAGGGCCTCCGCCCCTTAGGACATGAGCCAGGGCATCCCCCATTGCACCCCCTGATAATATGGGGCCAGGGCTGCCACAAGGGCCTCTTGCCTCCCTTATCCCATAGGGACAGATTTCCCTGATAAATTAGGTAGCCCTTGGCCCCATATTATAAAAATTCACCTACCTACCCCCTTACCTCGAAGTAGCCGAGTACCCTTTTGAGTACTTGGGGGGAGGGGGGTCAGTGAAAGTCACTGGCCAACCTCTTGGTACTCCAATGGTGCACCCTGTGGAAAATATTACCTGATTAATTATCCATCAATGATCACAAAACTCTTGAATACTCGTATTTGGCCCATGGAAGGAACCATCCCCAAAAAATCCTAAAAAATCCAGACGAAAAAATAAAAAAGGCTGGTCCCTGATTATTAGTGAGGAGACTGGGGCATTTGGCCAGACCCCAAACATGCAATATTTAGTAGTGCTTAGGCCATATCAGCAGCTTCCGGTATTGGCGTCCACCAGACCCCCCAATTTGTGTTAACTGTTGTTAACCTTTTCAGTGGTCTTGTGTTCCCTACAGTACTGAAATGATTGATGTGCAAACATTGGCTGCGGTAAGCAATTTAGTAGTTTTTTAATTAAGTGTTAACTTAACAGTCATCTCAATGCTTCCACACAATGTAGGCTGAACCCAGTGATGTTATGGACACAGATGTCCTAGTTGATCCAGAACAAAGCAGCTGGAAAATTAAAGATTATGCTAGCTTTAGTGTACTGATAATCTTAATTTTAGTAATGACAGGAGGCAAATATTTAGCATTACTTCCTTTACTTACTCCATAGTAGCAAAGAATAGAAAACACAAACCAATCAGAAGTGAGCATAAGGTATACAAAGCCCCTCCCCTTAAGGCACTTTCTCTTGCTGAAGTGACATCACAAGTCACAAGAAAATGAACATGATACACAGTAGTAACAACAGTTGAAATAGAGTCTATATAAAATCCTGTAGAAGAAGGAAATTCCAGGTGTCAACCGAAAAGAACCCATCCGTGGAGAAAGTCATCGTAGTAGTGAATGTTTTGAATTAAGCTGAAAAGAATATAAGAGGATTTAATCATACAGCACTGAACTGTGAACACATGAGCATACAATGGCAGTTGCTTAATTGTACTGTGTAGTATTGACATATTATTGTTAAAACTACAATACACTATGAAGTAGGTATAGTAGCATCTAATAACAAAATATAAACTTGGTAAGTAAGAAAGACTTCACAAGTAGTAAAGTAGACAACCAAACTAAACTAGGTATTTATGCAAACATTCTGATAACAAACCCATAGTAAATAAATAACCTGATAGGCAAAGATATAAGAACAGGGAGAGTAGTAGAGTTAAAGAAGGAAGGGGGGGGGGATTTGCCTCCTGTCATTACTAAAATTAAGATTATCAGTACACTAAAGATAGCATAATCTTTAATTTTACTACATGACAGGAGGCTTCATATTTTGCAAATTTAACGCTATGTTAGCAAAAATAAGGCGGCATTAGAAGAAGGCCGAAAGTAGAAACTCCAGAAAGTAGTTTCCCAAGACCAATCTGCCACTTGAAGGATGTCGGACAAAGAGGCCCCCGCCGTAAACGCAGATGACGACACTGCACCCCTAAGTGACTGTGCTCCGAACAAGGGGTCAATCTCTGCCAGGGAAAGTAACCAACGGACCCACCTTGATAGGGTAGTGACCGAAACCGGCACATGAGGTCTGACATAGGAGATTGACGTGCAGTTGACGAGCGTAGATTGGCTGTCGCTGTCGCATATGCCTGTAAAGTAGCAACCACACAAAGTTGGGTCTCTGACAGAAAAAATGGGTAAAAGAACGACGTGGAATTAGATTTAGTACATCGGGAAAATCGGAATGTGACACCTTCTGGTGAAAAAGAAAAAGCATCTATGTCAAAAGCGCGTATGTCCGAAACCTGTTGGAATGAAACAAGGCACAGAAGAAGCGTCATCTTTGTCGTAAGTTGATGCAACGATAACTTGTCATTAGGAGGCCAATTCTTTAAAAACTGGAGAACAGTGTTGACGTCTCACAGCATCTTGTATTTAGAGCAAGCGGCAAAGTAATGGGTCCTGTGCCACCGGTTTCCCTTGGACCGGGACGTGGGCTGCTGAAATGACTGAGCGGACTACATTAATAGAGTGGTACGACTTAAAATCTGAAAAGTGATACGATAGAAAGTGCAAGATAGATGAAACAGGGGCGGTAAAGGAATCAAGATTCCGTCCCACACACCAATCAGCACAGGAGTGCCATGAGGAAAGATAACATCATTTAGTTCTTGGGGCCCAAGAGTACCAGAGGAGATCTCTAGCTGTTGGGGATAATTCTTCGATATTCCAGGCACTGCTGGAAGACTCCAGGCCACTAAAGAGAGACGTCTGTCTAGTAGCATTGGATAAGGGTTCCCCACTGGGTCCCTGAGTAACCAGGGATCGTCCGAAATAGAAGCGGATGTTCGCAGGAAAGGGCCAAGAGGTCCGGAAACCAAGACTGACTCGGCCACCACGGCGTTAGGAGGAGCACCTTCACTTGTTGCAAACGAATGTTGCAACCTGGTGCTGCCATGTCTGTAGAAATGCATCCACCGCTGTGCTCTCTGGATCTGGTAACCAACTGTAGAAGGTTGGCAGTTGATGGCGTGGGATGCGAAGAGGTCTAAAATCAATGCTCCCCTGTACATGTCCAGGTTTGCAAATATTCTGGGATCTAGTTGCCAATCGCTGCTGTCTCGCCAGTGGCAAGATAACCAGTTTGCTGTGAGGTTTGTTTCCCCGGGAGGTGTTCTGCCAACAATATTAAGCTTTGTGGAAAACATCATAGAAAAGGTTAAATAGTATCAACATAAACAGTAATAGAATTAAATATAAAATACAATAGCCAAGTCAAAGATAATGTGAGAACAAATACTCTGACCTGACTTGTGATGGAGCAGCAAAGGAAGAGGAAGCACCTTAAGGGGAGGGGCTTCTGATTGGTTTGTGTTTTCCATTCTTTGCTACTATGAAGTAAGTAAAGGAAGTAATGCAAAATGTGAAGCCTCCTGCCATGAAGTAAAATTGGCAACTGCCCATTAAGTCATTAACTCATTTCATTGAATCGCCTTTGTGAGTAAATATGATTTTGTTTTTAAACTCATGCGATAATGATTTTAGGGATTGGAAGGTACAGTACAATCTTGTTTTCATTTATCTCATTTGCTCCTGTTGCAGTGCCTGTCTGCGTTGCTGGTGTTAATCTGCTATACAGAACTGTTTTACACTCTCTGGAATGTGACTCACAATGTCCCAGAACCACCTGTTCTCCTAATCAGCCCGCTGATTCTTGGCACTACTATGGTAATTTAAATAGATACTAAAACAATGTGTATTAAGACTTTTACTCACTCTCAGAAAATGTGTTTATACATTCCTAGTACATTGACATTAGTTGCTCCACTTGTTTTCATTCACTTGTTTTCGTTTGGTGATGTTAACTGAATGTTAGATGTTTGTGTTTCTTCCATTTAAACCTTGGAAATGCAAACCCAGCTCCCAAAAAACATTATTAAAGAGAGTGGTACCTCTATTTTACCCTAGGATGTCTCTTGACTTGCTGTTGCAATGATGGTAATTTACCCTTGCTCTTATATCCAAGTTATAAAATACTGTGCAGTCACATAAAGCTGAATAGTCATTACCCCTAATAGCACAAATATGCTTAACTCACTTTTGCTGCAAAGTCTCTTTGATGGACCACTGTTGGGTCTTCAGTGGATATTGCATGCTTTGCAGATTGGTAGATGATTTTCACCTTGGTACACCTCCTGATATATATATATATATATATATATATATATATATATATATATATTTTAAATAAACATTAACATTTAATAACCTCTACCGGAAACAAAGACAAACGTATAAAAGTCTATCCAGCAAACATGCAACAAGAACAATACTTATACATGCTATACAGTGTAAATTCCCTTACTCAATTTTTTTCAAAGTGTTGAGCAAACATTTTTTATTTACTAAACAATAATTAAACATGTTTTCCAATTTGATGCCTCGCAGCTCCTCACCACTTGTCTGATCCAGTATGAAAGGGTTAAAGGTGTCCGCTCATCGGCTCTCTTGCTGTTTTTTTGGTTATTGACATTGGTGTGTGCGATCTTCCAGTTACGAAGTAAAATTACCATAGCCATCTCAGAAGTAAGTAAAACATTTATGAGCGAACCTTATTATTTTAGTGCTGAAACTTACATCCCACAGTGAGCTTTACTTTTAGCTGTCTTCAACTTACGCTATTTAGACAAACGCATAAAAGAGTGACGCAACATAACAATTAAATCAACCTGCAAAGCGGGGTGTGCCATCTCACACATCCCAGACAGCGGCCATCTTGTCCATACTCCACACAAGATGGCTTTACGGCCATCATTCTATGCCCCTTTATCAATACAACTGCAAGGGATATCATTTAGATTGCCTTTCAGGAGGTGATGTATTAGTTACCCAACACCACACTTGTACAATGCTTCATCAGTCTGTGGATTGTGTAGGAGTGGGGTCCCACATCAGACCTGGACCACTATAAACGTACGTCACGTTGACAATAGTTTGATTGTTACATTTAAATGTCCCTGCTTGTTACTAGGTGACCTATAATCAAGAGTTGTAACTTGGGAGGTAGGCATCTCTGTGCACAAGTGTAAATAAGTGATGCACTTATCTCCTTTGGTAGACTCCAAGACATCTTATGAAATAGTGGATACTAGTGTGCGTTTAAATATTACTAAAATAATTATTTCCACTCTTGTTTCTGACTCCAATTTTTACATTTTTTATGAAGACTTCAAAGACTGATCCGCTGCGCTTCACTCTTTTCGCGCTCTATTTCCTGTTGGTGTTGGTCCAGTGCATACTCTGCATATTCAATGATAAACCTCCATTTTTTTCAAAAATAAAGAAAGAACCGGTAAGTTCTGATACATTTTGGTTGTCAGTACATACACATTGATTTAGGATGAACAGTATTGGGCCAGTTATGAAATTCTTATATTAGGGGTGCGGCCTATATTTGTCGGCCCACGTGCACCTTTGGAGCTCCCTCGCTGAAGTAATGCATTTTGTGTTTCTCTCTTTACACCTCGGCTGATGCAGGTGTTGAGGTTTAACAAACTCAGACCTCGATCAGAGCTGCCTTGTGGGGGTGAGAGAGAAATAAACCTTAAGAGCCTCAGAAAAGAAGAGAAAGAGAAAGGAGGACAGACATGGGGAATGAAAGAGAGGATGGAGAGAGGCAGATACATGGGTAATAGAAGAGAGAAGGGGGAGAGCTAGACAGACAAAGGGAATGAAAGGAGGAGAGAAAGATAGACAAATGTGGACAAAAGGGGATAGAGACAGACAAAAGAGGGGAAGGGAAGGGGAGAGAAATAGAGACAAGGGGGTGAGTGAAAATGTGCCAGCTTCTGAGCGGGAACAGTAGCACTGTTAGGTGCTTTTGGCTTTTAAAAAAAAAAAAATGACATTACATTAAATTATAGATGTGTTGTCTATAATTGGGTTCAGCTTATTATCCGGACAATATGGTAGATACAGTGTATATAAAAAAAATCCACAGCTGATTTCTAGGGTTTTGGGACTGACATATGGAAACTAACTCTTGAGAGTGTTGTTTACCTCATGTATACAATGTATACCACATTAATAACACATTAAAAACAATATTCTAATTAATATGTAGGATTAGTTCTACTTTACATATTTATATATATATATATATATATATATATATATATATATTAAGGTGTGATATATAATTATAGATTTTAATAAGCAATTTGAACCAACTAGGTGTGTTTATAATAACCCTTATTAGATTCTTCACATCTAAGATCCAAATAATCTCACAGTGTGTGTCTTGATTCTGTCAGTTTGGGTGGGCTAGCAAACTGAAGACCAGCCCCCCTTATACTTTTGCATGTATGCATGTTGTGGCATGCCTGCCATAGGTTCGCCACCGCTGGCTTGGGAGAAACAGTGATCTCCCTAGACCAGTGACTAACCAATATTTTCCGCTGTCTATGAAAATACACTGTCCGGTCCTCAAGCTCCATATTTACAGATTTTGATGGTTAGCATCCACCGGGGTTAATTATAACAAAATATTTAACCAGGATCCATTTAGAGAATCTCTTTCTCTTTTTATTGCCCAACATCCATGAATGTCAGTAGCTGCTAGTTTCTTTTTCCCATTTTCACTCTTCCCAGCAGATGAAATGCCTATAGACATAGATGTGCACAGGATATGTATTTCAAAGGTCATTATAAGTGCACATACATACTGTAAAAACAAGTGGGAATGTATGAAAGTAAATATGTCATTCATGTTTTTTTTCAGAATCCGTGCCCTGTGCTAAATGCGTCTTTCGTTTCTCAAGTAACATTCAGCTGGTTCACAGAGTAGGTTACAATTTATTTATTTTTTCTCGACAACTCATACCATCAAATTGTACACACAGACCTCCAGAAATGATAAACAAAAGTTTATGCTGTTAGAATAGTCTGATCCTAGAAGACACTAGGCCGACATGGAATATAAACAACACATTTAAAAGATCAGGGCTTTGAAAAGAACAGTTGTTACAAGCAGGGCATTCAACACATGAAATGGAATGAGGACAGCAAGCAATGTCATAAGTCACTAACATGCTAGGCTCATGGTCTGGTTGATGGTGACCAGAATGGAGTTCTGAGCTGGTGGGATTACAATTACCCACCGAGCTACTTTTTCATGAATCACTAAACCTACATTTTAGAAAACACAAACTCATTTGACACAATTCTGCATCATATAATGCATATTTAATGGAAATGACTAAATGTGTACATAATGTTTGTTTAATGATCATTTTAAGTAGTGCCTTGTGCCACTTTTGTTACTACTTTCATGTTCTTGCAATAATATGGTTCATATAAATGAGTTGACATCCTTTATCATGAACCAAGCTCTCCTGAGTTATTGTTTACATTGTCTCTTAGTGAAAACAATAGAAAGGTCAGGTGTAATGCCGGTAATGGCTAAATATAGCCATCACTATGTTCCATATTTGGGGATTGGCTTTGTCTCCTACAGTCTAGTATTGTCCCTTTTTCTTCCTTCACGGGATGTGAATGGGTGATATCTCCAGGCCAGTGTGCCACTAATGCCCCAGGAATGTAAACGGAACTTCTGGGACATATATTTACTATAAGATGAAACGTTTTAGAGTGAAAAGTCCAATGTTTCCACATAATAATATAGATAAAAAGTTATTCCATGAAGAACAGCTCTTAAAACTACCTTGTTTTAACCTTGAAAGAACACCCCCCTAGGGCATCTCTACAACATCTCTCTGGGTCTCACCATCCCAAAGGATTGGGTGGTCAATGTGGCTTTCATGTAACTTAAGACTGGACCACAGAATTTAGTAATGTGGTTCCTGTTTCATGTTACTGATATCTTCTGAGATCCCAAGCGTTATCACTGAGATGCCAGGTGTGGAAGGCCAGTTCACGTATCTTTATGTGGTTCTCTTCTCCATGTAATAAATGGTTTCCTTTACTGGGGCAACATTATTTCCTATATACAGGGCTACCATATCAATAAAATGTCTCACCGTACCACTTTTCTAAATCCTGTATGAATATGAAAAATGTTAAGTATTATAAATAGCATGTGTCAACACAGACTTGTTTCATATTCATATACATATTATTTTATATTTTCTCTTAAAGAATAATGTTTAGGGGCTACAAGACGCCGCTAAAAGGTGAAGACATCTGGTCCCTGAGGAAACACGACACTGCTGAGGAAATTTTAGCAAAATTTTCAAAAGCTATGGAGATTGAATGGCATAAGACGAGACCGTAAGTACTTTTATTGCATGTAAAGAAAATGTAGATAATATACCATATGCTGAAAAATCTTTGGAGGTAACGCATTGAATAAGGTTGTTCTAAGGCCGCCTCCTATTATACATTTTTCTCTGATTCATTGCAGCCGAGATTTAAAAGTTTAGTAAGTCTGAGCTACAGAAGTAGGCTTATTTATATTTTTTATTTGTTTTTTCTCTGTGATATAATTACTTAATTATTTTAAATACATGTGACCGTTTTGCATGTTTGGTGCTGGTTTAATGTCATATTTACTTTATATTTGTTTTGTCTGTAATTACTAGTAACTGAACCATTAAACATTGTTGTGGTGACTTTATAATTATTGCTATGACTTTTGGTGAGGTTATATTAGTCTCCTCCTAACATTATAGCCCCGTCTGTTTTATTTATGTTAGCATGGAAGTGTAGTGAGCTTTCAACTTGTGTGATCCTCATAACATAGGACACAGCATTTATGTGTGCTATGCTATGGTAATACAAGTATGAGATTTATTTTTATTGCTATATTTAAATTTAAACTTTTGTCTTTTCCTTCAATGAATTGTCAGGTTGGAGGTATTAAGTGCGCATTCTTCATCTGCTCCACTGGAGAACCATGATCAAATATTGGAGGAAATTGACGATCAAGAAGTTCTCCTTAAGAGTCCAAGCATGCAGATGACTCCAAAGTCCCTCCTGAAGATTATAATGAAAACGTTTGGATTGGAATACCTCCTGAGTTCTCTACTTATGGTTTTGTTCACAGCATTTTTGTTCATAAGTCCTCAGCTGATGAGGTAAATATAATTTAACCAGTAGTGAATGTGACCACATGACTGGTATAGACCGATCTCTGGGTTGCTATTCTATCACATGGTGGCTTTCCATAGCCCAATGATCTGGTAGTCCTCACAGAGAAGCAGTTGCAGAGCAAGCGAGGTTAATAAAGAAACCATAAAAGGAGATTGCTGAAAGCAGCAATGACTGAAGTACGGAGGGAACAATAATGAAGGGTGTGAATTTGGAAATAATACAGGTGACTGGTAAAATAAGGTTGTGAGAAGGCCAGAGGGAGAGTGCTAACTAAGCTCAGAGTCGACATAAATACATCCATCAGGTATTAAAAGACTAGTTTACTGTGAATGTAGAGTTTACATTTTTTTTTATATTATCTATACGTTGTGTTACCAGAATTGCTAGCAAATAAATATATTACCAGAAATATGTGTTTTATATGTGTCTGTGGTGTCACTTGTTTATGACATCACCTGACCTGTGGCTTGAGATTACGCAAATTACACATTTTTGATTGAAATATAGTTGCATGTCAAACTACATATCAGGTGATGTCACAACAGGAGACACCACAGACACATTGAAAACATATATTTTTCTATTAACACAATGTATTGATCATTTTTGATAATTTGTTATGCGCTACATTCACAATATACACAATGTTTAGGTAAAACATTAACTAATTAACTGTGATTCAGTAAGTGCTGATTTGCTGTCTAAACTGGGAACTTGCAGAGTTCAAAGAAGATTCATTCCATTGTAGCCAAGTCCTTCCAGGTTAAAGCAAGTCTTCAAGTTTCCCCATAGTGTCTTAGTTATCTTTCTTGATAGCTAAACACTCAGGATTTAGTGAATATACCCCCCCAAGCATTTGCAGCAGAGAGCCACAATGAGGGCAATTTAGAATACGGTAGTAAAGAGCACTCATGGCTAACCTTGGCACTGCAGATGTTTGGGAACAACATAGTCAATATGCTCAAGTTTTAAGGATAAGTGGACGTCATGGGATTTGTAATTTCTAAGCATCCATTGTACATGTTGAGTCTCCCTTATCCAAAATGCTTAGGACTAGAAGCATTTCAGATAATGGAAAATTTCAGACAACTGACCATGTGCATGGTACCCGGGTCTGAGAGTTAGGGAGCTTGGAGCAGGCAAATAAAAGATCAGTGCATCCAGTCACCTTGTTAATCTGCTCAGCTACTTCTGGATCTCATAAGCTTGTTTTTCCTTTACCAGCAGGGTTGCTTCATTTTCCTAAGTATCAGAGGTTCGCTATGGATCTCAAACTAGGCATGACCAATCGATCAGACTATGAATCTGTATAATGTGGCTCTGTGTGCTGCATTGGAGACTTTGTCGGGAGGAGGGAGCGGGATGACTGGGATCTGCCAAAGAGGCAAACTGGTATTTGTTTGTAATATTTGTCCAGTACACGTTGAGTATTGGCAGTTATCTGAAAGGAAAATAAATGTTCAGATTTCGGATAACAGATTTTCGGTTACGACATACTCAACCTGTACAGAGAGAGCACAAGACAGAAAGTTAAAACAGAGTATGCAAAGTTCACATTGCTAAGACACATTGCTAAGGCACATGTTCCTTTTATTTAGCTTCACCCATGTGCAATGATTTTAAGTTGTCATACTGGTTTTACAAGTGTGGCGTGACAAATGCAAATGTTCAGTTATGTAAGGCACAGGATTAAACAGTGCAATCATTATTTAAAACTGTTGAACTGAATAGTCTCATTGTCAAAAATTCGAGGGATAAGAGGACTAGGACATGGGCCTGGTGGATACTTTCCTTTTTCTTGCACCTAAGTTTGATTTGAGAAACAGTTTGAACCGATGCATAATACATTTATAGAGTACAAAATATTGGATACTGACTTTGCTACTAATGGACATTTCTTGTTTTGATACTATTGAATGTGTTTTTTTTTTTTTTTATGTATTTGTTTTTTTAACAGCTTACTGTTGGATCGGTTGAAGAATTCTTCTGCCCCCACGTGGCAAGGCTTTCTAGTTGCTGTACTCCTACTGATTTGCCCTTGTGCTCAGTCACTTTTTCTTCATCAACATGACTACATTTGCTATGTCATTGGAATGAGACTAAAATCTGCCATAGTGGGCAGCGTATATAAAAAGGTACGATAAATAAGTTGCATCTTCAAAGCAATAGAAAGCGTAATGAGAGGTCAACCCGTAAAATGGGTTCTTGCTAATAAAAATCTGTTTATATTTGTTATACAACTGTATGACTAATACACTGGTTTATTTCTGCTATTTTTCCAGCCAACATTACTGTAAACCTATAAAATTGTTCCAACCTAAGTCAATCAGACTAACGCGCTTAAACAAAATACAAAACATTTCATTGTAAAGAGTATGCTATGAGTTTCTTACAAATTTTATATTAATAATTTAATGTAACTATTGCCTTTTTAAATTCCATTTCTAAATGCTGTAATAAAAAAGGCAAGGATGACCATTATAACCTCTCATGACTGCTTCAATCAGAAGACTCTTAAAAAAGTACTTTTCTTCAAGCTAGACTATTCTACTTATTTTAAAGTATTGGACTTGGGTAGGGTTAGACAATCTCTGGCTTTTCATTGGTTTATTCCACAATGATCAGTCAATCAAGGGGATCTTACAAAATGCACCCCTGTCAACATGCCAACTATAAAGTGTACCTAGAACAGGGATCACCATAAGTCAGAACTGATAACATGCATCCATTATAATTTGTCTGTTTCTCTATGTCTACATTAAACTATATATCTCTATAGGCATTAGTCATTTCCAGTGCGGGAAGAAAGAATTGTTCTGCGGGTGAAATTGTTAACCTCATCTCTTCAGACGTACAGAAGCTCATGGACTTGGCGACATGTTTGAATTATGTCTGGTCTGCACCATTCACGATAATTGTGGCCATGTACTTCCTGTGGCAGGTGACTATAATTTACATGTGTTCAAAACTGTATATACTTGTCATAATGAAGGGCAGATGCTTCAATAAACTAAAACAAGGATCAAGAAAGGTAAGCAGAGTGGTTTCCAATGTCTTGTTAAGGCGACAAAGTTTTGCACTGCTCGAGCCAAACAGAAGACTCATTGGATTGTGGGCAAGTACATTTGTATACTTTAAGAGTCAAACAGCCCAAGTCAGGTGCTAACTCAATTCAATAGCCGTAATTGGCGCTATCATAGACATGTAAAACAATAAAAAAGGTTAGGAGCCACCAGTAGAGATGCTAGGAGCCATGACATTTGGGCTTTGTTAAAGAACTGTTGGCAACACTGTGTTTGATTTAAAGATTGCATCAAGTATAGCCAGGAACACTATAGCAGAGACCCGATCAGGGTTCTAATAGACCCTGTGGGTCCCTGCCAAAAGATCACGAGACCTCTGGACGTCCCAGAGGCGTACCCTAACCCGGACGTTTGGGCAGAGATAAATTTAGTGAAATGTAGACAGTGCTCGCTTTGAGCACCGGCTATATTTTCCCTGTCAGACTAAGGCCACTCAAAGTGGGATCCCGCTGCAATATATAATATTATATATTCTTTCATTAAAGCATTTTTTTTTAAAATTCCTACATTTGATGAAAGTTTTCAATTAAAAAGAAGAATTATTTTTTTTTGCCCCCAGTTGTCCTTTAAGCCCTTTTACAGACTGTAATACAATTTTTTGGTCTAAATGTAAAACAAGCCATAATTCTTACTCTGTTCACAGTTTATGGATGTACATACCCTCAAATTAAAGCAGACAAGTCAGTAATCCTCCTAGTCATATCTCCCTTCTAAATCCAGTTTGATGGAGTACAGAGCAAAATTAACAAGCCTTTTGCTACTGCCTAGATACTTGTGTACTGCACTGTATTATTTATAAGAATGTGACTACATATTTCTATAAATGATGAAGTATGGGTACGATTTATTTATATAGTAGCAGTAATGTACTCTGCTCTTTAGATCTGTGTATATAAATAAAAGAAACACCAAAACCATAATTAAGCAGCTTGAAACCCACAAACACTGTAGTAATTTGTATAAAAGATCAATCTATGGGTTTAATCCAGTGCTATTATCACAGCATATGTAGCTATGTATATTTGTAGGTGCTGGCTTCTTGGAATGTGACTGGTCTGGGGTGTCAAGCAGTACTAATAATATAGATTTTCATCTGTTATAAAGTATGTTGTCCTTGTGGGGAGTAAAGATGTAATAATAATTACAAAAAAAACGTTCTATGCTGTAAACCATATGTGCTTATTAAAGAGCATTTAATAACAGTCCAAATGTTTTGTTTAGATGTCTTCCAACATAACCATTTAACACTGAGGGTTTTAAAACTCCAAAAGAAATAACATGCTTATTCACAAGTGGAGGCATCTATTCAAAAGAAACTCCATCAATGCATGGCATGTCATTTTCTTCTTATGTTCTTAAATCCCACCTGATCTATGCACAATTTATGAAATAATTTATTACAAAACATTTGACCCATGATTCTAAACGTCAGCCCCCTGATATAGAAGCAAAGAAGGCTCAATAAGGTACGTTATTTGTATTCTTCCATGAAAGCATTTCTGGGTAAATTGGCCACACTTAATGAAACAAAACTTCATTTTTGCTGACTATTGTCTTTTAATAAATTGTGCAAGGGTCATGTGGTATGCAATATGCAGGTATGATCTAAGATTGATGTTTCCCATTGCTAAATATTTCTAACAGTTCACAATGTATAGAATGGTGGGAAACTGCATCTCACGCAAACACACAGACACATAAAAAATGTAATCTTAGCATTCCATAGGCACCATTATTTTTGGTGATCACAAAGGAAAGTTATATATATTTGCAGCTTTATCTTCTTAGGTAATTGGAACCACAATATATTAATCTTGGTGTGTTATTGTGATCAGATACCGTAACTCTTGCAATTCCTCTTGCAAATTGTACGTACATTTTGGAGTCTTCATTCAAAAAGAAAAATGTATTTCCTGTTGTAGATAATAGTTCTTCTCTCCCTTTCTTTCAGACAATGGGTGTTGCAGTGTTTGCAGGAGTAGGTGTGTTTGTTTTAAACCTTCCATTTATGACAGCTTTTGGAGTCCTTGTAAAAAAAATGCAGGTAAATAAACTATGCATGTGATACTGTATCTTTCCATTGGTGTTTATTTTATTATTCTAGCAATTTACCATTGACATGTGTTTTCCTTTCAGGACAAACATTACAGATATTATTGCATCTAGTAGGTTTTTTGCTATTCTAGAAAATATATACACACACACATACATATATACACACCTCTTATTTATTGTATGCACAGTAAGAATTAAACACATTTATCATCTGTGCTTTCTTCTGATCCTATTTAGTTCTTGGTTTCCCTCTTTCTTGTGTATCATCTAATATTATAGGTATTTCAAGCAAAAACATATATCCTAGATTTGTAGCTTTTGTTTCTGCTAAGAGGCTCTTGGAATGGAAGTTAGACTTTGAATCCATAATTTGCATGCATTTAAGTGTATTAATTTAATATACACCAGATTATACTCAATGGTTTTCTAACAAAATGGAGCAATGTCAGTGAAAAGAAATGTTATCCTAATCTGTCCTTACTGCCACCAGCCTGGTAGCCCACCTTCTTAATAGTTGCATGTAATGGCTTCTTCACTTCTCATTTACCACAGCTGTGGCTCGACTGGAAGACTAGGCCATAGACATAAATGAACATCTGAATAAAAGTGGTTATCCGGGGTTTAATCTCCACGTTAGATTTTTCTTTTAATATTTGAACTTGGTTGTAGTTTGTACATTCTTTGAACTCATTCCATATGGAGTTAGCAGGTTAACATATTTACATATAACATGTTTTCATAGGATGTGTTTGGGGAAATTTGTTTGCATAGAATCATAAATGCTAATTAGTCAATACAAAATAAATAAAAATATCTCATGACAAGAACAATAATAAATAGGGTTCCCACCTTAAATGATGATTCACTATGGCATTTCTACTGTGTATTATCTTCAGTGTAATCATGTGTAATCTACTGTGACAACATAATTTGTTGACCCTACTATTCTATTGCTTTTGTAAATATTTTAAGGGCCAATGATGGAGTAATTATTGATCTGGCGAAGACTGTTCCTTAGATATAAGATTGACTTATGATTAAGCGTGTGTTCACGTGAAACGCGTCAAGTTTTTTCCCTCCGTCTACTGCTGTTATATCTATCACCATTTTTTGCCATTAAAATCATCACGGATTTATCACCAAAGATCCTGAGTGCGGATTCTTCCTTCTTTTTCTATTTCAATTTGTTGGTCCTTAGATATTAGACAAACACAGACACCGTCAGACCCGACATGATACTACTAAGATCGAAGGAGATTATTCCTTAAACCACCAGTTTAAGCTACTGAGATTGATGGGTAAAACCCAGCAGTTCAGGTGCACTTACAGCAGGGTCCTTCCATTTTACCTATTTAGCATCATTCAACACTCACTATTTTCATGTATGTCCTGGGGAACTTAAATGCTCTCATTTTATCAGCTTAAAGGGAGTCAACGGAAACTTATGCTGTGAAAACAGAGAATAAAACATTTGGAAAAATATTCGGAACTTTGCGTTAGCATAATGCATAAAACAAGTAACACGATGTGTCTGTGGAGTCTCCTGTATCACCTTTTTATTTGCATATCAAGCCACACGGTTATGTCAGTAGCAGGAGACAGTACAGACACAGATAAAACATATTTTGCTCTTTGTTTTATGCATTTGCTTTAAAATTTTGTTAACACAATGTATAGATAATTTTCCAGATTTTTTTATTCTCTACATATTCTCCACACTATAATCATGTTTCAATTGAACTTTTACATGGCTATATTTGGCATTGGATTTGTATTATGGTATTCGGGATAAATATTGAAAGATTTCATCACATGTAGAAATATTAAATATACATGCTTTAATGAAAGAATATAAATAATGTGCCTTATTGAGACCGCTTTGCTCTGTATAGCTCTCGCAGGAGGCGGACATGTTGTGTAGAATCTTAGGGCAGTTCTTCATTCACCTTAGTTCACATAAGGGAAGATCAGACCCAAGATTCTAAACAACATGTCATCCCCCGTTAGAGCTAAACAGAGCAAAGAGGGTTCAATTAGGTACATTATTTATATTCTTTCATAAAAGCATTTCTATGCAAACTATTTACACTTGATGCAACCTTTCAAGTAAACATTAGTACATTTTTTGCTACAGTTGTCCTTTTAACGTATCTTGACATTTGTATGAGATATCTGTAGTGTGTATAATGACATTTCTCCAAACCGTTGTATTATTAATTTTGAATTCCACTGACTTCCAATTCCCTCTTTTACTTTTTTTGCAGGAAGAGCAAATGAAGCAGAAGGACAGTCGTATAAAGCTGATTTCAGAAATCATTCAAGGTATTAAGGTTCTTAAGCTCTATGCCTGGGAGAATGCATTCATGAAGAAAGTAAATGAGTTTAGGCTGAAAGAAATGAAGGCTGTGAAGATCGGTGCTTTGATGTTTTCAGGAGCATTGGCTTTATTTGTGGCCTCACCTTTTTGGGTAAATTTTTAATTTATGTTATTATCAAGCTATAGAGTTGGGCTGTACTAAGTATTAGAGATCCTGGTATCATTCCTATTTTGTTTACTATACATACAAAAGTCAAGCACTACTGGAACATAGTAAAGGAAATGTTTGAGTAGGCCTTTATAAACACATTTGTTTACTTGTTTCCAATTATTGCACACTATAAACATTAAAGGACCTTTAACATATGTGCCCAAGGGATATGCAGCATTGTTTTAGTAGATACATTTTGAAGGGAATAAATGCAGTCATAAAGACAAAACATAGGGAACGTCCTTTTTTTTGCATCTGGCAACCCTTATCAGTTATCTTTGACTCACATTAGTAGCTCTCATTTGTGGTTTTTGTAGTATATGTAATTTTACTCTAATGAACATTTGCTTGTTGTCTATTTTATTAAAAAGGTTGCATTAACTATGTTTGGAGTCTTCCTGTCAATCGATGACCAGAATGTTCTTGACGCTCAGAAAGCTTTTGTCACCATAATTTTGCTCAATATCCTAAGGATTCCACTGCGTATGTTTCCACTTGCCGTCACTCTACTTGTGCAGGTAGCCTTTCAGTTGCACTACGTGTATTAATATTATGTCGTATTTGTTTACTTATGAGTCAGGTCATTATTTGTGTTTGTTACAGTCTTCTGTTTCCATCAAACGTCTGACAAAATATTTCTCTGAGGAGGAACTTGAACCAGGAAATGTGAATATTATTGATTCATTCAGCAGTATGTATCCTCTACACGTGTTTTCTTACATATTGTTTTTTTATTACTAAATTAAGTCATACTTGCTTCTCTTGATTAACTTTGTAATCTTGAGTTTATTTTTAATTTGTAAAATCATTTGACCTGAAATAGGGGTTATTAAACTACTACTATTACTACTACTACTACTATTACTATCAAAATGTTGTTCAGTTCTTAAAAAAAAACAACTCTAGGCCATAGGTCCTTTCAAAATAAAATGGCTTCCATTTATGCATCACTAATATTTTCTGCGGATGCGCCATCATTGAAAGTAAAGTAATCAGTCGTAGTATTACATTGGTTTCCATTTTTATTTCTTTATACATATCTCCCATTGCATTTTTTAAGCGTTTTTTTTAATGTATTCTATTACTTATTTATAACACTATTATGCCTTTCTCTGTAACTTCTGAAGAGAATGATATCACCATAGAAGATGGCACATTTACTTGGGCCTCCTCAGAACCACCTTCTCTCAGTAGGCAAGTATGACCTCTTCTTTAAAGAAAAAACTTGCTCTGTCACTGATACATCTTATCTTTTTTGTATTTTCAAAGATCTGCATTAGAAAACTTACATTTTTAGATTACATTTGTGCCATATGGCATTGGAAGAGTTATCCGATTCTGTGCTGGTCTCTTCACATTGTGTGTTAGATACAGTATATATTGCATGTATACTATATAATTAGAGGATAGCCCCGTCGTCTAACGAAGACTTCAAAAAGAAAACATGGCCCTTCAAACAAAATGAGGTTGTAGGACCGCACAAAGGTAGAAGGTGGAATAGTAAAGGCTAACTTGAATAAACTTTTAGTAGATGATTTAATACAATGAAGGAATTCAAGAATGAATGGAATGTCTAACGCTCTCCTAAAGAATAAAGTGTGTGAAATGTTGTTGTGCAATACATAAAGGAATCAGTGCACTCAAAAAACAGGTTAGATCTTAAAACGACAGTTTATCAAAACTAAATAACACCTTAGATAAAAAAAATTAATTGCTCCCTGTAACGAGAAGACTAGGCAGCCTGATGTTAATTCTCGTTTTGTAAGGGATTCGATATCTCCTCAGCCCAAGCCCTTAGGAATAGAGTATCACCTTCCTCGCCAATCCCCTGGACGTCAACCAAAATATACCAATCCAGAAGTAGACACAGCTACCAAGGTTTGTCACAAGCAAGAAGAACAGTTTATTGTAGACAGGATAGCACATTTATACAGTAACACCTTGATAACAGGGGAGAACAGTACACTTAAAGGGATTAACTTTCACACAATGGTTAATACAATTAAACCTGGCACCAGTCTGGGAGGTGGACCAATGAGGATACACAAACATAAAATCACAGTTTAACACACCTTTCCCAGCTGGCTTCCAAGGTCACGGTGTTTCCTGACACTCCCATTATATGGCCATATGATGCTTAGCCCACCACTCCGTCAAAGTACTCCAATCTTGGTGTGTCCTAACACTAAATATTTTTAGCATTTTTAACAGAAATTAATCACGTGAAATACATTACAAACCAGGAACCAAAAGGCCATTTCACACAATCTGAGATTTTATTGATGTATAAATCATTTTGGACCTTATTTATGGAGCACCTGTGATGGGTGGGGTGCCCAGCCCAGAAGCAATAAATAGAAGGAGAGGCACCAAATCCCTAAACCAGCATACATAGTCATAATTATTAAGTGGTACAGCTGAAATGGCTAAAGTTACATACAATACATAAAGGAATCAGCACACTCACAAAACAGGCTAGATCTTAAAACTACAGTTTAACAAAACTAAATAAAAACCTGTCTTATATGAAAAAAATGGAGATTTGGTAATATTATATGGCCAAATGATGCTTAGCCCACCATTAAAGTATCCAATCTTGATGGGTCCTAACACACTAAATATTTTGAAACTATTTGAAATGTTGTTGTGGGCATCCAACATAGCCCAGTTAGCCCTTTTCCAGCCGCACAGTCTGTGTTTCTCGCATGTACTGCATATTCAGAATGTTATTGTTTGTTTTTATTTATGGCAGCATCAACATAACTATCCCAAAAGGCTCTCTTGTTGCTGTTGTGGGACAGGTTGGATGTGGAAAAACATCATTTCTGTCAGCGTTACTTGGAGAAATGGAAAGAGTTGAAGGTCATGTTGGTGTAAAGGTATGTTCATTTATAATGGAGATGTAATCAATTTCGTCAAATTACAGCACACCGTTACATATACTGTAATGGTTTGTCTACCTGCCATTTTTATTTCAATTATATTTTTATTGTCTTTTTTACGATTTATACAGAACAAGGAAGAATCGGAAGGGGGGAGGAGGTTAAGACTAAGAAGTTGAGAACAGGAAACAGAAATTGGGAAGACTGCTTTAATTAAGTTAACTATATCTGAAGAATATGAATATAAATATATAAAGGGAATTAAATACATAAAGGGAATCACAGTAAAGATAGAGAGAATGTTTAAAAGAAGAAAAACTACCACAACTAGAGGACATAGTCTAAAATTAGAGGGTCAACGATTTAAAAGTAATATCAGGAAGTATTACTTTACTGAGAAGGTAGTGGATGTATGGAATATCCTTCCAGCGGAAGTGGTAGAGGTAAACATAGTCAAGGATTTTAAGCATGCGTGGGATAGGCACAAGGCTATCCTAGCTATAAGACCGGGAACTGGGGACTAATAAAAGTATTTTGAAAATTGGGCAGACTAGATGGACCGAATGGTTCTTATCTGCCGACACATTCTATGTTTCTATGAATAGGTCCTCATAAAACTGCAGGGGTTCCTAGGTGGGAAGCTGGCCATTTTGGCTGGGTTTTATACTGAGTGCAGAGGGCATAGGTTCGCTGTGTAGGAGCACAAATACAATCTCTAATATATTATTTCCCTCTTGCATGGTATTTTTTAGTGATGACAGAATAGACTTTATATAATTCTACCTAAACAAGTAGCTGACTTTCAAAGATCCTTAGTTTGCAAGTTGGTGGCAGCTGTTGCTTGAAGTTTCACATCCACATGTTTTCCCAAAAGACAAAAAAATGTACCCAATAGTGCTCACTGTTTCTCCGCAGCGTCTCCAGACTCTGTCACGTCTGTCACATGTGCTCAGTGTGAACCTGCTTTCATCTGTTAAGAGCACAGGGCGCCAGTGGCGAATTTGCCAATCTTGGTGTTCTCTGGCAAATGCCAAACGTCCTGCACGGTGTTGGGCTGTAAGCACAACCCCCACCTGTGGACGTCGGGCCCTCATACCACCCTCATGGAGTCTGTTTCTGACGTTTGAGCAGACACATGCACATTTGTGGCCTGCTGGAGGTCATTTTGCAGGGCTCTGGCAGTGCTTCTCCTGTTCCTCCTTGCACAAAGGCGGAGGTAGCGGTCCTGCTGCTGGGTTGTTGCACTCCTACGGCCTCCTCCACGTCTCTTGATGTACTGGCCTGTCTCCTGGTAGCGCCTCCATGCACTGGACACTACGCTGACAGACACAGCAAACCTTCTTGCCACAGCTTGCATTGATGTGCCATCCTGGATGAGCTGCACTACCTGAGCCACTTGTGTGGGTTGTAGACTCCGTCTCATGCTACCACTAGAGTGAAAGCACCGCCAGCATTCAAAAGTGATCAAAACATCAGCCAGAAAGCATAGGAACTGAGAAGTGGTCTGTGGTCACCACCTGCAGAACCACTCCTTTATTGGGGGTGTCTTGCTAATTGCCTATAATTTCCACCTGTTGTCTATTCCATTTGCACAGCAGCCTGTGACATTGATTGTCAATCAGTCTTGCTTCCTAAGTGGACAGTTTGATTTCACAGACGTGTGATTGACTTGATGGAGTTACATTGTGTTGTTTAAGTGTTCCCTTTATTTTTTTGAGCAGTGGATATAGGTACATACAATTCAAACTCTCACTTTTATATCACACAGGTTCCATCCAGCTGATTTATATGTCAAATGGATGTGCCTTTCATAATCAGATTTCTAATACAGCTACCGTTTTAATACCTTATACAATTAAATGACCACATATTAATATATACCATTATGAACTATATAAAGCAATGGGATATGTGAATGACCTAGAAATGAATAAAAAAAGAAAAGAAAAAAAGAGAAACAGACAAGAAAACCAAATATTAGTATTATATTGGTGGCATTTTATTGTCACTATATATACAGACAAATCTATCTCGATATCATTAGACATTCTCTAGATGATGCAGCCATAAAACTAGGAATTTAAAGAGGTCAAGCTTGATATTCATCCCTAGTAGTACTAGATTAGTACAGATTATAAACCCACTTCATCTCGATCTGGCCAATATTTATAATAAAGTCGCCCCCCGGCCAATGTTTATAGACTTGGGCAATAGCCGTAAACTGCATCAGACTAGGGTCTGCCCCATGATGGGTTGCAAAGTGAGCTGACACGCTATGTAACAAATATTTATTTCTGATGTTGTTGATGTGTTCACCTATGCGTTTGAATAAGGGTCGAATAGTAAGTCCTATTTACTGAAGTCCACAAGGACATGCAAGCAGGGATATTACATTGTTACTTCTACATGTTAATTCAGACTTAAAAGGATAGGTTTTGGGATTATATTTAGACTTAAAATCTGAACAAAAGACTTTCCTCTTATTTGTTACCTTGCTGGTTTTGCATGCCTTGCATGCTCTACATTTTGTACATTCTACAAAGTTTACAGCTATCGCCCAAGTCTATAAACATTGGAGGGGGGACTATTTTATTATAAATATAGGCCAGGTCGAGATGAAGTGGGTTTATAATCTGAGAACCCTAGCACCACTAGGGATGAAGATCGAGTTTGACCTCTTTAAGTTCCTATAAAATTTTTATAGCTGCATGATATGGAGTTAGATTTGTATATTGCACTACAAACTTTTCTGAAACCTTCTTTTCTTTTTTGTGTTTTTTTTTTGTTAATCTTTTCTAGGGCTCTCTTGCCTATGTACCACAGCAAACATGGATTCCTAATGCAACCTTTAAAGAAAATGTTCTATTTGGAAGGAAATTTGACAAGGACTGGTACAATAGAGTTATAAGTGCATGTGCCTTACTACCAGATTTAAAAATTCTCTCTGGAGGTGAGAATACTGAAATAGGAGAAAAAGTAAGTAATCAACATTGAGAATATTCACAAATATTATGCTTCATGCTGCCTTTGTAACACTAGACACAGGCAGTAGATCAAATAAAAATGATTTTTAACAACTCCCAAAACAAAATATAACACATGGGTCAAAAAAATACAAGTACCTGTGTAAATAAGTGGAATGAGTAGGGAACATTGCAAAGTTGAGAAAGTAAAATATATAGAATGGATAGAAAAGTGTGAAAATGAAATACAATAAATACTGAAATCCAACACTTAAGTACAGTCATGGAAAACAAACTCAACAAAATTGTCCAATGTGTGTATATGCATCTGCACCAGCATTCCTAGGCCTTCCCCACAAGGAAAATCAGAACCTACCTTTTAAAAAGATGAGATGAGATGGCATCGTAGCTTATGAACTGTGTCAAACCTACTCTGGATGAATGTGTTTTAGATCTGAGGTAGACTTCGTACCCCCTAGATATGTGTGTTTTGAAATGTGTGCATTTTTTTTTAATATTTTTCTTTTCTAATACACTGTGAAGGATACTTTATCAGTCATGCTATTGCAGGATTTTTTAAATGTAAAATAGTGATTTACTTTAATAATTTTTAGATGTTGTCTCTTTCTTTTATTTATTTTTTGATCGTAAGTCTTAAGGGCTTAGTTCATTGCAGCAGCCCCTATATATTTTCCACATTTTTGCATTGAACCCCCCCCCCCTATGTTTACATTTCTTTGACTGTATTAGGAAAACGCAGCAGATGGAAGATCTAAAAACTGCTGATTTGTAAAGCGTGCCCCAAGTGTAATTTGTGTCTGTTTTTTTGTCTTTGATCGTTTGAGGTCAACCTTTTCATTTTACATACACAATGTTTGTACTCTAATGAAATGTGGAAAAGGGATATAGTGAGAGTTTGACGACTAAAATTGTCACAGCAGGCACCTGTCTGATCTAGTGCTGGTCCTGTTCACATAATGTGCGTCAGTGATGAGGCTGTTTCTGTTCAACGATGTTTGTTTCTATTAGGGAGTGAACTTGTCAGGAGGACAGAAGCAGCGAATCAGCATTGCTCGAGCTGTATACAGGAATTGTGATGTTTACTTGTTGGATGATCCTCTGTCTGCAGTAGATGCCCATGTAGGACAACATCTATTTGAGCAGGTCATTGGACCTAATGGCTTACTCAAGGATAAAGTAAGTGTAGCCGGCATGATTTTCTTAACTGGATTATTCTTTGGAATTTATAAGTGCACATTACTCTGGAATGAAAGAATAATCTCACCTTTCCATCAAAGTAGCAAATCTAAAAACCATGATGGGCATTGGTGTTCCAAGATGAGACTAGCATTTGGCCATATCCACTTGTCTCTCTACGAGCCCTTAATGCTGTTTATACACCTGTTTAATTGACATACTTGATAAATATTTTAACACAACATGGATAAAGTTGACATGTAATCATTTAGGAATTCTAAAACAATGTGTTCCAAATTGGAATAAGGCGTTTTGCTTTCCATTGATCCTTATAGAGAAATCATCTCTCTGAACATGGAATGGTTTGCCATAATTATATATATTACATTGTGCATGATAAAGTAATCGTCTTGGTTAAACAGTGCATATTTCTTCCAGACACGGGTTCTTGTCACTCATGGGATCAGTTTCCTGCCAATGGTGGACAAGATTATTGTGCTTACTGATGGAAGAATTTCCGAAATGGGCTCTTATTCCGAACTTCTACAGAAAAATGGCTCCTTTTCCGAATTCTTACAGACGTATGCCTCTAATTCAGAGCAAGAGGAAGATCTCCAGTCAGAAAGTAAGCCCCACGGGTACTGGCTAGATTCATTTAAACTGGCACTTTTTTCCGCTTTTAATTACTTATTTTATGATCAGACCCGGAAGGCTTAGACTCTCTGTTGGGAGTTGTTTGTAAAAATATTAAATCCTGTCTGGTTCCCTGTTAGTACTGGCAGAGCAGCTGTAAAGTGCAATGGATCAATGGTAAAAGGGCTACATTTTGCTTTACAATCAGTTGGTAATAACACAAAGAAAAGGCTACAAGCTGTGAGAATAAACATTTCTGAACCAGTGGACTCAATCAAGAAACAAAAAAGAAGATTTCCACTAGATTTGCCCTCTGTAAGTTTGTACATTGCTCCTCCCCCTACTTTATAGTCGTCCCCTTTATTATAGTCTCTTCTCAATAATATTCCCATGCAGGGTTCTCCTTGCAGAGTGCGTACTTGCCAACATCCTAGGGCAGCATGCCACGAAGATGGAACCAAAACAGTGGGGTTGTTTGACAAACAAATCACTGTGCATAGGTGGCAGTCATGCTAGGATAGCCCCAAATTTGATGGAACAATACCCAGAAAACAGAAATGTCTTCTCAAATCTGGGACTTGCACTGTTTTAATGTGTGCTTGATATGAACATTGACTGAAATAGGTCATCTCATCTCATGGTGCCTCAACTACCTTAGCACTCAGTGTGTTCTTGGACCTTTATGATGGAAAGAAACCCTGCACGCTAGGCCTCTGAGTGCCAGTGGTAGAACATGTGCCCTATGATTGCCATCACCATTTTACAGTGTTTTTAAAAATATGGGTAAAGTGGTGTTACACTTTTTTTTTAATTTAAGTTTATGCTTGTGCAACAGAAGCAAAAGTAAAAAAAAAAAAAAAAAACCACATTCTGCAGAATAAAGCTGGTATTTATGTTTATGGATACATGAGGGTGCATACGGTGCATACTGTTCTCTCAGCTGAGGCGGGGCTGATCTGGCTGCTGATATGGCTGCCCTCATCTGTTTTTGGCCTGTCAGGTGCAGAAAAATACTCTTTAACAGTTTATCCCCATAATAGGGCCTCTGCCATTTTAAGTATAAGAAAAGGGAGAACCTCTCTGTTCTCGTAAGCCTTTATTAAAATAAGGTAACTGGGTGGTAGGGTTGCCACCTTTTCTTCAGAAAAATACCGGCCTTGCTACTGTCTCCATAGACTTAACATTGCCCTGAAGCCAATTCTTTACCAGCCTGCCGGTAAAATACCGGCTGGGTGGCAACCCTACTGGGTGGGCGTCTCAGTCAATTAAACAATCCAAAAAATCCAAGCGTATGAATAATGGCTGTAGCTTACTAGTGTCACAATACTTTTTCACTTTTACTATTACAATAGAGACCAAAGTGAATAGTGTAGCAGATCTCAAATCATTTGAAAATGTAAGGGGTGAGCTACTGTAAAACTAAAGAACAATGTATTGTGATGCTAATCTTGGGTTTTATTGGTATTAATTTCAGAAACTGTTCAAGGTGCAGAAGGAACCAAGGATGGACAGGTGAACAATTCCATAAGGTAAATAGTTAAATGAAAGTGTTAAGCGCTACAAAATATACTGAGCATTTTCCAAAGCTGTGTATAAAACTGCAGCCCTATGTAAAATAAAAAATAATCCAATAATACTCTACTCCACTAATCACAAATCAAAAACATAAGTAGAAGAAGCAGTACACTGCTCCTGTGAGTGCAATACCAATAGCTGTTTTGTTTGTGTGTGTGTGTGTGTGTGTGTGTGTGTGTGTGTGTGTGTGTGTGTGTGTGGTCCAATTAAAACAGTGAACACTTGTACATTCTTATTTTATTTTGGGTTACATGATGTGACTTGAAACTGAGACCAACTAACCAGTCATTTGATTGAAGACCTGTAGTATTTTGCTATCATTCTTGTTGTATCACCTTTTCACTTGTAATGCAGTTTTTATTCTAGTTTATTTTATTTAAAATGTCTCTAATAACTGATATTAATTTGATTTTCTGAGCGACTATTTATTGTTTTAATTCTGTAAGGTGCAAAATGAGTTTATTTTCTCTTTAAAAAAATTTATTTAAAATAATTATTTTTGATTAATAGCTTAACATTTATTAAACTCCACAGGGAGGATACAAATCTAGAGACTGCTAATCTATTAAATGAGGATGATGCAGATGCTGGGAAGCTAACAGAAGCAGATGTTGCTCTCACAGGAAAGGTACGTCTTTATATCAGTGTACCAATTGATTGAATATTGCACAGAAGGAAAACTGTGTAATCAAACCTCATCTGTCATTCTTTGGTCTCACAAACTGTCAAGAAAGATAACCTCAAAACCTCTAGCTTTTTGTACACATGTTTATGCATGTAACTATACGTCATAAACCTGACTGTGTAGAATCACATCCTAAGAGCTGTTTCAATAAACTGTATTTTGTTCATGTTCATATTTACATTTTTATGCACATTAGCCCATATAATACAATATTCATGCTCCACCCCTTGCGCTTTGATCCGGTTAAAAGCTAAAATAAAAGCCATTGAAACAGACTAATTAGAACTAGATGGGGATGCTTTTTGCTCCTGCGAAGTATCTCAAAGGTATGGTAAACAAAGCAGCTCTGAGGTCATGCTCAATGTCCATTCTTGTGCCACTCTCACAAAGATCACCCAAGCTCAAACTTTACTTGACCCATCTTTTTAAATTGTATCCCCCAAGTAAACGGTGATTCCTCGGCTATTTCCTAATCCTAGAGGGGTAACTGGAAGAGTTATCAACGTCACTATTGAAATAATGTCATGCATTCCTTGGTGGACTTCTCAGCTTCAAACGATGGACGCAGCTTGCGTCGCTATATCATGGATCTTCCCTCACGCCCCCCAGTTGAGAAACACTGATGTAGACCATACACAACCCCCCCCCCCAAAAAAAACTGGTATCTTAATGGGCAAATTGGCGGTGACATCTTAATGGCACAATAATACTTGCATCTGAATGGCACAATAATACTGGCATCGTAATGGGCAAATTGGATGTGGCATCTTAATTGCACAATAATGGCATCTGAATGGCACAATAATGGCATCTGAATGGCACAATAATACTGGCATCTTAATAGCACAATAATGGCATCTGAATGGCACAATAATACTGGCATCTTAATGGTCAAATTGGCTGTAGCATCTTAATGGCACAATAATACTGGCATCGTAGTGGTCAAATTGGCTGTGACATCTTAATGGCAAAATAATACTGTAATCTTAATGGGCAAAATGGCTGTGGCATCTTAATGGCACAATAATACTGGCATCTTAATTATCAAATTAACTGTGGCATCTTAATGGCACAATAATACTGGCATCTTAATGTCACAATAATACTGGCATATTAAAGGGCAAATTGGCAGTGGTATATTAGTGGGAAAATTGTCTGTGGCATATTAGTGGGCAAACTGTTTAATATTTTAATAGGCAAACTGGCTGTTGCATATGTTAATGATAAAGTGACTGTGGCATGTTAATTGGTACCTGACAGTGGCTTATTTTAATTGACAAAGTGATGCTGTGGCATGTTCTGTGGGGGCAAAATAACATGTACTCTGGGGGCAATTCTGTGGGAAAAAGTGACAGTGTGGTATGTTCTGTGGGGCAAATTGACACTGTGGCATGCCAAATTGTGTGGGTGCAATATGAGTGCAAGCCAGAAACTGAGGGTGCAATAAAGGTGCATGACAAGTACTTCTTGTGACAAGTACCTACTCTATGGGGCTGTGTTAAAGGAAAATTAAACATTGTTTAACCCTTGCTTCCTTGAAGAAAGCAAGGGTTAAACAACACATGTCCCGGTAGAATAAAGTAAACCCGACGTGTATTTTAATAGATACACACAGGTTTACTAACTGCTGTGTCTCACATGTGAGACGCAGCAGTTCCCCGCTCTGACAGCTGAATGCGAGGTTCTCTCGCTGCTAGCACAGCAAGAGACCCTCGTTTTTGCATGGGATCAGCAGGGGGGGGAAAAAAGTTAAGTCTCCCTTTAAGTCCTTTAGGTGCAATGTAGGTGCAGAAAAAGGGAATAAAAACAAGAAATGCAATTTTTCAATAACATTTTTATTACATATGAAAATAGTTGAATATAATATTAAGAAGTTCATATAAGTATAAAAGCAACTAGTGAGAGAGAGAGATGTGTATAGATATTTATAAATATATATGAACATATGTAAGTTCTCTCAAATATCCGTGTATACTTTTGTAACTTAGACAATGAGTAGTTTTGTTGCAGTGTAGCATAGTAAGGAGGTATACATATTGCAGCCATATATACACACTTTGATCCATATACACAGTTTATACACTGCAATTAAACACCTATTATACACATTTTATACACTGCAATAAAAGTACTCACTGCAATAAAAGTCCAATTGTGTGTGTGCTTATTTTCTTGTGTATTTATATTGCGATGGAGGGGCTTGATTGCATACTAGGGAGTGGGGCAAGGGGCCCCAGCAAATGCTTTCCCAGGGTTCAATCAATATTAAAGACGGCCCTGATTATTTTGCAACACTGCAATAAAAGTACTAGGATCATGTTGGCCATAAATATAAACTGTGTCACCTTTGTCGGTACACACTCTCCAGGGTTGATGGGGAAAGATCAGAACATGGTAATGGCGTAGACAGGTTGCCTGGGAAGCTAGTGCCAGGGAATGCTGTGTCCTCACTTCATTGGATGTTGGAGACATCTTTTCTAGCTCAGTCTCTGTACCTTTGGTTGAGTAAGCAGGAGGCTGATCTCATTACTCTTAAGACTCTTCCTACTAGAATGCTTTGTATTAGTGTTTCAAGTAAAAGTGTTTTTTTTTTTAAATTCCATTATATTTTATTACTTTTTATGGTAAATTCTATGATCAAAATAATGGTATCTAAAGAAAGCCCATCTTATACTGAGAATATATACAGATTGAGTATCCCTTATGCAAAATGCTTGGGACCAGAAGTATTTTGGATAACGGGTCATTTCGGATAACAGACCATTTTCACCAATATGATACTTGTATATGTCATTACACTGTGTGTTCATGGGTATAGTGAGGGCTCTCAACACAGCATTACTTATTCTTACCTTCTCAGTACTATAATCCTCTCCCTCTTTTAATACTGTAATATTTGTTTCCATTATTCAGTATTTTCCAAATATACCCCCAGAATATCTTTGTATCCACCATACAGTGTTCAACTATCTTTTCACAGGTTTATTAGTTGGTACTTATGTGCCATTTTATTTACCACCCACTCAATCCCACCTCTTTCTTTAGTTTGTGACATCAAAACATCTATTCCCATCTATTCCCATCCATTCAACATATATTGTAACAATTAATTTCCCTTTATTTTCCCAACACCACATAGAGACTCAACGTCCTAATTTATGTTTTCTGTTGAGAGGATACTTATAGAAATAAAAACAACATGAGGCAAGAAATATATATATATATATATATATTAATTATACATTTATTTTTGGAATTTCACAGAATTAGTCATAGTGTAATGTCTATATATAATGGGGAAATTAATTTATGGCCAAGCAGGTGCCTGGGTATTATTCCATAAACCAGAAAGCTGGTCAAGCTATGGGCTACCTCTGGACTCACAAAGAGTCATCCTTCAGCACTCAGGAGAGGAAAAACCCCCTGTGGGGGAAACCTCTGGGAAACCATGGCTTGAAGAACTGCCCTTCCCTCTGGGCATTAAACATTATATAGACCAGGAGTGTCCAACTGTGGCCCTCTAGCTACAATCCAGCTAACAGACTGCAGTTGGACAGCTCTGATATAAATTAATTTTGCTTGCAGGGTGCGTATTTGCGCTCTCCCTTGCTACCCCAGATGTGTCCCTCCCGACGCAGCGAATGGCGATAAAAACTATGGCTGCTCTTCTTTCCTACCCAAGAACAGACCTTTCATAAAGGGTACACGAGTAGCTGTGCTTGCCAAATAAATCCCCTGCTAGTACCTCCAAAGCTCAAGGACAGATTTAGGGTAGTCAAGCTCCAAGTCTTCAGACACATCCAAGTCAGGCATAGATACCTATTCCAAGGAACCAGGGACGCACACTGAAGCTCAGTCAGAGCTCCGGATGTGTCTGAGAGGAAAAAGAATGTTCACACAGTTATCATTGGCAGCTGCCTTTATGACATCATGACCACACTCTCTATGACATTACTGCTGGTACTCACTGCTCTAGACGGTGCTTAAAGGGACTCGTCACCTAAACATGAAATACTGCGAATGTACAGAAAATTATAAAAACATTATGTATAGATTTTATCAGAATTGCAAACAAATGCGTAAATAAAGAGAAATGTGTTTAAAATGTGTCTGTGGTGTCTCCTGCTTGTGACATCACCTTATGGCTTGACATGCAATTTTTTTTAAAGTTAGGCTTTGGTCTATGTTAGGGTTATTTTTTTAATGCTGAAAATGATATAGCTGTGATAAGAGGCAATGTTGAGAACCTGCTGTCAGATCTGCACACATGCCATTGTATTACCCTTTATGGGCATGATTTTTTTTGTGGGAATCTGGGCATGGATGATAAAGCTATATCATATTCTCATAGAAGGAGAAATGGAATGCGTGACAGCCATCTTTAACACAGGGTAAAAGGGTAGATCACATTGCAATGTGTGAGATGGTGATATTCCAGGGTGTTTACACAGCACATTGAGTTAGGGAACATGGGGTATGAAGCAATGTTTGTATGGCACAGTTGGGAGATTTGAATTAGTTATATTTTGTTGTAGGAAGTGGCCATTGGTGGCATATTCTCTGTGAGAGCGAATGCAGTTTGAATGAGATTTTTTTGTGACATATTTCAAAGTTTAGGTAACTTTTAAGGCTTAATTATAAATATAAACTGTGTGGACAATGCACTATTGAATAGTACCATGGTGGCCTACAAATACATGTTGCTCTGGGTCCCATTAACATTAAAAACGGTCCTGCATGTGTGTGTTGGGCATTGACATGCGAATCTATAGGTGACCTCTAACTGGCTACAAAGAGGTGCTGGTGACATTCATTTCATAACCAGATGACATGAGAGGATTAAAGAAAAATAAGGAAAGTGTTCAACATAAGTGTTTCTACAAATAAAAAAAATAAACACTTTTTTAAAGTGTCAACATAAAGGGACATTAAACTTTACGTTTCACTTGCGCTTCTAACATAACATATTGTCCCTAGTGTGAGGATAAACTGCATTTACTTCTTATAGAGAGACGCTCATTTTCGCATGGGTTCAGCAGGGGGGACCTTAACTAATAGTGAGAGACACCCGCATACCGCATTTTTTTTTTGCGGATGTAGTACTGGCCGGGATGGGGGCTTTGGGGGTGGAATGGTGCCGAGGTGGGCGGAGGTGCCAGTCCAGCACCAGCTTAGTCTGTGGTGCTTGCGCTCCGTGCGCATAACGCATCAAAGGGAGGGCAACTGACACCAGGAATTGGGAGTGAGGGAAACTGACACCAGGAATTGGGAGTGAGGGAAACTGACACCAGGAATTGGGAGTGAGGGAAACTGACACCAAGAATTGGGAGCTAGGGAAGAGAGGGCAACTGACACCAAGAAATGGGAGGGGGGGATAAACTGACACCAGGAATTGGGATTGATGGAGGGGGGGAAAGTGACACCAGGAATTGGGGGGGGGGGGGTAACTGACACCAGAATTCGGGAGGGATGGTGGGGGGGGGGGGGGGGACTGACAGCAGGATTTGGGAGCGATGGAGGGGGGGGGGAACTGACACCAGGAATTGGTAGGGGGGAAACTGACATCAGGAATTGGGGGGAGGGAAACTGACAGCAGGATTTGGGAGCGATGGGGGGGGGAGGGGGGGGAACTGACACCAGGAATAGGGAGGGGGGTAACTGACACCAGGAATTGGGAGGGAGGGGGGGGGGACTGACACCAGAAACTGGGAGGGAGGAAGGGGTGTACTGACATCAGGCATTTAGGGAGGGGGGGGGGGGAATGTGACACCAGGCATTTAGAGAGGGGGAAAAAGTGACATCAGGCATTTAGAGAGGGAGGGGGGAGTGACACCAGGCATTGTGAGAGAGCGGGAAAAAAAAGTGACACCAGGCATTGGGAGGGAGTGGTAAAAAAAAGTGACACCAGATAGTGGGATGGAGGGGAAAAGAAGTGACATCAGGCATTTGGAGGGAGGGAGGAGGAGGGAAGTGACACCAGGCATTGGGAGGGAGTGGTAAAAAAAAGTGACACCAGGCAGTGGGTGGAAGGGATGGAGGGGAAAAGAAGTAACATCAGGCATTTGGAGGGAGGGAGGAGGAGGGAAGTGACACCAGGCACCAGGGGGTAAAAAATTACACCAGGTATTGGGAGGGAGGGGTAAAAAAGTTACACCAGGCATTTGGAAGGGGGGGAAGGAAGATAAAAGAAGTGACAGCAGGTATTGGGAGGGAGGGGTGGAGGGGAAAAGAAGTGACATCAGGCATTTGGAGGGAGGGAGGAGGGGGGAAGTGACGCCAGGCATTGGGAGGGAGGGAAAAAAAGACACCAGACATTAGGAGGGCAGAGTCGCCAGACATGGGGTGGTGGGGATTAAGGGAGACAGAGAGAGAGGAGTGAAAATATAAAGACATAGAGGGAGAGTGAGACAGATGGGGTTGGTGTAGAGGGAGAGTGAGACAGATGGGGTTGGTGTAGAGGGAGAGCGAGACGGACGGGGATGGCGTGGAGGGAGAGCAAGACGGATGGGGATGGTGTAGAGGGAGAGCGAGATGGACAGGGATGGCATAGAGGGAGAGCGAGATGGACAGGGATGGCATAGAGGGAGAGGGGGATGGACAGGGATGGCATAGAGGGAAAGCTAGACAGACAGGGGTGTCGTAGAGGGAGAGCAAGACAGGCAGGGGTGGCGTGGAGCAAGCGGTGCCATAGATAGGCTCACATTGCATGTGTGAATGTGTGGCTGCATGCCCATTGCATGTGTTACTGTGTGGCTGCATCTGACATTGCATGTGTGTGCACATGTGCATGTTACTGTGTGTGTAAATGCCTGAAGGTAGGATAAGCAAGGGGCGGCAAAAAAATGTGGAATGGTGCCGAGGTGGGCGGAGGTGCCAGTCCAGCACCAGCTTAGTCTGTGGTGCTTGCGCTCCGTGCGCATAACGCATCAAAGGGAGGGCAACTGACACCAGGAATTGGGAGTGAGGGAAACTGACACCAGGAATTGGGAGTGAGGGAAACTGACACCAAGAATTGGGAGCTAGGGAAGAGAGGGCAACTGACACCAAGAAATGGGAGGGGGGGATAAACTGACACCAGGAATTGGGATTGATGGAGGGGGGGAAAGTGACACCAGGAATTGGGGGGGGGGGGGTAACTGACACCAGAATTCGGGAGGGATGGTGGGGGGGGGGGGGGGGGACTGACAGCAGGATTTGGGAGCGATGGAGGGGGGGGGGAACTGACACCAGGAATTGGTAGGGGGGAAACTGACATCAGGAATTGGGGGGAGGGAAACTGACAGCAGGATTTGGGAGCGATGGGGGGGGGGGGGGAACTGACACCAGGAATAGGGAGGGGGGTAAAAAAAAGTGACACCAGGCAGTGGGTGGAAGGGATGGAGGGGAAAAGAAGTAACATCAGGCATTTGGAGGGAGGGAGGAGGAGGGAAGTGACACCAGGCACCAGGGGGTAAAAAATTAAATGCCTGAAGGTAGGATAAGCAAGGGGCGGCAAAAAAATGTGTTCGCCTAGGGGGGCAAAAAGTCTTGTACCGGCCCTGCTGCTGTGTCTCAGCTGTGAGACACAGTAGGGATACTCCGAACCAGCAGACATATTTTTTAACCTTTAAGGAAGCAAGGGTTCAAAACAATTTAGTTGTCCTTTAAATATATTTTGATTTGTTTACTTTTGCCAGGCTAGAGTGGTCCAAGTATAAAAACATAAAATGTACATTTTATTTTATTTGAGCCCTGATCTTCTACTTGTTACCTTAGGTCAAACTGTCAGTGTATTTGGAGTACCTCAAGGTGATGGGGAAATGGTACCTGGTCCTTTGTGCTGTGTTCTTCATCATTCAACAAGCAGCTGCTTTGGGCCATAACTACTGGATTGGATTGTGGGCTGATGATCCTGTGGTTAATGGGACCCAGCAATTCACCAGCCTACGACTTGGAGTGTACAGCTTTCTGGGGATGTTGCAAGGTAGGTGTGAACCTTTGGCTTATCGTGGACTTGTTAGAACACATTTGATTTAATCAATAGAAAAAAATCTCAAAGATAATTCAAATAGGCTCTTTAGTTCTTTGATCTTACTGGTATTTCTTATAAGATTAATACAGATTGTTTCTATTTGGCATTGAGGAACATTTTATCAAATACATGTTCTGAGAGAATATAAATATGTGTTTAACCCCTTCGCGACAATGAACTTGTCAGGCACGTTTAGCCGGCAACTCCGTTGCTGACAGTGGACATGCCTGACACGTCCTGGGGTGGAATGGGCAGTTTTCGCTATCAACGATTGCGAAAAACTCCTCTGACAGTGCTGCTTTATTGCCTCGATGTTGAGGCAATAGGCAGCACCGAAATCTCGGTTCTGGGGCACTAAAAATTGAATTAATTTGCTAAAATCTAGGGTTAGGGCTAGAATAGTTGTTAGGGTTACAATTAAATTAGGGTTAGCATAAGGGTTAGAGTTGGGGTTAAATTTAGGGTTGGGGTCAAAAGGTCGCTGTAGAAAAAAACACTATTTTTGTTTGTTGCCCTATAACTCGCAAGAAATTGCATAAAAGCATGAAAACATGGAGTATATTTTTGAACTCGGGACAAAATTTAGACACTAATTAGATGTTTTTTTTTTAATGATTGTATTTGTGTAAATAATTTTTTAGGTCAAAGTTAGAAAAAGTTTTTTTTTATATTTTATGATTTTTTTTGTAGTAAACTTTAAGATATGATGAAGATAATAGTATCTAATAAAATCCCTTCTTATGATGATAAAAACAACATATAATTTGTGTGGGTACAGTATGTGAGAAAGAAGAAAATTACAGCTAAACACTAACACCCCAGAAATGGCAAAACAGCCCTTGTCACCAAGGGAAAGATAAAGTCAAAAGGTCTTGTCACTAAGGGGTTAAAGAGGCAGTTTCATCTAGCTTATTTTATGTGTAGTTTTGTATATATTTCTAATATTTGTAAAATGGACTTATATATATTTTTTCAAACCGTTTACAGTTCTCCTGTAGCGCTACAAATACATTCACCGGGGCCTCTAAATTCAATGACATCCAATAAGAGGACTGTTGCTATAGCAACATCCATCAATCTATTATTTGCAGTTTTTAGGAGATAGGGAGAGCAGAACTGTTTCTTTTACTTTACATGATACTTACCTAAAATAAATTGTGGACACTTGCATTTAAACCGCCCCTTCAAGTGGGCTATATACTTGCATTGGATGAGCCCCTGCTGTCTGAATTGACGGAACAGTCACTGCAAAACGTGGAACTGGCTGACACAGGAAACAGTGCTTAAGCAATTAAACTCTGTTAAGATAGACAAGGCCAGATGGTATACACCCAAGGGTACTTAGAGAGTTAAGCATAATTCTGGCCAGACCAGTATTTTTGATCTTTATGGATTCTTTCAGTTCAGGTATAGTGCCAACAGACTGGTGAAAGGGTGGATGTCATTGCAATATTTAATAATGGATCAAAATCTCTGCCAGGTAATTATAGGCCAGTGAGCTTGACATCTGTAGTGGGGAAATTATTTGAAGGATTGCTAAAGGTATACACTCAAGAATACATCTTGAATCAGAATATAATTAGTAAAAGTCAACATGGTTTTGTGAAAGACAGGTCTTGTCAAACAAACTTAATAACATGCTATGAAGAAGTCAGTAAAAATATAGATCTAGGTGTGGCAGTTGATATGATATATTTAGACGTTGCTAAAGCATTTGATACAGTTCCACACAAAATGTTACTCTACAAATTGAGAGAAATATTCTTGGGGACAAATGTATGTATTTGGATTGCAAATTGGCTAAAAAATAGAATGCAGAGAGTTGTTGGGACTGGAAAATCCTCACATTGGACCAGGTTATTAAGCGGAGTACCTCAGGTCTGTTTTAGGCCCTCTTCTTTTTTGTTTATTTGTTTATTAATGATCTACCAAGTGGTGTTGAGAGCCATGTCTCAGTGTTTGCTAATGACACAAAATTAGGTAAGGTAATTTCAGACTAACCTTGATGTTTGTTCTTTACAGGAATATTTCCTCAGAGTGGGGGACTGGGCATTTAAGTGGCAATTGAGGTTCAGTTTAGACAAGTGTAAAGTTATGCATTATAGGGACAATAATAACAAAGCAACATATAATTTAAATGGTATTTCCCTAGGAAAAACTAGTAATGAAAAGGATTTAGGAGTAATTGTAGATAAAAGACTTAGCAACAGTGCTCAATGCCAGTCAGCAGCTGCAAGGGCCAATGAGATATTGCACCCATGTGTTGATGTGAAGATTTTTTCAAGTCACCTGTACACCAATAAATTCACTTTTTGCATTGTTTACTGTGAGTGCCATTTCTTCTGCACATTCTGCCTTTATCCTCCATCAGTGTTTCCCAACCCAGTCCTCAAGGCACACCTACCAGTCCAGGATTTAGGGATTACCTGGGTGTGTCTAAGGTGTTTTTACAAAGAAGAAAAAAAACACCTTAGACACAACTGGGTAATCCCTAAATCCTGGACTGGTAGGTGTGCCTTGAGGACTGGGTTGGGAAACACTGCTCTACTGGGTGTTAGCCATACACCAGCAGAAGGCATGTATGTACAAAGTATGTTGTACAGTATTAAAACATTTGAAAAAGAAAAAAGTGAATGAGGTGAACTGTATAAAATGGAAGAATGTGAGTTTGTCTATCCTGTCTTGTCTTTAATCGGCTGTGACGTAAATTAGTCAGTTATGTCTCTTGGATCGGATTATGTTGTTGGAATAGTTGATCCATGTACCATGAAGTGTTTTGGAATGTCATCTTCACATATTTACGTTCGTGTAATGGAATGGTGTTGATTTAATTCTGCCATAGGGTGATAAAACTGTTCACATGTATTTCCAGGGTATCCATCCTGGTACATTTTATATACAAAAGTGACATTGATGATGGTGTGGGTTCAATCCAGTGGTGAAGGATTGTTTTCAATGCCACTTCTGCTAGTATACTTTTGTAGTTTTGCCTGTGGTTGTATAGAATCCAAAATATGGCCTATTCAAGGCGGTTTTTGTGTGTGGTAAGTATGTAAATAACTTGGTCATAAATATTGTGTACATTTATTTTCTGATAACATTCAAATGTATTCATTTGAAAAAATAGATATTGCAATATTGGACCTATATTTTGCTTCCTTGTTGTCGAGTGCCAGAGACTTTCATACTAGTCAAAGAAAAAAAAAGAAAAAATTGCGTCTCTCCTGGGTACTTGTAATAAACTGCATAGACAAACTTTCTTTAGCAGCAGAAGTGTTTCAATGTCACCATCCAGTGCAGCATAACAAAAACATGGCAGACTCCCAGGATAGCTTAACGCATTTCACACTGTAGACAGCGCTTACTCATAAGCATTAGACTCATTGGGAATGCTATGAGACTTTCAATGGTATCGCTCACTGTCTGGTTATTACGTCTAATTCATATTTCTTTATAACTTTGTCTTTTAGTTGTGGGGATTTTTGCTGCATCTGCCTCCGTCATCATTGGGGGAGTGTCCGTCTCCCGTCAACTTCACTCAAAGCTCCTCTACAGCATCTTGAGGTGTCCTTTAAGTTTTTTTGAGCGAACACCTAGTGGAAACTTGACAAATCGGTTTTCCAAGGAAATGGATACCATAGACAATATAGTACCGCAAATATTGATGATGTTTTTGTTAATGTCGCTGACCATTGTGGAGATTCTATTGGTTATTGCGATAGCCACGCCCCTTGCTGCTGTAGCTTTCATACCTCTGGGATTGTTGTATTTCTTTCTACAAGTAAGTGGATTTTGATGCACATTTATATGCTACACCTTTACATTTAAAAGAAGCATTCCAAATCAGTATACATATGTAAAGCAATTGTAGGGAAACATTTTCCAACCTATAGTTTATTTATAGAAAGCCAGATATGGTATAATATAGTCCTACCTTTTGCCAACTTTTAACCCCTTCACAGCAAAGCCCATACATGTATGGGCTCCCAATGCAATTCATTAGTGATAATGGCTGTACAAGTACAGGTTGCTTTAAAAACACATTGATTTCCTGTAAGCAGTACAAGTTAGGCTATCCAGGAGGGTAGGCGGTAGTTCCTGGATGCCTCTAGAGTCTTAGGCTGCAATAACTGAGACAAGTTGCCTCAGTCATTTCAGAGAAGATTTTGAGAAGCCTAGAGTCTTGTCAAATTCCACTTCCATTCTCCCCAAATTTGGGGGGTGAGTTGATCCTAGTTGTCTTAAGAGTTAAGCGCACCAGGTTCAACCATTTTTTTTTTTTGTATTTATTGGTGTGATCATGTGAAAATCAATCAAAATGATCACATTCAACAAAGAACAATCGGTGTTCTCTAAACACTGGATTGTCAAAATCATCCCTCTCCCTCACTGACACACTTTGAACTTGTCAGAGAGAGGAAAGATACTTTTTACCACTTTTGCATACATTATTACATTTTATACATACAAAAGGTTAAGTCTAAAAAATAATTGGTCTCAAAAGAAAACCCAATCTGTCCTTAAAAAAAAATATAATTCGTGTGGATTAATTTAAGAAGCAAGTGTGCGCTTTTGTTTAAACACACCATCGCTATAGGTGTAAAAAAAGCTCTTGTCCCAAACAAACATCAGCACACAAACCCCATTGTCCTGAAGGAGTTAAGGAAATCTATTATTGTTCCATATCATATATAAACATATACATACAACTTCGTTCTTCATATAGGCTGTACACACAGACTGTAGTATTGTTTCATGGTCTGAAATTGGCATAAAGCTTTATACAGGCATTCTTAATGTGTTTGGTTCATGACGATGTAACATCGATGTAAATCTACCCCTGTGTGTGCTAAATGGTAGAGAGATGCAACATGAAATTAATACCATAATAGAGATTGATAACTCTTGTTGTTATTGTGACAGTCTGGTGCAATTTTTAAGGCAGGCATTTCTTCTGAAAAAGTCTGAAAAAAACCCATATATTTATAAATATATGTGAAATTTTGCATCACAATTTTTGCTGACATGTTCCTTCCACATTGTCTTCCACTGAAGAGATTTTACGTAGCTACATCCCGCCAGCTGAAGCGCCTGGACTCTGTTAGTAAATCTCCTCTCTACACTCATTTTAATGAGACCTTGACAGGCGTGAATGTCATCCGAGCCTTCAGAGAAGAAGAGCGTTTTGTGCAAGAGAGCAATCTTCGTCTCAACACCAATCAACGCTTCTACTATTCCAGCTTTGTTGCCAACAGGTAAGTCGTAGTTGTTGTCTGCTTAATTGTTAGGTATGGGTGTTAGAATTATTAGTATGGGGAAAGTACCCTTCAGATTTATTTAATGAGAACTTGTGACTCATTTATAGCGACGAGTCCATGTTATCAGTATAATGGCTTAGCTTGCTGCAGCGTGAGAAGTGGCTGATGGAATTGTTTTGTGACTTACTAACTCCTGCTTAAGAGATAGCCGACATTTTAAATACTACTTGGCAGGTTTTCTACTACAGCAAGCTCAGGGTTTAGAACCTTTAGAATGCCCACAGGATAGAGCACCTCTCAAACATAGCGCCATTATTATTTCATCTGATATGCAAGAACTACCTGGAATATAAGGGGGGTCATGTATAAACATGGCGCACACGGAGATTGCACCACTGTTAGGTGATAAATCAGTGTGCACCTATGTATAAACCAGACCCCCTACAGATGTCTGTAGACTGCGCTGCCTCCTCTGATCATTAACTTCCGGGTTGCTCCAGCAATCCCGGTATCAGTGTGTAACGATCAGTGCGTTTCAGCACTGGATGTCTTCTCCAGCACTGTGAAGTGTCAGGATGTATAAAAAAGGCTCATTATACAACAACTGCAGCCTTTTTCACTTCACAACACTTTTCAGTGCTAGAGATTTGATACATAACCCCATAATGATTTTATAATTACTAAGTGGTAGTATAATTTTTTTATCTAGAGAAGCGTGCATGCATTGACGTAAACGTTGTATTTTTTTAGGTGGCTGAGTGTACGCTGTGATCTGCTCAGTAACTTCATCGTTTTCATAGTGGCTATAGTCGGTGTCATGTTCAGAGAGAGCATCAGCCCTGGACTTGTTGGCCTAGCTGTGGTGAATTCCTTACGGGTAATTATTCTCCATGCAAAACAATAGTTTAGTTTGTATATCTATAGTGTCCACTCAAAGATGAAATTGGGATTAGAATTTTAAACTTTAGGCCAGATGAGAGATGGAAAAGTTCTACAATGCAGTTGAATCATTCCAGCTTGGCGACTTTGGCCTAAAGTTTTAAATTCCCATCTCAGTTCCTACAATTCTTTCTTTGTTGAGTAACTTTAAATCTTACAGCACAAAATCTAGTAGTTAACTCCTCAGATATTAAATCTGCATGTAGTTCATAGAACATAAAGGCTGCATATAGTTAACAAATAAACTTCAACAGTCTAAAGAGGAATCAATGTCATATGTGTCTTCATCTGGCAATGAAAGGTTTGGAAATTCAAAACAAGACTTGAAAGTAAATATATGACAAACAGCATGTTAAAGAGTTTGTGTAGAAAAGTGTCAGTGGCACTGGCATGGAAAATACAAATTATAAATGTATTAAAATAATATCATCTCCATTTCTAATAATTAAATTGTAATATCTTTCAAGTTGACCAGTGTTTTAAAGGATGCAGTCCACACTGCAACTGACATGGAAACGAACTCCGTTGCTGTGGAGAGGGTTAAGGAGTATTGTGATGCAGAACCTGAGGTAAATGGCTTGTTCACTGTACTATCATTTTGTTATTCACATAAGAGCACAGTTTGCTACTGCTTCCAGACCCACTGATGTTCACACAACGGGAGCACTTAAAATAGACGCGTTTTAGTGATTTAGTCTTAAAAACATGAGTAGCTAAAACTTTTTTTTTTGTTTTTTTTGCTATTGTCAATTGTACATGGCGGATGGCACTTTGCACAAGTAAGAGTCGTTCCTAGGCAAGGCCTCAAACAACAGAGTTGGCCCTGCTAGTATAGAACTGTTGTCAGGCATGCTACGTCTCACTTTTAGGTTTATAATGTCCTTTCTGTAGCACTTAGTTCTGAGAACGTTGTCACTGTGGAGGTGGAAGTGGGTGATTAAACTACACTTGGGCAGGATACAACTGTTTATGTATAGCATGCCTCATAAGGTTATATAGTGTCACTACAATTTGAGATTTGTTACTTAAAGTGGGACTAAACCCTCATTAACTAGTTTTAATCACACAGAAGAAAACCAATTAAAAAGACTTTGAACAACGTGACCTGGTCTTGCTGATTGGTTCACTGTATCATTTTTGATGCCAGCTCCAGCGGCAGAGAAGATGCTTAATGGGTTTAATTCCGTTTGAAAGACCTATCCTTGCATGGAATGGTCCACTGATGGTAAATAATTAGGACATTTTCTGTTTTATAGTTAAGAAATCTATACATACAAATGTGCATATGCCTACGTGCATTAAATATTTTTCCATCCCTTAATTCACTAAGAAAGTGAATCTTGATCTTTTTGACCATGTTAGCTATGTGCTATTAGTGTTTGATTGTCACACTTGGAATGTACTTTTCTCAGGAGGAGCTAATCAGTATGGCTATAGGTTTCTATTTATCTTACATCATTGGCATTATACATCTTACATCTATGGGCAATATAGATTGACGCTATGCTCAATCTATATTACCCACCTAGATATTCCATTGTCCTTTTAACTCTTCCCCTAATATACTTTAACGAAAGGACTTCTGATAAGACTAGCGCCTATTTACTTGTGATGGTCACTAAATAGAAGACTGGTTTTTGTAAGAGGGGTTATTGTAAGATCCTATATGTGTCCATCTTGTTCTCTCCTTAGAACGTTTTATAATGTACCAACTATCATGAAAAGTGCTATATTTTATCTGCAGGCTCAATGGACTTCCGAACCCGCATCTGACCTGGATGCCTGGCCAAGCGCTGGTAAAATTGAATTCCAGAATTATGGTCTGAGATACAGGAAGGATTTAGAGCTGGCTCTGAAAAACGTGTCTGCAGTTATTCAGCCAGCAGAAAAGGTTTGTGGAATATCCTGGGATCTGTTTTTCTATGAAATTACTGATCCTATTTCTCTTTGCATATAATGAGATAGTGCTCAATATTCTGATTTGTTAGTTGAATCAATCAAATGCTAATTAGAATGTATATCTGATAAACAGGGTTCTATACTTAAATCCTTAATGTAGTAATGTACAAAGGTCAGATTAAATTACATTTTATTATCATTATAGCACGTTTGTTCAGTATACCTGCATTAGTACTTGACCTGATTAGTGCTAGCCACGTGTCCCAGATTTTATGGAATTGGGTGGAGGAGTCTTTTATATAAGCTGTTATTATTTACATTCTAGGAATGTGCCAGATCTTAGCATCAATTTTGTTGGTGGTTGGGACAGCCGATTTCTAGTGTTGAGCGATTGAGACCGATCTGCTGTGCATATTCTGAAAATTAAGCGGTTAAGGGGTTTCCTACATAGCAGTGCTGTCCATGGTTCTGGGAGTACATATGATGGAGGCGGGTAGGAGGAAGGTTCCATCTCGTAATAGTCTTCATACCATTTTCTTGTATAAGGGTACATGTCACTTTCCAAGCATTTGTGTAAATGGCTGCCCATTACACTGGGTCCAAAGTTTATCACTTGTCGAACTCCCATTTCTGTTCATGTGGGGGAGGGTTGAAAAATTTTGTATCAATAATGCAGCGATATTGATGTGATATGGCACCTCTGGGTGGGTTTTGGAAATTTCTCTCGTATAAGGTGCTGTCAGTGTTAGGGTATGCCACGAGAAGGACTGGAGATAATGTTTAAGTTGTGAAAAACGGAATATATCTTATTGGGGGAGATTGTGTGAGTCGGTGTTGTGTGAAAATTTTGTCATGGGTCCTCAAGCAATCTACTCTAGTTCTATAGTTATCTTTCCACCCGTTGAAGGAGTTAGTTCGTAGGCCCGGGGGAAAGTTAAGGTTATTAAGTAGAGGTGTCATTCTGGTGCCTTTCCTTGAGAGGGTGTAGGCATACCTACTCACGTGCCAAATGGACAATGAATGGGAGAGAGTTTAGGGCTATCGTATATGTCTGGTTTAGTTTTTTTAGCTAACCACGTCACCGACTGTAAGTCTATGTGGGGACATATTTCTGCTTCCAGCTGCAGCCAACGTTGAGCAGACAGAGATGCCACTAGAGACAGAATTATTGCCAGCTGTGCTACTAGATAATATGCATAAAGATGAGGGGCACACAAACCACCTGCCAACTTGGGTTTATACAGTGTCTCTTATGCTATCCTGTTCTTCCGGCCTTGCCATTTGAAGAGATAAATTGCTCATTGTGTTCTTTCTATATCGGCCTTCTTAATAGGTAGATAATAATAGGTAGATAGTAATAGGTATAACAATCTGGGGAGCAACGTCATTTTCACTGAGTAAATGCTCCCCATAAGTGACATATTAAATCTGGACCATATAGATAAGTCTTTTTTTTAAGTTTGCTGATCAGGGAGGGGTAGTTGGTGTTATACATCTAATGGATGCTTGGAGTGATATAATTAACATTTAAAGCTAGATTTTTTTCAGTGTAACGTGGCAGGGTGAAATTGACGGCATCACACTTATCCAAGTTGATTTTATAACCCAAAATTTTTCCAAAGGATTCCGGATAAATTAGGGAGGGAAGTAAGGGGAGAAGTAATAGTCAGTAGGATATTGTCTGCAAAAAGATTGAGCTTATATTGGTACTCAGCTATTAGTAGGCGATAGCCGAAATGTCTGGGTGGTGTAGGTCAGTTGAGCTAGTGGTTCTATGGCTAAAGTGAACAGGAGAGGGGAGAGACGGCAGCCATGGCGGGTGCCGCCTTTTATAGGGAAGTGATGGGACGGGATCTGGCTGAGCCCATGTCGACCACCGCCGTGGGGCTAGTGTAGAGAGCTCTGATCACGGACAGGAAGGCACCCTCAAACCCAAACCTGCTCATGGTCAACCACAGGTACTACCAGTCCACTCGGTTGAAGGCTTTGGAAAAATATGTTTTAACCCAGTTGTGGCCGTACTGTTTTGTTTGTGTTTAGCTGTAATTTTCCTTACCATACCCACACAAATGAAATAGTTGTTACAATGACACACATACACTTACCTACAGAGTCACACACTGACACACAATAAACAAGCACACTTGCATACACACAGTACCTGCCCAACCACATAGTTTTTATTTGCTTTTTGAAGGGGACTAAGAGCCTCGTACTGCTCTTTTCATTGCGTGAAGTACACGCTGCCTCTCCCCTCCCACTGACCCTTGTGCTGACCTCACACGCAGAGTAGAGAAGGGGTTAGGCGCACATACTCTGAATTGCTAGGTGCAGGGGAAATTTGTTCCCCGACATTCCTTACAACGCGGCCAGCAGTTAGAAGTGCTAAATAGTTCGCGTGGGCCACACCTCAATGCCTGGCAGCAGCATTTGGCCCACGAGCCGCATGTTGGACGCCCCTGATATAATTAGTGCAAATATAGGTACTTAATGAGAGAGTTCAGAGAACCGCTACTAAACTGGTTGATGGATAAAACCTACTAGGAAAGGTTAAAGGATCTTACCATGTATTGCTTTGAAGAAAGACAGGACGGGGGGATATGATAGAAACATTTAAATACATAAAGGAAATCAACACAGTAAAGGAGGAGAGTAAATTTAAAAGAAGAAAAACTACCACAACAAGAGGCCATAGTCTTAAATTAGAGGGGGAATAGGTTTAAAAGTAACATCAGAAAGTATTACTTCATAGAGAGGGTAGTGGATGCATGGAATAGCCATCCAGCAAAAGTGGTAAATGATAAAACAGTGAACACTTCTATCCTGGATATAATATAAGGCCAGGGACAAATGAAAGTATAAAAAAAAATTGGGCAGACTAGATGGGCCGAATGGTTCTTATCTGCCGACACACTCTGTTTCTGTGTCAGTTATCGTATATTAGTGGGCTAAGTTGCCCGGTTTAATAACATTGTATAAAAAACAGTCAATAAATTAAATATTTCAGGGAAAGAGTAAAATAAAACCATTCCAACTGGGTGCAGAAAAGATATTCTAACTTTAGATCCACCAGTAAATCTGTAGCAGGATGGAGCGGCATTTTGTTCCTTTTTTTGTTTTTAAATATGCCACTGTAGTTGGTGGTGCATCTCTCGGCTGCTTCCTATGCATATTTGCACCAGCCTAGGTGAGAAATTGTTTTTTTTGTTATCACGTTGAGAGCTTAAATTGGTCAAACATGCCAGAGCTTCTTTACCATGCGGCCATCTCATTAAAGCACCCGAACAATATGTCTGTGGTGTCTCCATGTGGCTTGATGTGCAAATGACACATTTTCCATAGAAAGATAGTTCACAGTTTATAGAAATTTTTTTACTATTTTTATTTTCTACATTTAAAGTATTAATTACATTTAGGGTTTAAGGGGAGTCCCTTAAAAATTTACACTTTGTGAAAAATATATGTTCACATGCAAAAGATTTTAATCTTTCTTTTAAATACTGTAAACCTAACTATTTTTGACAGATTGGAATAGTTGGTAGAACCGGAGCTGGCAAGTCCTCTCTTACTCTTGGTCTGTTCCGAATTCTTGAGCCTGCAACAGGAAAAATCTGTATTGACGAAACTGACGTTTCAAAACTAGGGCTTCATGAACTGAGATCTAAAATAACCATAATACCTCAGGTAAGCATCTTTGTTTTCTGCATCTCATTTAGCTTCTAAATTAGACTAATTTAAGGGGCATCGGTACTAAATTGAAGAGAGGAAATTCAAGGAAAGTCTAATAACCCGTTGGCGCAAATGGGTGTGCTTATATAGTTTGGTAATAGAATGTTCCTGGAGGACCATGTGGACTTTTATGTATGTCCTTGCATTCACTCACACCCGCCAGCTGGAGAGAAGACTCTAAGAGCCTGCTTGGAGCAGGTGATTGTATGCCAACCGTGTCAGAGCCATTTGACTTTCACACTGACTTTTAGGGCGACGCCTTTGATATCAAGGGGCGAGAGAGATGTGATCTAACTCATTGAATACACCTGATCTGTACACTATATGAATCATGGGTGCACTTAAAAAAATCATCATTTAAAATGGACAATATTTCTATCATTTAATATTATCACCTTTTTTTTCCTCTGTAGGACCCCGTTTTATTTTCAGGCTCCTTAAGAATGAATCTGGACCCATTTGATAACTATTCAGATGAAGACATTTGGGTTGCTTTGGAGTTGTCCCACTTGAAAGGTTTTGTGTCTGGTTTACCAGATGGACTGGATCACATTTGTTCAGAAGGAGGAGAAAACCTAAGGTACCATCGAATACATTGCAAGGAAAAAAATAAAATGCTGTTTGTTAGGTAAAAAAAGGACCTACCTGGATTGACAAATCTCAGGAACCAGAGGTCCGTAGCTCATAAAAATATCTACTACTGATTGATTATTGTAGAAATAAAATCCAATAAAAGTTCTTTCCCTCACAGCTGTCTGTACAAAGCAGTAATAAATTGAAAGAGCACAACTGATGCCTGCTGAGAAATGGCTGTCTGATTAGCCACCTAAATCATTTGTATGAAATAAATCTCATGTGTCTGTGTTCAGAAAATATCCATTTTCTTTACTAATGGTGCATCACGCACCACATTGCAGTGACGTGTGAAGTTTCTTGTTTGTGTTACAGCACTAATATTCAAATGAACTGGTTTTAAATGGAAAATGTACAAATCAAGCAACAGATGATGTCATAAACTGGAGACTCCACTGACATATTTAAACACATGTTGCTCTTGATTTAGTCATTTCTTTTCAATTCAATGTATAGATCATTTCCAATCATTTATTATTCTCTCCATTCACAGTATAAGCTATGTTTAGGTGATACTTTGACTCAAGGCTAATTACCAGTGGTGGGATTCACCTGGTTTGGACCGGTTTGTGCGAACCTGTGACTAAAATTTTACAAGTTTTCCAAACCGGTGCAAGCCGGAGATGAGGGCACGACAGACTGGCCAACCGGGAAAAATCCCGATCGGCCGTCTGCCCTGGGCCCGGTTTGAGATGCGGCCACTCTAAATAATGTGTCCCCCGAAAGTCAGCAGTCAGACTACCTAGTTAAAGCGGTCACGGCTGCCTAACTAGTTTTAGCGGCGACGGCGGCCTAACTAGTTTCAGCGGCGATGGCCACCTAACTGGTTTTAGCAGCGACGGCCTCCGGGTTATTTAAAGCGATGACAGCCGACTAACTAGTTAAAGCGATGACGGCATCCGAATTAGCTGAAGCCTATTTAATTAATTAGTCCCGCGGCTGAATTAGTTTAAGTGGAAGTCAGCAGGAGGGAAGGGAGAATATCGGACGAGTGAGGAGAAGAGAGGCACCAGAAATGAAAGGGGAGAGAGAAGAAGGAATACGTGGGGGATGGGAGAGAGGAAATACCACAGGGGGAGAGATAGAGAAGAAATACTAGAGAGAGAAGAGAGACTACAGAGGAGAGAGAGTAAAGAGAGGCTACAGATGGGAGAGAGACTACAAATGGGAGAGGGGAGAAACACTGCCGAAATGGATATGAGGGGTAGAAAGACATGGGCGTAGAGGTAAGACAGACAGACATGGGCAGTGCCAACATACTCTGGATCTGCCCCTGTGGTACAATCTCAGGAGTGGGCTGGGTGTTGAGGCAAGTCCTGTGAGTGCAATCTCAGTGCTGGGGGTTTATATATTTATTGCTTCATTGGCATGATATACCAAGTTTATATATTTATTGCCTCACTGGTATGATATACCTAGTTTATATATTTATTGCTTCACTGGTATGATATACCTAGTTTATATATTTATTGCTTCACTGGTATGATATACCAAGTTTATATATTTATTGCTTCACTGGTATGATATACCAAGTTTATGTATTTATCGCTTCATTGGCATGATATACCAAGTTTATGTATTTATCGCTTCATTGGCATGATATACCAAGTTTATGCATATCCATATTTTATCATAGTATAAAAAAAACTTTTTTCATATCTGTCTGGCTGCTTATGAACCCATCTGCCTCTTTCTATTAGTGCTATTGACTAGAATGTATATTACCTTTGATTTACAAAATGAGAATCAAATACCAAGGGAAGAAACAAAGCTAGGTTGGCCACAGATATACGTCTTAAATGCCCCACTGTAATATACAGTACCAATACTGTTTTATACTATCATAAAATGCTTGGTAAGTGTCAGACATTTATAAGGACAACTATAGACTCAAATTTGGACTTTTGGCTGCGGACTGCTGAGTTTTGACATTGCTGCACTAGACACTCGCCATAAATAGGGGCTTTTTTTTAAATTATTTTTTTGATTTAATACAAAGTCAGATAAGACATATACAAAAAACTGTCAGAAATATAAACTGATGTTAATTGTAATATACCCCGTTAACAAGAATTAAATTTCTAGAAAAACTAATAATTTAAAGTGATCCTAATATATGTATAGTCCAGGTAAATTGTATGCAATCGGAGGAAAATTACGAGTATTTCCAAAGCTTTAAATAGGACATACACAGGACTGGAAATCGATTGACAACTTCTTTCTATATAACAAAGTAGAAATTTTGCTAATTTCCCGTGTGGACCATAAAACCTTATATTCTATTTAGCTCAAGGTGCAGCCTCGTGTTAAGCTTGGTTATCCTGGTTTTCAAGCCAACTTTTCCACAGCATATAAAAATCCCTAGTTTTATTTCTTGCCAAGAAGTACCCTTTCTCCATCAGACACTGATGCTGAATCAGATTAACAATACCATCCCAACTTATGTCATCATCCTTTATCCAGCTTCTTGCAATAATCCGCTTGACTGCCATAAAGATCTGGATAGTAATGGCTCTGGGCTATGTTTTCTTTTAGTGTTGGCCAGAGGCAATTGGTGTGTTTGGCACGAGCTCTGCTGCGGAAGACCAAAATCTTAGTCTTGGATGAAGCCACTGCGGCTGTGGATTTGGAGACTGATGATCTCATCCAGTCCACCATCAGAAGAGAGTTTGAAGATTGTACTGTTATAACCATTGCTCATCGGCTCAATACGATCATGGATTACACAAGGCAAGAACTCATATTGTGTTTTTTTCTCAATTGACCCCATTTTATCATTTACAGTAATAATTTTAGCCACAGGAAAATGTTTTGCTATTTAGCAGTAATAGAAAAGCAGCCAAAAAGGGTTTAAATCAATTTTATTCCAACAAAACTACCCATTTTTGGGACTAATGAAAACATTTGGAGATAAGTCGTCGGGGGGGGGGGGGGGGGGGGTCGCACCTTGCTGTCAGACACATTTGCCCCACAATGCTGCACGTTGGACGTCTGCTAATTAACAGTTTCTCTATGGAAATACCTGCTCATGCTTTACAATAGATTGTTTAGTTATTGTATTGAAAATTAGCAGTATTGGCTTATTCTGCTCTTGACCATCTTAGTTCAGCTTCTAATAATGTTTTATTTTTGTTTGTTTTTATTTCACAGGGTAGTCGTTTTCGACAAAGGTGAAATTGTGGAATTTGACTCTCCTTCAAAACTCCTGGAAAAGAAAGGACTGTTTTATTCTATGGCCAAAGATGCTAATATTATTTAACTATTCAGTTGTGATTGAATTTCATAGTGCAGGATAATGCAAAATGGTGCATACATTGAAAACGGTAAACTGCATATGATCATTTTTTGTGCTCCAAAAAAATATCCAGACTACATGGTTTATATAAACATTATATATTTTGTTATATAGTATTTTTTATGTTTGGGAAAAATAAGATTAAGAAAGCAGAGCCTTACAACAAAGGACACGTGCAATTGAAGGCATACATACAATGTAGTGATATAATCTAAAATTTAGTAAGATCATGGTGGAAATATATAAACATAATATGTACACCGACTTGACAGATCTCCATGTACAGAATATAGTAAACACTTGATTTTCCAGAGAAGGGACTCGTTTTTAGAAGGCCATGTGCAAATCACACTATAGCATGAATGTATGTTGGATGTGGATGAGGGGGATATTTTAACTGTCGTATTAGTAATTAGCTGGTAAATTAACCTTCGTAGAAAAGCCTATGGTTTTACCACAGCTAGTATTTGTAGATATATAGATAAAAAGGTAAAGGTTGTCCAGGAATGTTGTTGATATGGATGTTACCATAAGTTGTATTGTCAGAGAGTGTAGACTGTCAGTAAGAAAGGAATGTTGCAAATTTGAAGAATGTCTTTTAGATTGTGTAGCTTGTGTTAAATAGAAGGTTGGAATCTCTGGCAATTTGAATCATTACATAGTGGTTATTATTTTGAGAATGTTCCGATTGGTCTGGTTATATTTACATTTGTTAGGATGGTAAGTGAAGCTTGGTGAGGGGAGCCCTCCAGTTAACTTAAAGGTTCCAAAAGGGAAAAGTTCCAATCACCGACAGACTTGTATTCCAATTTCTAAAAAAAACACATAAAAAAAATAAATGGATTCAGGGTCAGACTATAGGTTAAAAGTGGATTAGACATGCTCTAAATGAGGGTAGTTATAAGGGTTAATGTTTAGGTAAAAATGTGTGAGTTTGATAAAATAGTGCGGATAGAGTCTCATAAAAAATGAGTTCTAGGCAAGTAGTTTGTTTGCCTCATGGGACAGGATATCCGTGTCCAGTAAGGGCTATGTGCTTTACTACTATACCACCATACTTAAACTCAGGCATATGCTGAAATAAGCAAGTTAATAATGCTGGAAGATCAGCAAGTTGTGTGTCATTAAGATATGTTTTATCTGTTGCAGAGCTTTGATCCCAAAGCAGAACATGGTAGTTCTGTACTGGCTCTGTATTTAAACAAGTCTAGTGCTACAAACCCAACCATTCAACAAATGTCCTTAGTTGGTATTTGGATGGTTAGGTAGTCAAGGTATTCTGTCATAATGACTCTAATTTAATCCTCATTCAAAGATATTTCATTTTTTTTAAGTCTGCATTTTGTGACCTGCCTGTTTGCCTTTTAATCAACCTATGCATATGTAAAAAGGCCAAGTTTTCCTTTTCAAACCAAATGTCTATACCTTTATGAAAGAGAACAATGCAGTCTTTAAGAAGGTCTGTTGTATTTTAGATTTTGGTGCATGATATGTACCTTCAAAACACTCACAGGCCCCCAGTGCAGTTACTTTTTTACACAGCATTTTGAAGCCTTCAGTTCTTAGATGTTATGTTGCATTTGATTTTGTATCTGAACTGACAAGTGTAAATATCCAACACAAAAAGTTATTATTTTTTTTTTTTTACAATTGCTATCCTACCTGAAAAGTACAATTTGTTATATTATAATATGTTCATATAATATCAGGCCACACAATCTATAATGTAAATTAACAGTTTTCACAATAATATTATTAGAAAAGAGGATGGTAAAGGGCACCTGTCACCTGACAAAAGATGTAAATAAATATGTTATGAACAATATTACAAATATTAATCTAACAATGACAGTGTACTTTTATTGTCCAGGTGGACATCTTGGAATTGCATGCCATCCTCTTTATGGTTTACAAAAGCAGATTACTCCTAGCATTCAACTCAATGACAGTTTTTTACAATTTTGTTACTGTTATTTTAAAAAAAAATGCTAAACAGATGTAAAATATATAAACATCAGATAAAGGAGTTTTTAAAGGACAATTAATCTTTTTTAACACTTGCTTCCTTGGAGGAATTTGCCCCACTTCTCCACAGTAAAAACGACGTATATCTTTACAGATATATACAGATTTACTGTGCGTTCTGTATCTTAGCTGAAGCAGAGCTCGTCTGCAGCTGGCACACATGGACAGCGTCATCGTGTGCTAAGCAAATCAGTGCTAGGGCTTGTCTGATAAGAGTCTGAATTGTTAGCACAGACAGAGACCCTAGTTTTTACATTAGAAGCACAAGTGAACAAAAACATCTTTAGTTGTCCTTCAACCCCTTCATGACATTGGATGAACTAGAGTTATTGTATTATTGGGGTCAAAAGATCACTGGAAGAAAAAAAGGTTAGGAAAAAAAATTCTACTTGATTTTTCAAGTCAAAGTTACAAAAAGTGTGTTTTCATTCTACTTTATGATTTTGTTTGTAGTATATTATGTTATATGATGAAAATAATGGTATCTAAAGAAAACCCTTCTTATGTTGATGAAAGCAATATATAATTTGTGTGGGTACAGTAAATGAGAAAGAAGAAAATTACAGCTAAACACAAACACTACAGAATTGTTAAAACAGCCCATGTCACCAAGGGTAAGACACAGCCAAGAATGCATGTCACAAAGGAGTTAAGATATCATATGATGAAAGGTTCTGAGTACAGATTCATTTTAACCCATTAAGAACATTTAACAAGTAAAAAAAAGATGTTAGCATGTGTTTTGAAACATTGTAAATTAAAATAAGTGACATGAGCCACACAATCATTTAAAGGTTTTCTTGCAAATGAGACTTCGCAGTTAAATAAATCTTGCTATTTCTCAGGAATAATTGTTTCAAGCTAGTAAAGACTGTTCGAGAGTGGCCTTCATTTACCTACCTCAAAATGTTAGTTAGGCTACAATTTAGCAATGGATATAACAATTTTTTGTATGTATGTATGTATAGGAACAGATAATTCATTATCTGTAACAATGCACAATAAAATTATGTTGCCCAAGTTGGACCATTTGTTTGTTACTGGTGTATTTGCTTGAATATAAGACAATCCTGATTATAAGATGACTCCTCCCCCCCAAACCTTGGATATTAATTTTGGAAAAAAATAAAATTACTAATTGAGATCAAGCAGTTACTATATAGAGTCCACTTTTATGCCTATGATTAAAGGACAACTGTAGTCAAAAAATAACTCCTGTTTAATTGAAATATTACATCAAGCGTAGATGATGTGTAAAGAGATGCTTTAATGAAAAAATACAAATTAAGAACCTTATTAGACACTCATTGCTTCATATAGCTCTAACAGGAAGTAGACATGTTGTGCAGGCGAATGAAGATCTGCCCCAAGTTTCTAAACAATATGTCTGCCTCCTGTTAGAGGTATATGAAGCAAAGAGGGCTCAATAACCTACATTATTTGTATTCTTTCATGTAAACATTTCCATGTAAAATGCCTACACTTAATGCAATCGTTCAATTAAACACAAGTTAATTGGTTGGTACAGTTGTCCTTTAAGTGCAGCGAGTTTTGGCTGGATGGTCTGTAGCTGCACATATGGGATAAGAATAAATATTGATTGAATATTATTTCCTGTGGAGCTTGTCTCTTTTTCCTTTTTCCCCTCTTTCCTCCCCTTTTTCTGTTGTTGGGGCTTGGAATGCCCGGCATGATTGAGGCTTCCAGTCCAGGTAACATCTTTGGAGAGATTGTTAGAAGCTGCAATTAACCAAGAGGGCTGGAGAATCCGTGGCAGTCCCCTATTTCCATACAGTTCTAAACAGAATATGAGGTAATAATGGTGTAGAAAGAGGGGAGTAGTAGTAAAGAATTCACTGTAGCTGTATATCACGATAGTACAATTTAATAGACAATCAATACAAAGCAATACATAAAAAAACTGTAGATAAAATAACGCTCAGTGGGTCCCTTGTTTTCTATAAAATAGCTACTATAGCCAGATGGAAAGAAAAAGAGGTTGGAGAGAAGTTTAGCATTTTCTCTTATATGCAAAGATATGCATGATAGATATTAAATTGCATGTGCATATTAATGATATTACATCCAGGAAATACCCCTTTATTGTATCAAAGCTGCACTCACTTGCTAAGAAGATTTAAAAAAAAAAAAAGATTCTGTCTGCGATTGACAGGCTCCTTGTAAACGACTGACCCCTGTCAAAATATCATGATGGAAATAAGTGCTGGATGCTTGTCAGCGGCGTGTCTCCCCAGATGAGCATTGCTTTTGATATTTGATATTTTGACAATGCGTCCTCGGGCTTACTAATATGCCCCCATACTTGCCAATGCATTCCCAGACTTGCCAATATGCCACCAGTCTTGCCAATGCTGCTGCAGACATGCCAATTACTCCTAGCAGTCTCCCTGGTGTCAGGGGCAAACGGGGCAGCTGCCCTGGGCCCAGTTACACCTGGGGGGCCCAAGGCAGCTGTCCCGTGGGCCCCCAGCCCCTGCTTGCCATGTTCACAGCGCATTGCGCTTGTGAACGTTTTTTCCGGCAAGCCGCATCCGCTTGATGCGACAACCGGAATAAAAAAACCTGTAACATCACATCCAGTGACTGCACGGAGGAGACATCCGTCCAGGGACACGGAGCAGAAGCATTTGGTGAGTATGGGGGGGGGGGGAATTACAGGCATCTGACTGGCACAATATTCCTGGGCTCTGACTGGCACAATATTCCTGGGTTCTGAATGGCACAATATTACTGGGCTCTGACTAGCACAATATTACTGGGTTCTGACTGGCACAATATTACTGGGCTCTGACTGGCACAATATTACTGGGCTCAGAGTGGCACAATATTACTGGGCTCTGACTGGCACAATATTACTGGGCTCAGAGTGGCACAATATTACTGGGCTCTGAGTGGCACAATATTACAGACATCTGACTGGCACAATATTACTGGGCTCTGACTGGCATAATATCACTAGGTTCTGACTGGCACAATATTACTGGGCTCTGACTGGCACAATATTACGGGGCTCTGACTAGCATAATATTACTGGGCTTTGACTGGCACAATATTACTGGGCTCTGAGTGGCACAATATTACTAGGCTCTGAGTGGCACAATATTACTGGGCTCTGACTAGCACAATATTACTGGGCTCTGAGTGGCACAATATTACAGGCATCTGACGGGCACAATATTACTGGGCTCTGACTGGCATAATATTACTGGGCTCTGACTAACAATATTACTGGGCTCTGAGTGGCACAATATTACTGGGCTCTGACTGGCACAATATTACTGGGCTCTGACTGGCATAATATTACTGTGCTCTGAGTGGCACAATATTACAGGCATATGACTGGCACAATATTACTGGGCTCTGACTGGCACAATATTACTGGGCTCTGACTGGCATAATATTACTGGGCTCTGAGTGGCACAATATTACAGGCATCTGACTTGCACAATATTCCTGGGCTCTGACTGGCATAATATTACTGGGCTCTGACTGGCATAATATTACTGGGCTCTGAGTGGCACAATATTCCTGGGCTCTGACTGGCACAATATTCCTGGGCTCTGACTGGCACAATATTCCTGGGCTCTGACTGGCACAATATTCCTGGGCTCTGAGTGGCACAATATTACAGGCATCTGACGGGAACAATATTACTGGGCTCTGACAGGCATAATATTACTGGGCTCTGACTAGCACAATATTACTGGGCTCTGAGTGGCACAATATTACTGGGCTCTGAGTGGCACAATATTACTGGGCTCTGACTGGCACAATATTACTGGGCTCTGACTGGCATAATATTACTGGGCTCTGAGTGGCACAATATTACAGGCATCTGACTGGCACAATATTACTGGGCTCTGACTGGCACAATATTACTGGGCTCTGACTGGCACAATATTACAGGCATCTGACTGGCACAATATTCCTGGGCTCTGACTGGCATAATATTACTGGGCTCTGAGTGGCACAATATTACTGGGCTCTGACTGGCACAATATTCATGGGCTCTGACTGGCACAATATTCATGGGCTCTGACTGGCACAATATTCCTGGGCTCTGAATGGCACAATATTACTGGGCTCTGACTGGCACAATATTACTGGGCTCTGAATGTCACAATATTACTTGTATCTGACTGGCACAATATTTCTGGGCTCTGAATGGCACAACAATTATGCCATCTTAATGGTACAATAATACTGGTAACTTAATGGGCAAATTGGCTGGGGCATCTTAATAGTACAATATTACTGTTATCTGAATGGCACAATAATATTGGCATTTTAATGGGAAACATGTCTGTGGCATATTTATGGCAAAATAATACTGAATATTAATGGCAAAATAATATTGGCATATTGATGGGCATATTTAATGGACAAATGGTGTCATATTTTAACAGGCAAACTATCTGTTGCATATGCAATGACAAAGTGACTGTGGCATGTTCACTGGGGGAAAATAACATGTACTATGGGAAAAATTGACAATGTGGCTTTTTCTGCATGGGCAGTTCAGTGGAAGAAAGTGAAACTGTGGTATGTTCTGTGGGGCAAATTTACACTGTAGCATGCGAAATTGTGTGGGTTCAATATGAGTGCAAGCCATGTGCTGTTGGTGCAATATAGGTGCATGCCAAGTGCTGTGGGTGCAATATAGGTGCATGACAAGTGCTGTGGGTGCAATATAGCTGCATAACAAGTGCTGTGGGTGCAATATAGGTGCATGACAAGTGCTGTGGGTGCAATACAGGTGCATGACAAGTGCTGTGGGTGCAATACAGGTGCATGACAAGTGCTGTGGGTGCAATATAGGTGCATGACAAGTACTGTGGCTACTCTATGTGGCTGTGTTAAGTCCTTTAGGTGCAATGTGGGTGCAGAAAAAGGGAATAAAAGAAGAAATGCAACTCTTCAATAACATGTTTATTACATATGAAAATAGTTGAATATAATATTAAGAAGTCCATATAAGTATAAATGCAACTAGTGAGAGAGAGTGAGATGTGTATACATATTTATAAATATATATGAACATATGTAAGTGCTCTCTAATATCTGTGTATATTTTTGTCATTTGGGTAATGAGTAGTAGTAGTGCAGTGTTGCATAGTGGTATACATATTGCAGCTATATATACACATTTTGTATCCAAATATACAGTTTATACACTGCAATTATACACGTAATATACACATTTTATTCAATGCAATAAAAATACTCACTGCAAGAAAAATTCAATTGTGCAAATGCTTGCCCAGGGTCCAATCACTATTAAAGACTGCCCTGCCTGGTGTCTTGTGAGGCAGCCAGAGTATGTCTGCGTACTGCTCAGTGCGCATAGACATCCTCCAATGCTGCCCGACTTCTGAGACCCAACGCTGGGAGCATGGGTGTAGGAACCCCCACAAATCTGGGGGGGACAGCATTTTTGCTCGCCGGGTATAGCAGCAGTAAAAATAAAGCTTGTCACAGTGTATATTATATCACCAAGTTCCCACCAACATTACCAGGATCCTTGGTATACAACAGATACATTCACAGCACAACATCTACATCAGGCAGGTGCATTTTATCACTGTTACATGAAATATAGTCAGCGAGCTGTGTGTACACCATAAAACATACATCAGTATGAACCTACCACTTCTGCTGGAATGCCATTCCATGTATCCACTACCCTCTCAGTAAAGTAATACTTTCATTAGTCCCTGACCTTATCTTATATCTAGGATAGCCTTATACCTATCCCATGCATGCTTAAACTCCTTCACTGTATTAACCTCTACCACTTCTACTGGAAGGCTATTCCATGCATCCACTACCCTCTCAGTATAGTAATACTTTCATTGGTCCCTGGCCTTATCTTATATCTAGGATAGCCTTATACCTATCCCATGCATGCTTAAACTCCTTCACTGCATTGACCTCTACCACTTCTACTGGAAGACTATTCCATGCATCCATTACCCTCTCAGTAATGTAATCCTTTCATTAGTCCCTGACCTTATATTATATCTAGGATAGCCTTATACCTATCCCATGCATGCTTAAACTCCTTCACTGTATTAACCTCTACCACTTCTACTGGAAGACTATTCCATGCATCCACTACCCTCTCAGCAAACAAACATTACATTTCTGACCAGAAAATAAACTGTAAAATATTAAATATTTCCAAAAGCTTAAGGTGGACCCCAAATATATGTATATAACTAGTAAAATTTATACCAGGGCTTGACAACCTTAACTAAGTTTTAGGAGCCAGGAAAAAAATCTAGGAGCCAGACAACAGCACATACACACAATCACATGCAGTCATATACAGTCAGTCACATAGACACATATACTCATACATACAGCCTGTCACACATATACATACTGTCACATAGAAACACACTCATACATACATACATACATACAGTCTGCCAGGCACACACTCACACATACATACAATCTGTCAGACACACACACACTCATACATACAGTCGTTCACAGACACACTCATACATACATACATAGAGTCTGTCGCAGACACACACTCATACATACATGCAGTCTGTCAGACACACACACACACACACACACACACTCATACATACAGTCTGTAACATAGACACATACACTCAGAGTCAGTCACATAGACACACACACTCATACATGGTCTTTCACATACACTCATACATACAGTCTGTCACAGACACACACACTCATAGTCAGTCATATATACACACAAACTCATACAGTCAGTCACAGACACACAAACTCATACAGTCAGTCACAGACACACAAACTCACACAGTCAGTCACACACACTCATACAGTCTGTCACACTCCCTCATACAGTCTGTCACACACACACACACTCATACATACATACATACATACATAGTCTGTCACATACACTCATACATACATACATCCATAGTCTGTCACATACACTCATACATACATACATACATCCATAGTCTGTCACATACACTCATACATACATACAGTCTATCACATATACTCATACATACACACAGTCTGTCACATACACTCATACATACACACATTCAAGTGAGCAGTTTTTTTTATCTTAAAAAATACATTTAAAAAAAATGTAGATCAATAGCAGGGATCAAAGCTATATCTCATTGCAGGGAAGGTGTGCATTTCCGTTCCAGGTTTTTCTGTGCCTCTTACAATCATTACTTATTAATTACATTATTTTGCCCATTCATTTGTCAGTTTTATTTTATCCACATTCATTTGCCAGTGTTTTTTTTGCCCAAATTCATTTGTCAGGGTTTTTTTTGCCCACATTCATTTGCCAGGGTTTTTTTTTGCCCACATTCATTTGCCAGGGTTTTTTTTTTTTGCCCACATTCATTTGCCAGGGTTTTTTTTTTTGCCCAAATTCATTTACCAGGGTTTTTTTTTTTGCCCACATTCATTTGCCAGGTTTTTTGTTGCCCACATTCATTTGCCAGGGTTTTTTTTTTGCCCTCATTTTTTGATCATCTCATCATTAGTAGAAGTCATTGGCAGATTTAAGAGACATGTTATTATGGCAGCTTCGGAAGTCATTGATTATTGCAGCTCTAAGAGACATTTTTTAAATGCCCCTAAGAGCTGCAATAATCAATCACGTTCCGAAGCTGCCATGATAAAAAGAAAAACGGTACATTATTGGCAGTGACACAGTCACTGTTCCTACCTCGTTCCTCCCAGTGTGGGGCTGTGTGACTTGTGGAGGACGCGCACAAGCCGTGCGCATGATCACATGACGTCGTGCGATTAAGTCATGTGATCAGGTGACCTCCGTGATCACTGCAGAGCTGATTCTCCCGGGACAGTCCCAGGATCGAAAACGTTGCAGGATTGTCCCGGGTTGGCAAGTATGCTCAGGGCCGTCTTTAATAGTGATTGGACCCTGGGCAAGCATTTGCTTGGGCCCCCTGGACCCTGCCCCCTCCCCTGCATGCAATCCCGCCATCCATCGCGATGTTAACCCCCCCCCCCCCCACACACACACACACACACATGCCATAATTGTTGTGCCATACAGATGCCAGTAATATTGTGCCATTCAGAGCGCAGTATTATTTTGCCAGTCAGAGCCCAGTAATATTGTGCCATTCAGAGCACAGTAATATTGTACCATTCAGAGCCCAGTAATATTGTGCCAGTCAGATGCCTGTAATATTGTACCATTCAGAGCCCAGGAATATTGTGCCGGTCAGAGCCCAGGAATATTGTGCCAGTCAGATACCAAGAATATTGTGCCAGTCAGAGCCCAGGAATATTGTGCCAGTCAGATGCCTGTAATATTGTGCCAGTCAAATGCCTGTAATTTTGTGCCAGCCAGAACCCAGTAATATAGTGCCAGCCAGAACCCAGTAATATAGTGCCAGCCAGAGCCCAGTAATATAGTGCCAGCCAGAACCCAGTAATATAGTGCCAGCCAGAGCCCAGTAATATAGTGCCAGTCAGAACCCAGTAATATAGTGCCAGTCAGAACCCAGTAATATAGTGCCAGCCAGAACCCAGTAATATAGTGCCAGCCAGAACCCAGTAATATAGTGCCAGCCAGAGCCCAGTAATATAGTGCCAGCCAGAACCCAGTAATATAGTGCCAGCCAGAGCCCAGTAATATAGTGCCAGCCAGAACCCAGTAATATAGTGCCAGCCAGAACCCAGTAATATAGTGCCAGCCAGAGCCCAGTAATATAGTGCCAGCCAGAACCCAGTAATATAGTGCCAGCCAGAACCCAGTAATATAGTGCCAGTCAGAACCCAGTAATATAGTGCCAGCCAGAACCCAGTAATATAGTGCCAGCCAGAACCCAGTAATATAGTGACAGTCAGAACCCAGTAATATAGTGCCAGCCAGAACCCAGTAATATAGTGCCAGCCAGAGCCCAGTAATATAGTGCCAGCCAGAACCCTGTAATATAGTGCCAGCCAGAACCCAGTAATATAGTGCCAGTCAGAACCCAGTAATATAGTGCCAGCCAGAACCCAGTAATATAGTGCCAGCCAGAGCCCAGTAATATAGTGCCAGCCAGAACCCAGTAATATAGTGCCAGCCAGAACCCAGTAATATAGTGCCAGTTAAACCTCCTCCCCCCCCCCCTCCTTCCCTAGTACTTACATGAATCTGCTCCGTGTCCCCCGCCGGATGTCTCCTCCGTGCAGTCTTCCCTCTTGCACGGAGGAGGGAAACAGTTACCGGATGTGACGCTTGCCGGAAAAAAGCGGTCACAAGCGCAATGCGCTGTGAACGCGGCAAGCAGGGGCTGGGGGCCCCGTTTGCTGGGGGGATTTCACCCTACCTGTCCCCCCCACATTTTTTCCTGGGGGGGATCCGTCCCCCCCATCCCCCCCGCTTCCTACGCCCATGGCTGGGAGGTGACGTGACTCCAGTGTTCTGTCAAAGAAGGCCTGGCGTAAGTGTCAGGCAGCATTGGAGGATGTCTGTGCGCAATACGGAGACATCCACTGGCTGCTTGCGAGCAGAATCAAGGTCCCCTGCAGCTCTGCAGATCACCTGAATCCTAGTCTTACGGTCAGACTTCGATTTGAGGTCTGGTTTATAAAATGACTTTGAATATAGGATGAGGGGTCTTTTTCAGAGCAATTTTTCTAAGAAAACCTCATCTTATCTTATGACAAATTTTTGTCTTTTATACAGGAGACTCCAACACACATTACCTGGCCATATCCATGGCAGCACTACAATGGGTTAGCTCCTCCCTATCCCTAATTAGACATGAAACAGAATTAATTCAGGGGTATAAGTACCCCCTCCCACCAATGGTCCTTTAGTCTTTTTTTCCTGTCCTATCCCTATAGGACTCCAGTCGTTTTGGACTGTGAACATATTTTTTTTTCTGGCTTACCTGAGGGTTTTTACCTTCGGCCTCAAGGGAGTTCAGCCTCTCTTCCTTGGGAAGTCTCCAGTACGTGGCCCTGCGCAAAGGATTTCCCCCTGGAGATGCTCCTTTAGTGACCGGGAGCCACTTGCAGTGACCCTGGGGGTAGCAAGGAAAAGTATTGCCAGTACGAAACGTTCCCTGCAGTAACCAAGCGGTAGCAGGAAGTGGCAGAAGAACCTCATCTTCAAAAGATTCTTCTTACCTCTACCTGGCAGGCACAGTAAGTTGAAATGCAGAGGCAGGAGAAGATTTGGTATTTATTTTGCTGATGGCTGTCAGGTTCCCCCTTCCACCTCTTGTTGTACCATATTTACCGTTTTTTGTTGGGGCGGCCGCCATCTTCCCGGCGTCCTCCTGGCGTTCTGCGCCTGCGCGGACTGCGGGCGCGTCATTCCGGGTCCCCGCGCACGCGCAGTCCGGTAGCTACGTCTCGGGACATTTTCCGCGCATGCGCGGATCGGGACGTGTCATGCGCGCTTCCGCGCATGCGCGGAGTAATTGCGCGCATGCGCGGGACGTTCTTCCGGGTTCGCGGTGACGTCATCGATGACGTCATTCGCCGCCTTTAAAAAGGCGCCGAATTCGATTTTCTTTACCTGTTGCAGGTTGCTTGGACTCCAGGGAGCTCTTACAGCATCTTTTGTTCCAGTTTTTCAGTGTTTTTCTCAACATCCAGTTTTCTGTTACTCAGGTATGGTTTTCTTTCTTAAAGGCACATCCCTTTTTTTTTTTTTTTCTCACAAATTGAATTTTATGCTTTTTTGGGTATAAATTATTCAATTCCTTCCTATATCATGAACAGGGAAGATGGACAAGTCTTTTTCATCGGACTCTGAGGCATCCGTCCATAAACAAAGGTCACAATCCAAAGGTTATAGGTAAAGCCATCATTCTTTTTTTTTTTTTTTTTTATATACCAAACAAAAGAGTGCCTGGTCTAATTGTATTTCCCTATTATGACAGCTCTACGGGAATTAAAGCATCCAGAACTTCCAAAGGCAAGTCGCCTATGAAGAAAAGATGCGAAGCCTGCAGCAATAAACCGCTAGAAGGCAAACGTCTCTGCGCGGAATGCCTGTCTGCAGCCGCTGGCACTCCTACTACTGCCCCTACTCCGGATATGATAGAGTTTATCAAGCAGGCGGTCTTCCAGGGCATCACAGAGGCGGGGAAATCCCACAAGAGGCCCAGATTCGCGGAACCCTTGGGGTTCTCTCGGGAAGAATCCTCAGACGAGTCCATGGACTCCTACAGGGACGGGCTGTCCTCTTCAGAAGAAGAATCTTATGCCCCAGAATTCATGGAGCCTGCCCAGGTTGACCATTTGATTTCCAGAGTGCGCAAATCCTTGAGTCTCAAGGAAATAGCCTCGGAGCAACCCTCTACTTCCAGTAGATATTTTGCTGATCTGAAGAAAAAGAGAGCCACATTTCCAGCTCATGAAACAATCAAGGAGCTGATTGGAGACGAATGGTCTAATACTCGTAAGAAACTGACATCCCAGGGCAGAGTTGCTCGTCTTTATCCTTTTGAAAGGAAAGACTCCTCCTGTTGGGATTCAGCTCCCAGGGTGGATGCGGCCGTAGTAAGACTGGCCAAACACACTACCCTTCCGGTTGACGACGCAGGTTCGTTTAGAGATCCTATGGATAAGAAAATGGATCTGAACCTCGCCAAGGCCTACGTGGCTGCAGGCACAGGCCTCCATCCAGCAGTCGCTCTCACTTCGGTTTCCAGAGCTTTAAAAATCTGGACGGAAAGTCTAGAGGCAGACATCCAAAGAGGCAGGAGCAGATCCAGTCTTCTGGAAAGTCTGAAAGATATCAAGCTTGCAGTAGACTTTACTTCTGATGCTTCGGTGGATCTGGTTAAAGCCTTTGCCAGAAATATGGCCCTTTCTGTCTCAGCCAGAAGGGCTTTATGGTTGAGGTCCTGGACAGCAGATACCTCTTCTAAATCTAGCTTATGTGCCTTACCTTTCCACGGCGACATGTTGTTTGGAAAAAACTTGGATGAATGTATTAAGAGAGCAGCCGAGGGCAAAAGAGCTTTTCTTCCGCAGGATCGCAAACCCAGAGGTTCCTTTCGATCCAGACGATATCCGGACTATTTTTCCTTTCGTGATGCCAGATCCTACAAGCCTGGAAGAGAGCATGGAAGATCCCAGCCTTGGAGAGGTGGACAGTCATCTTCCAGAGGCGGTAAAACTAGAGGCGCCTCGTTCCACAAGAACCCCAGATCTTTATGACTGGTCCCCTCCCCAGTCCGTAGGTGTGGGGGCACGTCTGTTACTCTTCCGAGACGTATGGGAACTATCCACCACAGACGTATGGGTGTTGGATATCATAAAAAGAGGATATCGATTAGAATTCTTCAGACCCCCTCCAGCTTGCTCCTTTCAAACGACCAAATGGCCAGGAGAAGCATAAAAAAGACTGGCCTTAAAGGATTTTATCTCGACACTCCAGGAAGGAAATGTCATCGTTCCAGTTCCCCTGCGACAGCAAGGTCAGGGGTTTTACTCTCACATGTTTCTCACCAGAAAAGCTTCAGGTGGTTGGAGACCTATCTTAGACCTAAGCAGACTAAATCATCATCTCCTCGTCCGGAAGTTCAAGATGGAGTCTATTCAATCCATCATAAAAGTCGTTTTTCCACACCAATGGATGATTTCTATCGACTTGGCAGACGCTTATTTCCACATCCCCATTGCTCCGGAACATCAGCAATTCCTTCGGTTTGCGGTGGAACAAGGGCATTTTCAATTCCGAGCCCTACCGTTCGGTCTCAGCACTGCTCCAAGAACATTCTCCAAAGTCTTGGTTGTTTTGATTGCAGAGCTCAGGAAAATGGGAATAGCCATTTACCATTACCTAGACGACATCCTCATCTTGGCAGAAGACACAGATACACTTCAGACCCATGGGCAGGTTTGTCTACGTTTTCTACGCCGTCATGGTTGGATGATAAACAAGAACAAGAGCCAATTACAGCCGGCTCAGGAGATGAAATATTTGGGGGCCATATTCAACACCTTAACAGGCACAGTGAGTCTGTCTCCAGAAAGAGGTACGAAGTTGAGGAACAGAGTCAGAGACATGTTGGTATCCAATGTGACCTCAGCAGAAAGATGCATGAGCCTGTTAGGATCAATGTCCTCCACCATCGGACTGACAAGATGGGCCCAATGGAGGATGAGGATTTTCCAGAAGAATTTCATCCTGCAATTCAGAACGGGAAATCCGTTTCAGCCTATCAAGCTTCCCCCTCTGGTCCATCAATCTCTGATTTGGTGGTTACAGACGAAATACCTGTTCAGAGGGTTTCCATTAGGGAACATCACATGGACAGTCATTACCACGGACGCAAGCCAGTGGGGATGGGGAGCTCACCTACGCGATCAGTTTATCCAAGGGAAATGGTCTTTTCCGGTAACAGAGACTCCCTCCAACCAATTGGAGCTTCTGGCAGTTCTAAAAGCTCTGGAAATTCTCCTTCCCCTCATACGCTTCAAGTGGGTCAAGATCAGATCAGACAATTCCACTGTGGTTGCCTACATAAACCACCAAGGGGGAACACGGAGTCGGAGTTTGATGTCCATTATGAAGCCCCTGATGTCCTTTTCCCAGAAGCATCTTGCAGGCCTATCAGCAATTCATCTTCCGGGAATCCAGAATTCCATTGCGGATTACCTGAGCAGAGTGGAATTAGATCCGGGGGAATGGAGTCTGTCACACGAGGTGTTCGACGACATCACTCGAGTATGGGGCATGCCACAAGTCGACCTTATGGCTACACACAAGAACAAGAAGGTGAAGCGCTTCTTTTCGAAGAGCATCGATCCCCAAGCATCAGGAAGGGATGCTCTTTCAATCGATTGGGAATTTCACCTGGGCTACGCATTTCCTCCTACACCCCTCATCTTTCCTCTTCTGAGACGATTGAGGCAGGAGAAGGTATCCATTATCCTCATAGCCCCCTGTTGGCCTCGCAGGCCTTGGTTTCCTCTATTGTTGAGCCTTTGCAGTGCAGAACCCTGGCGGCTTCCGAATGTTCCTTCCCTTCTACATCAGAGTCCTGTCCTCCACCCAGACCCTGCCTCCCTCAAGCTGATGGCATGGAGATTGAAAGGGAAAGGTTGAACGGCAAGGGATTTTCTCACGCTGTCATCGATACTCTACTGCAAGCAAGGAAACGCTCTACATCTTCCACATACTACAGAATCTGGGACGCCTTTTCGTCCTGGGCTGCTTCCAACCGCAGGAATATTCAGTCTATCTCCACCAAGGAGATCCTTGAATTTCTACAATCTGGTCTTGATAAGGGTCTGAGCTACAATACCCTGAAGGTACATATCTCTGCGCTTTCGGCCCTTACGGATCACAGATGGGCCTTGAACGCAGACGTGATCAGATTTATGGCTGCTGTGTTGAAAATCAAGCCTCCTATCAAGCCCTTCACCCCACCATGGGATCTTCCCTTGGTATTAAAAGCCCTGAGCGTTTCTCCTTTTGAACCTCTTGAAACCATCTCTCCTCAGTTGCTCACCATTAAGACGGTTCTATTGGTGGCCTTAGCCTCAAGTAGACGAGTATCTGAACTCCATGCCTTGTCTGCTAAAGAGCCCTTTACAGTTTTTCATAGGGACAGAGTTGTTTTACGGACTGTTCCCGAATTTCGCCCTAAAGTGGTGTCAGCTTTTCACATCAACGCGGAAATAGTACTCCCGGCTCTTCATTCCGAGTCTTCTACTGAGGATACTGAACCTCTGCCTTCTCTGTTGGATCTTGTTCGAGGTCTGTCTATCTATCTAAAGAGATCTTCAGCTTGGCGGACCTCTCAAAGTCTATTCGTCATCCCCAACGGCCCCAGAAGAGGGCTTCAAGCTTCTAAGATGACCATCAGTAGATGGATTGTTGCCGCCATCATTCAGGCTTACCAGGCTTCAGGGACGAGAGTTCCTGATGGTCTCAGGGCTCACTCCACGAGATCCCTGTCCTCATCTTGGGCAGCAGCTGCTAAATTGTCTCCTGATCTGATTTGCAAAGCAGCCACTTGGTCTTCTCCAAACACGTTTATAAGGCATTACCAGATTGACGTTAAAGCCGGCCATTCAGACTCTTTTGGCAAATCTGTCTTATCCGCAGTTAACTCTTCTTGATTGTTTCTATTGCACGTGTGATTTCTAATACACCAGCATTTAAAAGGATTCTTGAGTCTGTGGTTTTTCTTTTTCCCTCCCTGGGTTATTGCTTGGGTATTACCCATTGTAGTGCTGCCATGGATATGGCCAGGAAAGATGAAAATTTATCCATACTTACCGTAATTTTCCTTTCCTGGTCATAAGCCATGGCAGCACTTAGATCCCGCCCTGGGATATTGCTGTTAACAAGACTAAAGGACCATTGGTGGGAGGGGGTACTTATACCCCTGAATTAATTCTGTTTCCTGTCTAATTAGGGATAGGGAGGAGCTAACCCATTGTAGTGCTGCCATGGCTTATGACCAGGAAAGGAAAATTAAGGTAAGTATGGATAAATTTTCATCTTTCTTCTAATTCATGTATTTGCTTGAAATTTTACAAACATAATATTTAGACACTTTTGATAATTAGATTTTTTTCAGTAAAAACAATGTTCAGGTGATAGAGTCCCTTTAACCTTGTCGAATGTTGCTCCTATATACGGTATGTAAATATACACCAGTGGTTCTCAACCTGTCTAACCTCATTCCCACATTGTCCTTGGTTAATAAGTCATGAATAATAAATAGACACCCGTCTGTGTATAGGAGTAAGGTGCAGCAGTGATGGTAAGGTCCACCCTCCGTTTTGCGCTTCTGCCTGAGGATATCAGTACAGTATACAAAACAAAGGGTTTCGGAGGCACAGAAACCAGATAGAGTCCACAATCCCCAGGATAAATTTAAAAAATGATGGATGTTTATTGTGGCATTGAACAGTGCAGGATCACCACCCCAGACAAAACAGCAGAGTACGTCTTACATGCTTTGTGCCCTAGCATGGCACTTTATCATAGGTTCTTGGCCGTAGGCACTTGCCTTGTTTGCCTTGCGCTAAATACAGTGCTGCCTCTGCACCAAAATTTAACTCACAGGACCCAAATTGAACTAAAATGGCTTGCTCCAGCACCCAGAACGTTCCCAGCCCAGCGCTGAGATTGCACCACAGGAGTGGATCCATAATCTTTTTTTAGGAGGGGAACTACTCATGTTCCCCATTTCTCTAGTCTCTCCCTCTCATTTCTGTAGACTTTATCCCTTTCATTTTTGTAGTCTCTCTCTCTCTCTCTCTCTCTCTCTCTCTTATTTCTGTAGTGTCACTTCCCCCCTTCCTCCATCTCATTTCTGTAGAGTCTCTCTCTCTTTCTCATTTCCGTAATGTGTCTCTCTCTTTCATTTCCATAATCTCTCTCCCCCTCTCATTTTTGTAATCTCTCTCTCCCCCTCTCATTTCTGTAGGGTATCTCTCGCTCTCCCCCCCCCTGTAGTGTATCCCCCCCCCCTGTAGTGTTTCCCCCCGTGTAATGTCTCTCTTTCTTCCCTAGGGCAGATGACCCACCAGAATTTTTCCCGGTATCTTAGTTCGCCAGTCCAGCCCTGTTTGTTGCCAACTTTATTAGGGTGAGAAGCACAGACAGTTTTTGTTTTTTTGTCTACACTATTATGTATCAGTGGCTAGTAATTTCACTGGCTGGCTGACCATCATTGCAGTGGGTACATCCTGCACTGATGTTGTGCAGGGAACATTCACCTTTTTAAAATGTTATTCTACTATTATATTGCATACTTTTAAAAAATCTCTTCTTTATAATCCAAACACGTTTCATAATGTTGTACAAAATTTCATACACATATTTCTGATGTTGTGGCCCCTTTAAGCACTGCTCTCTAGCCTTGTAGGATCATGTTGGCCATATATATATAAACAGTGTTACCCTTTGGTAGACTCTCCACAGTTAATGAGGGAAAGATCAGAACATGGTAACTGGGCATAGACAGATTGCCTGGAAATGGTGTGTCCTCAATTCTTCTTTGACACCCTTTGTTCAGAAGAGTCCTCGGACGGTGGAGAAATCCTCTCTAGCTCAGTCTCTGTAATTTTGGTTGAGTAAGCAGGAGGCTGATCTCATTACTCTTAAGACTCTTCCTACTAGAATGCTTTGTATTAGCGTTTGTAAATGTATAAAACTTTTTTCACATAAGAGTGATTTTTTTTCATTCAATATATTTTATTATTTTTTCATGGTAAATTATATGATCAAAATAATGGTATCTAAAGAAAGCCCTTTTTATACTGAAAAAATATACAGGTTGAGTATCCCTTATGACCAATGCTCGGGACCAGAAGTATGTTGGATAACGAGTAATTTTCGGATAACAGACCATTTTCACCAATATGATACTTGTATATGTCATAACACTGTGTGTTCATGGGGATTGTGAGGACTCTCAACACATCAATACTTATTCTTACCTTCTCATTAATAAAATCCCATTCCTCGTTTAATACTGTTAGTTTCCATTATTCAATGTTTTCCAAACGTACCCCAGAATATCTTTGTATCCACCATCCAGTGTTCTACTATATTTTCACAGGTTTATTAGTTCGTACTTATGAGACGCTAAACAATTTATTTACCATCCACTGAATCCCACCTCCATCTTTAGTTTGTGACACCAAAACATCTATTCCCACAATTCCAGATTGTAACAATTAATTTCCCTTTATTTTCCCAACACCACATAGAGATTCAACGTCCTACTTTATATTTTCTGAGAGGGCACAGTTACTGAAATAAGAACAACATAAGGCAACACACATATATATTTATATTAATTATACATTTATTATCAGAATTTCACAGAATTAGTCATATTGTAATGTCTATATATAATGGGGAAAGGAATTTATGGCCAAGCAGGTGCCTGGGTATTATTCCATAAACCAGAAAGCTGGTCAAGCTATGGGCTATCTCTGGACTCACAAAGAGTCATTCTTCAGCACTCAGGAGAGGAAAAACCCCCTGTGGGGGAAACCTCTGGGAAACCATGGCTTGAAGAACTGCCCTTCCCTCTGGGCATTAAGAGGCAATTACAGACATTATAATTATACTACAGATGAATACAACAATTCATTTAAACAATATATAGACCAGGGTGTCCAACTGTGGCCCTCTAGCTACAATCCAGCTAACAGACTGCAGTTGGACAGCTCTGATATAAATTCATTTTGCTTGCAGGGTGCGTATTTTCGCTCTCCCTTGCAACCCCAGATGTGTCCCTCCTGACGCAGCGAATGGCGATTAAAAACTATGGCTGCTCTTCTTTCCCACCCAAGAACAGACCAATCTTTCATAAAGGGTACACGAGTAGCTGCGCTTGCCAAATAAATCCCCTGCTAGAACCTCCAAAGCTCAAGGTCAGATTTAGGGTAGTCAAGCTCCAAGTCTTCAGACACATCCAAGTCAGGCATAGATACCTATACCAAGGAACCAGGGATGCACGCTGAAGCTCAGTCAGAGCTCCGGATGTGTCTGAGAGGAAAAAGAATGTTCACGCAGTTATCATTGGCAGCTGCCTTTATGACATCATGACCACACTCTCTATGACATTACTGCTGGTACTCACTGCTCTAGACGGTGCTTAAAGGGACTCGTCACCTAAACATTACTTATACTGTGAATGAAGAGACAATTATAAAAATATAATTTACACATTTTATCATAATTAGAGAATATGTATGGCGGGGGAAAATCCAAGAAGCAGTCAAAAAATACTAGCAAAGAGAGTCAAAAAGGGAGGGATGGGGTTTCTTAACATAGTTCAGATCTACCAGGCAAATATGTTAGCACACGTGTGTAGATTGCAAGAGAATCCATCCTAAAATGAACCATGCTCTATCTTGGAAGTAGAAGCATCAGGAAAGAGGGATCTAGAATTTTATTTACGGATGAATAGTTCACTGAATTATACAAATATCTTGAATACGAACTCAAAAATTCTATCTTAAACCTTATAGGTGTGGGATTACATCAAAAGACGATTGAAAAAAATAAATAAAATATATATATATATATATATATATATATTTATATATATATATTTATATATATATATATTACAAACCAGTAAAATTAGTTCCTAAGACAAAATATTAAATATTTTTCCCCAAAACAGTGGTCTGACATTGAGGGTAAACAAATATAAGACGTGCTCATGGGACAAGACATACTACCATTCCCTGAGCTAGCAATTAAATTGATGTTATCTAATAGAGAGATATTAACATATCTACGCATGAAGAATTTCTTGAGAGACAGGTTATACAGAAGAGTCCTAGATAAGTACATACAGGGCCGGCGCTACCGTAAGGCAGCACAAGCGGCTGCCTTAGGGCGCACCAATGGGGGGGTGGGAAAATCGCCCGCTCCCCCAGACCCCAGTACTTACCTCCATGCTGCTGTTCATGTCCGTGGCTGAGAGGGAAGCGCTGTGCGCTCCCCTCAGGCCGTGCGCATTCAATAAAGTGTGTTGAAACTTTTTTTTTCAACACACTTTATTGAATGCGCACGGCCTGAGGGGAGCTCACAATGCTTCCTTCTCAGCCACGGACATGAACAGTGGCATGGAGGTAAGTACTGGGTTCAGGGGAAGGGGGGAGGAGGGAGGTATAACGAGCATCTCACTGGCATAATATTCCTGGGCTCTGACTGGCATAATACTGGGCATCTGAATGGCATAATATTCTTGGGCTCTGACTGGCATAATACTGGGCATCTGAATGGCATAATATTCCTGGGCTCTGACTGGCATAATACTGGGCATCTGACTGGCATAATATTCCTGGGCATCTGACTGGCATAATACTGGGCATCTGAATGGCATAATATTACCTGGCTCTGACTGGCATAATATTCCTGGGCTCTGACTGGCATAATATTACTGGGTATCTGACTGGCATAATATTCTTGGGCTCTGACTGGCATAATATTCCTGGGCATCTGAATGGCATAATATTCCTGGGCATCTGACTGGCACACTATTCCTGGGCTCTGACTGGCATAATATTACTGGGCTCTGACTGGCATAATGTTCCTGGGCATCTGAATGGCATAATATTCCTGGGCATCTGAATGGCATAATATTCCTGGGCATCTGACTGGCATAATATTCCTGGGCATCTGAATGGCATAATATTCCTGGGCATCTGAATGGCATAATATTCCTGGGCTCTGACTGGCATAATATTACTGGGCTCTGACTGGCATAATGTGCCTGGGCATCTGACTGGCACAATATTACTGGGCTCTGACTGGCATAATATTCCTGGGCATCTGACTGGCATAATATTCCTGGGCATCTGACTGGCACACTATTCCTTGGCTCTGACTGGCATAATATTACTGGGCTCTGACTGGCATAATGTTCCTGGGCATCTGACTGGCATAATATTCCTGGGCATCTGAATGGCATAATATTCCTGGGCATCTGAATGGCATAATATTCCTGGGCTCTGACCGGCATAATATTACTGGGCTCTGACTGGCATAATGTTCATGGGCATCTGACTGGCATAATATTCCCATTGAAATACTGGTAAGTTTGTTGATTTAACTTTACTTCATTTTAAATATTGTATTTGTTCCCATTTTGTTTCTTCACTTCAAAATAAGATATATGCAGTGTGCATAGGAATGTGTTCATAGTTTTTGTTTTTACTATAGTCCGGCCCTCCAACAGTCTGAGGGACAGTGAACTGGCCCCCTGTTTAAAAAGTTTGAGGACCCCTGGGCTAAATACTGGCATATTGAGTGGCAAAATAGTGTGTCTCAGGTTATGTGTGAATTGGTGGTGTAACTGTGTGTGTAAGTGGTAAGGGTGTCTCTGTGTGTGACTGCAAGGGTGTCTTTGTGTTTAAGGGTTTCAATGTGTGACACATTTAGAGCATGCGAGTTGAATATTTAGATGTATTTATTTTCTACACTATACATTATTCATATATATATATATATATATATATATATATATATATATATATATATATATATATAATGTAAGGAGGCTTAATGGTGTGGGAGGCGTGGCGGGTCAGAGCAGGGGGGCACCAAAATGCACCTTCGCCTGTGTAGACGAAAATCCTTGCACCGGCCCTGAGTACATAGAAAAAAATCTCTTATAAAAGAGTAAAAAAAGTGGTCGCTAGATCACTCGACCTACTTAGACACTCAGCAATTACAATCCCAGCATTAGGAGCATGGGAAAAGGAACTGGCAACTACAATAAGAATAAGAATAAATGACTGGGAAAGCTCCTTCGCACAGATTAGTAAGGAGATTCACTGTCTAAACTTGGTCGAGAACCATTATGAAATAATGAATAGGTGGTACCTAACTCCCAAAAGATTGAAAAAAATGTATCCCCAAGTGCAACCTAATTATTGGCCATCCGGATGGCTCCTATTTACATATATGGAGAAATTGCCAGATGGCTATCTTAATCATCTATGATTAAGCCGTGTGGCGAAACGCGTGAGATTATATCTCTACGGTTATGATTTTAACCAGTCATCAATAAACTTTGTTTTTTACGCTTCTATATAACACTCTGCTGATTTTTTGGATTTACTGGAAAAGGGGATGAAAGGGTGCGCTATACTGGCTTGCTGGACTTTAGTTTTTTCATTACAAACTCCCCATCACCAATACCAACATTTTTTGAAAGTAAGTATAAATATTGAGAAAATGAAATGGGGGAGGTAGGATGCGCTCTGAGGGATATAGCACTAGCAGCAACTAGCCCAGCAGTTATCCCAAAATACTGCAATACAAATAAACAACAAACATATAGAAAGTGGCAGTGCGCTTGTGTGCTATAAAATGGATAAAGTGCAATGAGGTAATTTTGCCTCTGTGCAGCTATTACAGAGTGTGTACCCCGTAGGGCAAATGAAAGAAAAAAACTTTTTAACACTTACACACAGTCCCTGATGGTATGGGACACAGTAAATGATGTACAACAAATCTTGATATAAGACCTCCAAAGAATAGAAGAAGGTGTTAGTACACAAAACTTCAATTTAATACAAAAAGTGCTTAAAATATCTTACACTTCAGTTTTGGAGTAGCAGCAAAATCTTGGAACATAGATAAGAATAACAGGATCCGGAGAGAGCTCTAATGGGTAGTAGTAGATCGTGATCAACGCGTTTCGCCTTTAAGTGGTAGGCTTCATCAGGATCCAATAGTACCCATGAGAGACAGAGCAGTTTATATACTGCTACTATCAATTAAAACAATAATTGCATCACAAACAGGGCGACATAGCTAACAGCGTCGCGTCATACTATATGCGACCATATAGGCCGAACAAAAACCAGTTTTTTCGGCTTTTTCCGCTGTTCGTAGGTGATCGGGTATTTCCGTAATTAGATTCGGCTTTTTCCGCCATCCGTTCGTCTTCTGAGTACTTCCGAAGGTCTCCGATGGTGTTCGTTTTCGTATTAACTGCCTCTCGGGTATTCTTCGGCTTTTTGTTCGAATTAGCGACTTCGTATTCATTGATCTTTCGAATAGGGGCTAATACGATGTTATCACACAGTTCGAATGAAGAGAAGTCGAAGGCTTCGGTTTAGACATGAGAAGCTCGGTTTAAATTGTGTTTTTAGCCCGAACAAGCAACTATAGTCCACATAGTTCACTCAGTATTAAATACAAGAAATGTAAAACATAAAGATAGTTAGATACACTCGTAATACACTTACAAGGAATAAAAAAAAAACAATAAAAATATAACTTAGTGCGAGATTTAGTAGAAAAAAAGATTATTTAAAAAGTCTATTTTAATTAGTAAGTATATACTTACAAAACTTTAAAATATTAGAAAAAAATATATCTAAATGACATATAAAAAACATATATATAATACCAATTTCGCACACAGTTTTAAATAAAATTAAACAGATCAAAATCTGCATTAAGGCCCGTGGGGTGCAAAGTGTTCATTTTAAAAACCCACTCCATTTCAGTTTGTCCAATTTTTTTGATATTGTTACCTCCTCTCCAGTATTTTTTCACTATCATTATAGGCCAGAATTTGAGGTTTTTTGGATTTTTATGGTGACATTCTAAAAAGTGTTGAGGTAGGGAGTATTGTGTGTTTCCCTTCCTTATATTTGTCACGTGTTCTTCTATTCGTTTTTTTAATGGCCTTATTGTCCTGCCTATATATTGGAGTCCGTAGGGACATTCTACAACATAAATTACATTTTTAGTATGACATGTCATAAATTCTTTTATTTCAAATTTTTCGGAGGTAGCCGTAGCAATAAAAGAGAGTATAGGGCTTTTTTCATGTTTGGCTATACTGCATCCTGAGCACATTTTACAGGGATAGAAGCCAGGTTTCTCCCCTAGAAAGTGTAGGTTTTCTTTTTTGTTCTTATTTTTTAGTTTGGCTGTATAGTTATTAGTCAATTTGCGTTTAAAATTAGGTGCTCCTCTAAAATTATTTTAGGCCTTTCTGGTAACAATGGACCTAGAATGTCATCTTTTTTAATAAGGTTCCAGTGTTTGTTCAAAATTTTTTTTAATTTAACGGCCTTTAAATTATAATTCAAAATAATAGGTAGAGCACATTCTGTGATATTAGTTTGTGATTTTTCCCTATATTTTAAAAGTTCATTCCTGGGTTTTTTTTAAATTTCTAGAATCTGGGTGTTCAAAGCAGCCTCTTCATAGCCTTTTTCTAAAAATGTATCTTTTAAGATGTTACATTGCTCTAAATAGGATGTTTCGTCTCCACAATTCCTTCTTAATCTTAAAAACTGGCTTTTGGGGACTCCTCTAAGCCAAGTTGGATGATGGCAACTCTCAATATCAATATAACTGTTGGAGTCTACTTTTTTAAAAAAGTTTTTTGTTTGCACTAG